>JARKIE010000903.1:0-20661 GCA_029378255.1 Mycena rosella
CCGCTCCTACGAGCCACTACCCTGTTTCTACAAGGTTCTACTGGGTCCTATGGCAGCTCTACGAGCCCCTACGAGCTTCTACGCCGTAACCCTAACCCTACTACCCGACGCTACGCGCTGCTACGCGAGTACTACCACGTGCTAGGTGGTTGCTCCGCCGCTGCTACGCGAGTGCTACGCGGTGCTACGCCGCTGCTACGCGGTTACTCCGGAGTGCTCCAGAGATAGGGACCTCGTCTACGATGCTACGAGCGCTACGAGGTCCTACTGGCGCTCCAGAGCAGGCCCAGGGTTTGCTGATGTTCCCTCTCGATTGCTCCTTCTACTTCTGCTCTTTGGCTCCGTTTCTCAACGCACTTGTTCCTCACCGCGCACGTTTGGAACACCTGCAAATGCATATCCTAAAAACCGGGGCCCTGCCTTTACTCCGCCACTTGAACTTGTCACTTAATCCCGGCGAATCTCCCGCCCTCACTTGTTACCAGTTCGCGCGTTCCCGTTCCCCATAGTCACGCTCAACGACGGAGCCGCGTGCACTGTCCTCCTACTCTGGACTCAACTAACGTCGCATACCTTGGAAGCTGTATTTCCGATCCAATGCGCTCCGATTTCACAGCAGGCTGCCAGCCTCGTTCATTGCGAGTCGATCCTCTGCATTGAACCCAGAGATAAACCCATCGGCCTGACATCACTCTTGGACGTTTGGAGTCGTTGGTGGTGATGACACTGTAACCGGATGCAAGCGAAGTCTCCGTGACGGAAATCCCAACGCCCTCATTCTTCTGAGTCTACGCAGGCCCCAGCTCCCGGAGGCAGTCCGTTCCTTGGTCAAACCCAATTGACGCCCTCTCATCGTTCGTTTCAAAATCCGAGGGCAAGCTCGAGCAGTTGCGCATCACAGGGATAGGTCGATACTATGAGTGTATTTGTTGATTTGAAGTAACGGCTTCGAATCCCACTGGGTATGTTCCCTCGTAATTTCTATCGTTTTTATTCCGGCTTGCTCGTTGTCTCCTGCCAGAAAATCCATCGTGGTTTGCCTCTTTGTCCACAGTTCACACTGCATTTCTTGGTGGTTTCTTCCGATCGGTTGTCTGCACAATGCAGAGTGCGATGGAGGGTGTATCACTAGTCAGGCTGTCGATGTATGCCCAGTTTCGCTGTGTGTACACATCTGTACTATGTTGTCTTCGCCGCTTATCCAAGCCCTTTTCTTTATATGCCCCCCTATTCTTTGCATGTATAGTCATCGTATTCCCACGTCCCCGCTCGACACGCAAGCACAACGGATCTCCTCGGACATTTCTCAATGCTGATAATACCCGGACGATTTTTCACTAGCGTTGCGGTTGCTCATCGGCAGCAGGATGCCCTTTTCTTTCCTTTTTTCTCTTTTTTCTTTGTTTTTGAATGAGGCACTTCGTTCAATTCTTCCAGTTCCGCAACTAATCCACGCTTAGTGGTCGGACCAGAACGGATCGCGGCAGATCGCGGCCGCTATATTAGTACATAGAACCAGTCAGCGGGCAATCTAGAATCAACTTCGGCCCGAATCACTTCTCGGTTCCCACTCCACAACCACGCACTACCACGGGCGATATCATAGTTCGCGCCCTGGTTCCTGCCTGCTGCACCCTTTAACGTTATCTGCCAAGCGTCGGACTGCAAGGCGCGCTTAGCCCTATTCTCCTCTGCCTCGTTTCACTAGGTGCACCCGTTCTTGGTCGCGCCGTTGCACGTGGGGCTAGGCTTCCGGACTAGGTTTTTCTCACACTGCCAGTAATTGGGTTCTACCGATGAGGGAATAAGGGATAGGGGAGGCGCGATGGAAGGACGGAAGAGCCGACTAGTGGGTTCATCGCTGTCGATGTGATGCTTGCGCCTAAGTATCCTCACTCATTCCATATCTAGTGGCGTATCAACGACGCGGGTTGGGAACTGGCCTCTTCTCGGGACTCCTCCTGCCTGTCCGGTCGACATTGGGGACAGCTGCGGTACTATTTTCACTTGAATGCGGCTTTGAGAACGCTCCGCGAATGAATGTCCCCCGAGCTAGCCTATACTTGCGCCGGTGTGCTCGCCTGAATATCAACGTGCGATTCAGTTTCGTTGATCCAACAGGTGCCGCTGGAGGTATTATGAGGAACCAGCGAACAAAGCGGTCAGAACAACCTGAAGAAGGAGTTGAAGAACCTGCGATTGATCGCTTTCCTTATCTGCTGTCGGACTTCTCGGCGAACCGCGAGATTAGATGTCTGCCTCGAACGGAACAAAGCTCACCGGGTATGTACCATCGAGACCTCTCTAATTTACTTTGTTTTCCCACGTCTAGCATAGCTAATACGCGGCACGTCCCGCACATTTCTCTACACAACTCAGATACATTTCAAAAGACTTCTGGGTTCCCGGATGGTTACAACACCGAGCCTTCTTGGGCGCATTTCAACATGTCCAACTCAAAGGAGGCAAACACGCGATGCCAAACCCTAAGCACAAGGGTCCGCTTAACAGGCTGCTGGGATGGTTCCTGCACCTGATGCGAACAGGGTGAACCCGATTCAAGGTATTCTTCGGGCTCCGTAGGATGACCCAAACGCGTCATATAGTCTCCAAACCTGCGGCGGAGAAATACGGAGGATTCGCAACAGCGGGGCCTCCATTTTTAGCCGAGTTCAACTCCCGGCTCCACTTCAACAGGCTACATACATTAGTGCATCTCAACACTAACAGGCTGTCTGGCCGGCTCTCGCCTGTACCGTCGTCAATATCGAATTACGCTGGCCAGGCTTGGATCCACTTCAACATACTCGCGACGAGCAATCGCCTCACCATCAAAATTCCGAGATTTCACACGCCCGGCCAATTTTCGAACCCTACGCGACGGCGAACGACTTATTAATATCAAACGCGAAACTTCTTTTCCGGTCTTGGATCGACTTCAACAGACTTGCTCCGGTCCATTCCAACAACCATATATTTGCGTCTTTCAGCAGGTTGTCGTACTTGAGAATCAACACTGCCTAAGTGCAGACGTGGGAAGCTCTAGATAATCACACTCCAGCCCGCGAGTCCGACAAGATCAAATCAAGGTCTGCAGCAGGTTGAATCGCACAGATAAGTCGGCGCGGGTAATTCCAATCAGAATCCAAGTATGTCGCTGTACATATATCGCGGATCTGTCAGTTATTCTAAAGGTGGTAGGTTCGATACCACTGGGTATAATACTTCCCACCGTTCGACCCTCGGCCTCACACTCCTTGCACACATGTACAGCATCCCGGAGCGAAGGGGGCACGTTCCGGGGTGCCGATCTGATAGGTGTTCGAGGATCAGATTCATGTTCGCGAGCTCGATTTTTGACCTGAGAGTCTTCTCAGCGCTAGAATCGACATCGGCCTCCCACGTCCCGTTGATCGACAGCAGGATTCAGCGAAATCCCGAGCGGGCGTGCGCACTCGGCGCTGGGATTCTGTCTTCGGAGACTCGTCTGGCTGACTGATAGGTACGGTGCCTGCCCTTGTTCTCTGTATTGAAATCCAACCCCTGGTATGACATGGACTTCGGCGCTACGTACGAAAGGTCCTAGCGGTGACTTAACCATACGTTTCTTGGCCCTTGGAGAAGTGGGAGGTAGGTAGGTTTGCGTTAGCGCAGCCATCATATCAAAGTAACAATAGCTGAAAGGCGCCACCCCAATCGGGTCGGTATACGGCCGAAAATGGGGGGGGTGAATCCGGAGTCTAGGATTTCCTGCGGTGCATTTGATTTTTAATTTGTGGGAGGAAACAAAACGAGGCTGAATCGGGTAGAATCCTAAACTGATGTAGGTTCGATCACGGCGAGATTAATATTCCCACTGGTTCTAGATCGTGGCAGCCTTCGTACGCATGCGCTAGCAATATAAGACCGCTGCCGTGGAATAATTCCTCGGAGGGCGCACGTTTTAATTCGTTCGTTCCTCCGTCTGTTCGCCGCTCGGAACAAAAGAACGGAGGGTCCAAGCAGGTCCAAGCACTCTTGGAATGGTTGGAAAATAACGTCGTGGCATGGACAGGATTCAGAGGATCGGAGGAAGGAAGGATAAATCACTGAACCCGGAGTAGGGAGACGCCGAACGCGGTGCAGACGAACGTACTTATCGCTGAGTGACGTTTAAGGAGATAAGAGGGTGTAAGTTCATTGTTCAACGCTCATTCACAGGTGTACGTTAAAATTCTAGAGCAGGTCCAGGACACCGGGGTACCCGCGAAAGTGAAGTAGGTGTGTTCATTTCTGTCAGAGAATACGAATGGGTATAAGTAAGGTGCGGTGGGGGACCCGCATCAGCTGAAGGATTTCCCAATCAAATAGGGGAATGCCCGCGTCTCGGATGGCGAATTCATAGAAGCTGACAGTATGATTCTCTGCGCATGAACGCACGCGCACGTTGAGATGGTCTAAATTCGTGCGTGAGTAAGGGTAGGAACCGTTGTTGAAGGACGGCACGACACCGAACGTTCAACGCGATGTAGGGAGACCCCGAAATCGGGGTAGGCAGACGCCGCGCTGAAGGCGGTGTAGTTTATCGCATTCATCGAATACATAGGGGCGACGCGGAGATACAACCAATTAAACTGAGTCGTTCGGATTCTTTGCTGAAATCGATCCTGGCCCTGGAAGCAAGTGGATTTGGGTCCGCGGGATTGAGTAAGCCAAGTGCGGTAGGTTGATTATGCATTGTTCGGTGCGCAGTAACTTCGTAAGATTTTAGGGGAGCCGAAGCACCAAGGAAGCAGTCAAACCTTCAACCGTAAGGTAAGGTTTTGTCGGACAGCCGGAAGAGACTGCAAATTTTATTTATGGCGGTGGGATTGAAAGAAAAGCAAAATACGAGTCTTTCCGGTCTGAGTTTTCGGTTCAGACACCCCGGTGGACCCGGGATCCCAGGGGTCGATCAATTTGGTGTTGCTTGACTAGGAGGGGATATTAATTTGCAGAAAGAAGCGAGATACATAGGTGCGCGCTGCCACGCGCGTTCAACTTAGGATGCAGGGTGTTGGGAAAATGAATAGAAGCTAAATAGATTGCACTGAGCTGTTAGGCTTTGGGTTACAATCTCCTGAAGAGATTGGCCTGCTACCCCCAGCTTATATACTACAAAGGTAGGTAACCTAGAATATTCTACATAAGTCGGCAGTAGTCTACGTTAGTGATCTGCTGACTGATGCTGACTGATGGCTCGGGTATCGGGCAGATTGCCGTTCCCGGCATTCCGCCAACACTCCCCCACAATCTGCCAAGAGTCCGAGATAATAACAAAGGAAATGTAAGTAAGAGAAAAAATACAGAGGTGCTCCCCCAGGAACCAAGCAGGGTTGGGATCAGCCTTCAAACAGTCACTGAATCCCAGACATGGGCTTTCAAACAGTCACCCAGTCCAATCACAAAATATCACCACAGATTTGTGGATGGCTTTCCAAACAGTCACCAATCCACCCCAAAGAATTTGCGACACAACTTTCCAAACAGTCGTCGTACCGCCCCGAATTTCCCGATAAGTACCGTGTGAGTGTTGATCTCCCATCAATCAAAATGCGTAATCTTCTTCGTCCGAAAAATCCTGTGCCATGTTTGCTGCATCAGCAGAAACAGGTGCAGGTGCAGTGCAATGGGAAGCTATATGCCCTTCTTTCTGGCATCTAAAGCATTTCCGAATGCCTGCAGAGGAATTGCGGGATTTTCCGACTCTGGCGACCATAGCCTCGTCGCTGTTCGGATCAAATCCGCCACGTCGGCCTTCCTCGTCCATCAATGCTCCAGTGATGTGCTCGATGGAGTCGAGTTCATCAGTTGTGGCAGTGAGAGAGGCTGCGACGGTTGTCCAGCTGACATCCAGGTTCCACAACAATACATCCATAATGTCGGTGTCCTCCAACTTGACTCCAATTGCCTTGAGTCGCGAGGCAAGCCCAATGATGCCGGAGATATATTCCTGGATCGGCTTCATCGGATCATGGATATAGCCGTAAAACTGCCGCTTAAGAGCGATGCGGTTGGCGCGGCTGTTTTTCTCGTAGATCTGCTTCAACTTGTTCCATGCCTCTACACCGGTTGTGCAGCTGTCAATGTATTGATATTGACTTGGATCAATGGTAAGTCCAATCGCTGTGAGCATTTCCTCAGCGTGGGTGTCCCATTTCTCGGCTGCGTCCCGAGTTGCCGGTTTCGGTGTGTTAATGACATAATAACAGCCGGCTCGGCGGAAGACCATGGAGATGGCAAACTTCCAATCCTGGTAAGTATTGCCCAAAGTGCCGTCTTTCTTGGCTGCTTTCAGCTTCGGAACAGAAGCAAGAAGCGAGTTGACGTTGTTCGACATGGCGTGGGAGGATGATGAGGATGAGCGAACCAGAAGAGAGTGTGCAAGCTACAGGAGATTGTGTTGGGAAAATGAATAGAAGCTAAATAGATTGCACTGAGCTGTTAGGCTTTGGGTTACAATCTCCTGAAGAGATTGGCCTGCTACCCCCAGCTTATATACTACAAAGGTAGGTAACCTAGAATATTCTACATAAGTCGGCAGTAGTCTACGTTAGTGATCTGCTGACTGATGCTGACTGATGGCTCGGGTATCGGGCAGATTGCCGTTCCCGGCATTCCGCCAACACAGGGGCGAGGAGGATAAGCGTGCGTCGGGGGCGCGTTTTACCCATCCTTCATTTGAAGCAACGCCGCACGTCCCCTGGCGCATTTTATCGTGCGCCGGGGTCCGTGCGGAGGTGTGGTACAAGACGATAGGCGCCGCTTTTAATTCTCGTCCTTCATTCGATGCAACTCAGCAGGGGGCTGGCCTGTTCGTGCGGACGCGCCTCAGGACGGAGACGAGGCGGCGCGTTTTAATCGTTTCGAGTCTGCGGTTCACCTTCGGAAGCAGCGGGGGTCGGGCCGGTTCGTGCGGAGGCGTCCGGACGCGCATGAGGACGCAGATTAATCGTTTTGATTCACGGCGCACGGTCCAGGCACGGTTAAACTTTGGTCGAAATTATGAGGGTGTCTCCAGCCTAGTCCTCTCATCCTCGCCCATCCTCATCCATTGGATGGTCGCCCACGGCCGGCGAGGGGGCGGGAAGCTCAGCGAGAACTTTGTCTTGAGCGGCGATGAACTGCCCGGCCTCTGGGTCTTCTTGTGAATCCGTTTAGGATACTGTATTTTTTCATTCAATCTGACCAGGGGGGTGACGCGTGACCCGAAGTACCAATTCGACCATTCGACCACGGCCCAAATTTCGCGTGACAGAACCGAAATTTTCGACCACTGGAGCGAAAATTTTCAAATTTACACGTCGGGGAGGTGATTTTGAGCACTTTTATGGCCTGTGTGACAAAAATTGCATTCGACCAAGACGTGGGTTATGCATAACAAAAAACCAACATTCACCATCGACCAGGGGGTGGGTGAAGCGTGACGGTCGAATTGAATGTATAAGTACATGATCCATCATTGATTGTTCGCATCACGATGATCCTTCCTCGTATGGCGATCTTTCACTCTCCCACCATGTTCTCGGTCACTTGGGGGTGAAGGCCGCGGCACGGCCCGGCAAACTCGCACTTATGGTTTTTTTTTTTTTCCTTTCTAGAGTTATACAGTGAATATTGCGAGATAGGTATATAGTGAGAGCCGATGTGTCAGAGCGGTGTTGTACTCTAATGCATGTAGAACACATAACATTTCTACATCAGTATCGGTTCCGTCCAAGACACTGAGTGTTGCAGTTGCAAAAAAGTGCGGATCCAACCGCAATGGTGCGCTCTACGTCCGTGTGAAGGATGATCCCATTGTTCGCTATCAATTCGCAGCAAGCCGAAAATGAAGGAAGGATAGATTGCCTACATATTTCGGGATCCATACCTTGTGATCCTAGGGTGTGCACCATGTTGGCCACCTGCCTGTTATATGCTACACACATATATTGTCGGCTGAACCATCACCATCGAGATTGGGGTGACTTAGGACAAGTAGTCCTGGCTCGGTCTGAACCAAGAAGGTAGGCAAGTATGCTCTATAGAAGGGAAATTGGACGTACATTGTCAGTTACCACGCCAAATAGGAGACGAGTTTGTCGCGTTTGCCGACCGTGGTCTGAACTCCTCCAGCGACAGAGCTCCAAGAGTAGTTGACTTAAAAGTGCATGGCATCAAAAACACAGACTGACTTGGTGGTGGTTGCGAGAGAGTAGAATTTGCTAAAAAGAGGTTCAGATCCGAACCTCCGGGATTGAAATACGACTCAAAGTGCATGGCATCAAAAACAGAAACTTACCTGGTGGTGGTGGTGGTTGTGGTGGCATAAAAATCACTGACTTACCTGGTGGTGGAGGGTTCCGACCCTAACATCCGGACATTTAAATACGACTCAAAAGTGCATGGCATCGAAAACACAGACTTACCTGGTGGTGATGGTTGAGAGAGAGTTGAAAGGAGCTTCAGACCCGAACCTCCGGACGCTTAAATACAACTTGAAAGGTGATCAAATAACCACTAGGTAGGAACCTGCTAAGAAAACCTTTGCCAGAACAAGGAGTGATTATTTGTATCTATGAGGGCATACCATAGCTCATTTTATTAATCATATGCTGAAGGCTCGCTTGTATTAGGTCGAGAACCGAGGCCATTGTAGAAGAAGTCTCTGCTTTATATAGGTCGAACCAAACTAGGTTAGGTGAGCGAAACCCAGAAATTCAAACCATCAAATGGGTAGTGATACAGCCCACCAGGGAATATTTCAGCTGTCGGAGACAGTCAGAATGTAATGAATGAAGCATACAACACATTGCATCTGAAACTGCAAATCTCGGGCCTTGTTCACCATAGATCCGTTGAACACCGAAAAGAAACAATTGTTGCCGGCAGGCCGAATTTCGAAAGATAAACCTGTGAGATACTGGAAAATGGTTGAGAGTACTCCCTCAGTGGATTTGAACAGTATTCCACATCACACGGCGATGTGGGAGGCAGATGGGAGACACTTGATCTGGCTGCCCAAAACGGGGAGGAGGCCATTTGATCCGAAGTCAAACTCCGCTGGGAACTAGCGGCGGAGTGGTATCAGGAAATGGATCTTGTTTTATCCTTTCCTCTCCAACCTCCCGCCGATATCAATTCTGAGGCTTAGAAATCTTCGAAATAAATCATTTCACAAGTTCGAAATTTTGAAAGGGATAGGATGGGTGTTTGAATCTCCTGGAGGACATCTGGTGATGTTGGATATCAGGCTTATGTAGGCTGATGAGCGGCAACTTTCGGCAACTTTTGTTGCGCTTTATTATCTTCATTATCTTTATTTATTCCACTGCTTTCGGATTTCGTACGACAACTCTTACCACATCTTGACACAAAAGTGATTGCGTCAGATGAAATGGGGATGTGTCAGTGACTTACACCCGTTTGCACAAGTCCGTGAAAACCCGATAAAAAGTTTTGCGCCGTCACATACCTTTTGCCGAGTTTTGCCGAGTTTTGCCGAGGTGTCGGGATTCAGACTTCCCAGGCGCATCATTTTATCCCCAGAGGGGGGTTGATAATGCAAGCTTCTTGATGTTCATTGAATGAGTCGGAATTGGGGGCAGTTGGCACATCAGGAATTCCTCGACAACATTCGGCATCATCCACGTGACGGCGCGACATTTTTTCGGGTTTTTCACGGAATTATGCAAACGGCTGTATTTTATCCCTGATGAATCCATGGACTAATGGGTTGGTCCAATGATTAAAGTCACATTAAAGAACATCTGGTTAGAGACTAGCCGAAATCTGCGACCACAAAAAAAAAATCAACCCAGCCAAGCATAACCACCGTGAGAAGTTGCACGTGTCCACGACAGACTTTGCGGGTATCGACCTGAATGCCGCGGTACATGGCCGAACACTGGGCCAGTTTTTGGGTAGGCATGTATATCTGATATACACAATGGTAGGCTGACCTGATTTAATTGACATTACGAATCTGGAAGGGTGGAAGGCCACGGGGAAATCCGCCGAGACCAAAACAGATAGACACAGCCACATAGACTTTACAGCCGTTTGCAGAACATAGGCGCGAACAGATTTTCTTCCTTTTCAGGCACTTTTTGATCCCCGCGACTAGAACAGTTGTCCCGGCCTCAATTCTCATCTGTTTACCTTGTCTATAGGCGCGATCGATTCGGTTTCAAATGTGCAGCGGACTGTCGACCCAGATTCCTCACTAGATCCCAAGGACTGTTTTATGAGCGACGAAAAACACATTTATCTGGTGATTTTTGATTATTTTCAGTAGGACAGCTGCCCTGTGCTCAATTTTGAGCGGCTTTCTTTGGCCATAGGCTTATTCTGTTCGCCTGATGAATACGCAGAGGACCGTCACCTCATAATTTCAATGGTCTCTCAAAAGCGCTTTCGTGAGCAGGGAAATCAATCTAACAATGTAACATATAATTGTAGATCAGTAGAACAGCCGTTGTGGCCTCAATCATTGTCGGTTCTTCTCATTTGTAGGCTTATTTTACTCACGCTGCAATCTCGCAGGGAACTGCCTAATCAGAATTCTCGGTCTCACATATCATATAATATCTCATTTTTCACCTTCTCCAAGTGAAAACATGGTGGGAATGAGCTATATGATGTATTATTCCAATATAATCACACAGGGTGCTTTTTAGTGAATCAAAGCACAGTATTGAAAAAGAATAAGATGTTGTGGGCTCTTAAAAGAGTACACACGGCTGTCCACTGTGAAAACCTGTTAAAGAAGAAACTCATGTACTAGGACATCGTCATGGAGTCTATTTGGCACAATAAAGGGTGCCATCCCCTGTGAATTTATGAGGGGAAATACTGAGTCTATGAACAAGACAATCTGGAAAGAGTTGAGGCCACAGCGGCCGTTCTACTGATCTACAATCATATGTTGCATTGTTAGATTGATTTCCCTGCTCACGAAAGCGCTTTTGAGGCACTATTAAAATTATGAGGTGACGGTCCTCTGCGTATTCATCAGGCGAACAGATTAAGCCTATGGCCAAAGAAACTGCTCAAAATTGAGCACAGGGCAGCTGTCCTACTGAAAAATAATCAAAAATCACCAGATAAATGTGTTTTCGTCGCTCATAAAACAGTCCTTGGGATCTAGTGAAGAATCTGAGTCGGACAGTCCGCTGCACATTTGAAAACCGAATCGATCGCGCCTATAGACAAGGTAAACAGATGAGAATTGAGGCTGGGACAACTGTTCTAGTCGCGGGGATCAAAAGTGCCTGAAAAGGAAGAAAAAATTGTTCGCGCCTTATGTTCCGCAAACGGCTGTAATGCAAACCAGAAGTAACAGGTTGATTTGCACACTGAAAATTGTATGGGGGCAAAGAGAAAGCATTTCGAAAATGTTCCGCTCACAAAGAACTTGGCAAGTGCGCGAGAGAGGCAAGGATGAAAATGTGTAAAAAAGAAAGACACCTGGCGGTATTCGAACGCAGCCGACGATTGGCACCTAATTACAAAGCAGGAACACAGCCACTAAGTCTTCACAAAATTGAAGCAGATTTAAAGGACAGCCACTATTATGCCTTCAACACAGCCACTAAATACAATAGCACAGCCCCTATTTTGCATTGCAATCTTGAGCTGGGACACTTTTTACCGAGACCTGAAAAACCTCATGTCGATTGATTAAATAACGATTACTATAAGTACTTGTAAAGTCTCTGCTTTCCTGAGGTTCTGTTTCTCATCTCAACTGGATGAATCCTTTCCCTGAACATACCTCGCCCACGGCGCCTCTCTGAATCTGAATCTGACCCAGACAATGACAACCGCTCATGCTTCCTCAGCGTCTGAGACCAAATTGTCGAGTCCGTCTGCGGAAGGAAAACCGCAGCCTTCTCAGACCGTTTTTCAAGTGGAAGCAATCGGCAGTGTTACATGACGGATGCTTGCTCGCCTGCCCAAAACCTGCGACTTTTGGCGGCGCCTTTCGCAATCCGCCAAATGTATAAAGGTAGATCGATTCTGGGAGGAAGAGCAGTGAATTCCCCACTCCGCTGCTCTTCCATTTGCACCTACCTCTGCGTTTCATGCCATCTCTGCCCTCCACGCTACCTAGCTCCTCCATCCCTTCCCCGCTGGTCGGGTTGGGTGCCTTTGTCGCGATTGTTATTGTGGTCTCCGGCATATGCTTCTTCGGGAAGCACATTGTTACCAGATGTCCATGCGGCGGTGGGCGCATGCTGCTGCTGATGCTGAGGTGTGCTTTAACCCTCTACCAAGCTTTGGCATCCTCATTTGCGTCTTAGAAGGCGGGAGATGCTTCCAACATCGTCTTCAAGGGCAAGCCCGACAAGGTACACTCCACCCACCACTATTCTCACATCATCTTACCTCGTTCTTTTTCCAGTACAGCGCTCCAGCATACTTGTTGGTGTTTGTAACGAGCTGCACCTACAACAGGTATGCGCTGTCACAGTCAAGGCTTGCGTCCAACTCTACAGAGAGTGGATTGGGAGGTGCAAGTGATCTCGAAAAGATGATCGAATAAAAGACTAAAGAACTACAAGTGAATAGCTACTCTACTTATACTGTTTGTCGAACCGTGTGAACTTAAGTAGCTAAGTATATAATACAATGAGGTTACCAGGCAAATCGTGATCGGAGACGTCAAGTGTCAAGTGTCAATACTAAATATAGTTCATGGAAACGACTATTGTGTTCCGACTATTGTGTTCCGTTGCCGTGTGATCTTTAGCCAGCAAAGTCCTCCCACGTTATGCCATCGGCGTGAAGCGCTCGTGCAACAAGCGCTGGGGTCACGTGCTCATCGATCGGTGTTGGAGCGATTAGATTGGGGTCAAATCGTGACATTACCCCCCCTCTAGACTCAACGTCCTCGTTGATTTCGATGAAGACATTGGTTTCGGGAATAAATAGTTTTTTCGTCAAGTATTGTTGCGACTCCTCGCGGTGTTTGTATCTTTTGATTAAATAGTCCCAATGTCCGCCGGCAGGACTGGGACTGCGCGAATATCGATCCCGTGATCCTTGTTGTATTTATCAAGGATCTTCTTGGCGTTCGTCAAGTGACGCCGTGGTTCCCACGTCCTCTCCCCAGAGGGTAATTTTTCCACTTTATTAAATACTGGAAGCCCTTCCCACGCTTGCGGTGCTTCAAAATCTCCTCCACCTCGTACTCCTCGTGACCCTGCACGATCTGCGGCGGGCCGCTCCTCTCTCCGATGTGTCGGTGGCTCGACATAAGGCGTCAGCAGTGCCTCGTTGAAAACCGGATGTGACTTGTCCGTTTCAGGCAATCTGAGCCGATATGCCGAGGCTCCGACTTTTCCTAGAATCTCGTAAGGCCCCAGCCTTCTATCGTCGAGCTTCTTAGTCGGACGATCCGTGGTGATGTCTTTGGCCTCCAGCCACACCTTATCGCCGACTTTTAAATCAGGCGCCTGGCGCCTATGAATATTATAATATTTTTTCATTGTTTTCTGGGTTTTTTCTAGCGCAGCTGCTGCCTCGTCGCGGATCTTTTTCATTTTCTCGGCAAAGTCGTTTGCGGCCTCATTGCGCGACTCACTGCATTTTTCTATTCCCTTCCAGGGGTGGTATCCGGTGTTCACAAGAACGGCGACATGCTCGTCGACGAGCTTTGTTTGTCGTTGTGAGTGAACTCGGCCAAAGCGAGCCACTCCGCCCAGTCCGACTGGCGATAATTTACGAACACGCGGAGATATTTTTCGATCTCCTGGTTCATGCGTTCCGTCTGTCCATCAGTGATCGGATGGAAGGCGGTGCTCGGGTTCATTTCTATCCCGAGTAGCCGGTTGAGCTCTCGCATGAAACCGGAGACGTATCTCGGATCCGGTCCGAGATAATTTCCGCGGCACGCCGTGATATCTAATCACGCGATCCCGGGTCAACCGGGCCATTCCCTCGGAGGTCAACTCCATGTTCGTGGGTTCAGCGTGGATCATCTTCGAAATGTATCCACCCAAACTTGAATAGCGTTAAAGCCGTTGCTGAACGGCAACGGCCCGATGAGATCCTCCGATATGATCTGCCAAGGCCTTCTGCAATCTTGTGCGGGTTCAGCTTCCCTTGCTGATATCGGTGGATACGTGTCCTCTGGCACGCTTCGCATTCCTTGATATAAATAGAAACCTGGTTGCCGAGCCTCGGCCACCAGTAGTTTCGTTCTATAAGTTCCTGCGTCGGTTTCTCCAGGATGGCCGAGCAGGGCCGAGTCGTGATGTAACCACTATTTTAAAGTTCCTTGCGAGGAACATAGATTAGACCGTTATAATAGATAAGGTCGTCGATTTCTCCCATCCAGGGAGGTTTTTCTCAAGCGCCAGCTTGACGCTTTTGTCCACGCGCTTCGTAGCCTTGATTGTGACATGATCTCGGCCTCCGGCCCTTCCATTGTGATCTCCTGAGATCGGAAGTACTCCGGTTTGAGAAGGACGACATTCTCGTTGTCGTTCTTCCCTTGATCGTGGTCCGCCCGGCGGGATAATAAATCGGCTTTTTTGTTGAGGGCGCCGGCCCGGTGCGACAATGTGAAGTCGTATTCGGATAGTTCCACTATCCATCGTGCTTGCCGCCTGTTCACCTTCTGCGGACTTTTAAAATACTGGAGGTTCTGATGGTCTGTCAGAATCTCGAACGTCTCTCGTGCGCCCATCAAGAGTGATCGCCACTCCTCGAGTGCGAGCATGATCGCGAGCATCTCTTTGTCGTAGATCTCGTAGTTGCGCTCCGTCTCATTGAGGCCGTGGGATTGGAACGCCACCGGGCGCCACCCCCCCTCTTGCTCCTGACTGAGCACAGCTCCCGTCGCTCCCTCCGACGCGTCGGCTTCTAGCCGGAATTTCCCGTGATCCGTGGGAAGCGCCAAGACCGCGTCTTCGGCAATCCGGTCCTTAAGCTTCTGGAACGCGGATTTTTGTTCCTCTCCCCAGGAGAAGCCTTCTTTTCCGGTAAGCCGCGTAAGCGGCTTCGCTACCTCGCTGTAGCCACGCACGAATCTCCGATAGAAGTTCGTGAATCCCAAAAACGCCTGCACCTGCTTGAGGTTCTTGGGTTCGGCCACTCGGTGATGCCACGGATCTTAACAGGATCCATGCGCATCGAGTTGTGGCCAATAATAACGCCGAGATACTCGATCTCGGACTTCTCGAAGTCGCATTTCTGGGGTTTTAGGAATAATTGATTTTCCTGGAGTATATCTAATACTCGTTTAACAATAATACGGTGCTCCTCCAGGGTGTCCGTGAAGATAAGGATATCGTCGAGGTAGACAATGACTTTTCCCTCGTTTATGAGCTCGCGAAGGATGTCGTTCATCATTGTTTGGAAAGTGGCGGGCGAATTGGTAAGCCCGAAGAACATGACCAGCGGTTCGAACAAGCCGCGATTGGTCCGGAATGCTGCCTTCCACTCGTCTCCCTCTTTGATTCGAATATTATTATATCCCCACCGAATATCCAATTTGGTGAAGATCTTCGCACCTCGAAGCTTGTGTACTAGCTCCGAAATAAGCGGTAAGGGATAACGATTCTTGATCGTCATCTCGTTTAATTTACGGTAATCCTGTACCGGTCGAAGGCTTCCATCCTTCTTTTTAATAAAAAAGAACGCCGAGGCCATCGGCGACTTGGACGGCCGGATGCGTCCCGATTGCAAGTTCTCCTCCAGGAACTTGGTCAACTCCCCCTGCTCGTTCACCGACAACGGGTAAATCTTGCAATCTACAGCCTTTGATCCTGGCTTGAGTTCGATGGCATGATCCCATGGACGCTTCTCCGGCAGTTTGTCAAACGACTCCTTGGCGAACACCTTGATGTATTCGCGATACTGCTCCGGGACGGCGTCTTCCGTCATCTTCTGCTTCTCCACATATGCCTTCTCCGCCATCTGCTGAGCCTGCGTCCCCTTCATGCGCAAGTCCACGTGTTCCGCGAAATCAACCATCAAGATTGATTCGCCCTCCTCGAGGGGTTCTTTTTCACACCCTTCGGCAGCTTCGTTGCCGGTCATGTTGCACTCCGGAGGGCAACGGTTGAATTTAATTGTCTGGCCTCGCCAGTCGATTGTGGGGTTGTGTTTAAACAACCAGTCATAACCAATAAACATTCTGGCCTTCCCGAGGCCCGTGACAAGGAACCGCATCCGTTCTTGATGCGCTCCGATTCCCATGATCAACTCAGCGTAATGAGTGATCCGTCCGCCCACATTCTCGGAGCCATCTGCATTCCGAGCAATGATCTTCTGATCAAGCTCCTTGAGCTCGAAGCCCTCGGCCTTGGCGTAGGCCCGGTCAATACACGTGGTAGTGCATCCGTTGTCCAACAACGCCTTGATCCGGCGTGTTTTCCCTGTGTCGAGTGACGTCAACTCGACTGGAACCAGCATCTCGTGCTTGCTCCGTTGCTTCTGGAACTCCCGGAGCTCCTGTGACAGGTGATCTTCGTTGATCCCCATCGCACGTCGTGCGAGCCACTTCGCGGCTTCAAGCTTCTTAAGCCCGAACGGAATCCGCGTGTGCTCCGGTGCTTTCGGCACCTCTGGCGCTTCCTCCTCTTTCGAGGATTGAGCCATCGCAGCTGAGCTGCCCTTTTTCTCCGCACTATTTTTCTCACTGGTTTGGGTTCCAGGGGCCTTTTTGTTCTGAACGGATTTTGATAAGGTACATATTTTTTGGGGTTTTTCTACAGACTCTACTACTTTATTGTTCTTAGTACGTAAAGCGGTGCGTTTCTCTATATATTTTACAAATTCATTCTCGGAAATTGGGTCTACAGAAAGTACAGTGTATTTATTGTTCATAATGTTCGTGGGGGAAGGGGGCGCCGGGTCGGCCATGACCGGGGCCCTCTTTAAAAATCCTGGCCGTATTTGGCCCGCGCTTGTTCAAAAAGGAATTTAAAGTCCTCCTTGGACATATCGTCAGTCCGCAACGAGCGGACATTGATCTTTCCGCGCTCCCGGCGCGGTTTCGGGCACTCCCGTGCCATGTGGCCCTCCTGACCACAGTTGTAACACTTGAAGGCCGAGGCCTTCGTCTTGGACGCATCAACGTCCATCGGCACTGGCACCCCGGGCGCCGGTTTGTGCGCCAAGTACGGTGCGCTCCCCTTGGTATTACCGGCAGGGGCAGCCGGGATCTTTGCCGGGACCCAAAAGTGGGTGCCGGTCTTCTGCTGTGCCTGGCGCAGCTTGTTCCGCTCGAGGATGCGATTGATGGTCATCATCCTCTTTTTCAACCCGGAGTAATTCTCCGGGATTTCGATTCCACCAGCGTAAAGCTGGTCTCGGACTTCCTGGCTGACCAGGTTCTCCAGGTTCTCGCACAGGAACCGGTCGTGGTCCCCGTACTGGTTCTGCGGGCTGTATCCCGCTTCCTCGGCATTCAACTCGAAGGCCTGGATGAAGTCGCCTAAGGACGACTTCCCTTGCCTCGTGGTGGTGAGGCGAATGTAGGCCAGCTGGCTCACATTCTGGTCCTTGAAGGTCCCCGCTAGGGCCTCCAAAAACATCTTGAGTGTGTAGCCTTTCGGCAACACCTCATCTCCGAACTGGTCCTCCCTGAGGACTGTCCTGCGCCAGTTGCGCGCCCAAATGGATGCGGGGCAGGCGCTGCCATCGCGCTGAAGGCGATCTTCGCCTTCTGGGAGGGGAACTCCTCGCCGTAGGCCCACATGTAATTCTTGAGGGCCTCAATCCAAGTGTTCCACTTGGATTTGTCGTTGCCGTCAAAGATGAACGGCGTCTTGGCGAGGGTGATTTTTGAGGAACCAGTCCTCGGGGTGGGAGACGTGAAGTGGATGGGGGCGGCGGGTCTCGAGGGCATCCCGTAGACAGGGGAGCCTCGTTCAGGGGTTTGCGGCAATGGCCGCGGCGGTGATGCCGGGTAATCGGCTGGTTGGTCCGTCATCGGGACCGGCTGCCCTGTGGGATACACAAGGCGGGGTGATGGGGATCCGGCATTGCTGGACATGGCGGCGGGATCCGGGAAGCTGTGGAACAGCTGGGACGCGGGGATGTGGTTGGTGGTGCGAGCGACTGCTCGACTTCGGGTTCGGACGGGGTAAGGGATGGTAGCGGCGCAGGAAGTGCGCGAGGGATGACATGGGATTTAGGGGAGCGGGGTGTCTGGGGTTGCGATAAACTCGCGGCGAGTCGATGTGTAACGGCGTCGAATGGAACGGGTTGGGTGAGCGGAGCGAAGGCGGGAGTCGGGGTAGGTCGTATAGCGAAGTAGTCGCTGGTGGTGGTGGGGATGGGCTGGGTGAGCCCGAGGGTGCGCGAAACGTCGCGGCTTGGTCGATTCCGCACGAGGCGGGTGGTGGGGTTCGAAGCGGTCTCTTGCGAATAGAACTATCCCGGGTCTTCTACGACACCCCCGGTGATAGCGAGGTAGTCCTCCCCGAAGGTTGAACTAGCACTCCTGCGACTGTCTTAGTGCTGGGACGGACTCAACGTTTCCCGTAGCACGACGTCTGTCTATTTTAAATGGACCGCACACGAGGGGCGCTGCAATTGTTTTACGTCGGTGTGGACGACGTGAATGGTGGGGAGGGGAGTGTGGAACTTCAGATACGAGAGAACCAAGTAGAGGTAAGAAATGACGACTGCGAAGTGCAGTGTCGAGTGGGTAGAGGTTTTGTGCAAGGAGTGCACGGGGATGGTGAGGAAAGGAGGTCGGGGTGGGGCGGTACGAGGGTAAGAAGGTGAGTCTTTTATTATGTCACAGTCAAGGCTTGCGTCCAACTCTACAAGAGAGTGGATTGGGAGGTGCAAGTGATCTCGAAAAGATGATCGAATAAAAGACTAAAGAACTACAAGTGAATAGCTACTCTACTTATACTGTTTGTCGAACCGTGTGAACTTAAGTAGCTAAGTATATAATACAATGAGGTTACCAGGCAAATCGTGATCGGAGACGTCAAGTGTCAAGTGTCAATACTAAATATAGTTCATGGAAACGACTATTGTGTTCCGACTATTGTGTTCCGTTGCCGTGTGATCTTTAGCCAGCAAAGTCCTCCCACGTTATGCCATCGGCGTGAAGCGCTCGTGCAACAAGCGCTGGGGTCACGTGCTCATCGATCGGTGTTGGAGCGATTAGATTGGGGTCAAATCGTGACATGCGCGCATCTATGAGAATGACTCCGACAGTGACTCTGATTACGGCGACGACAAGCCCAAGTAACCCACCCCTCCGCCTCATCACAACCAGAGCCCCGCCCTACCTCGCTGCGCGTTCTTACCGGCTCGAGGCTCGGCAACCATCAGCTCACACACGTCCCTATGAGGGTCCAAATGCACATTTATTAATGCCGCAACGTTTTTTAGCTTCTTTTTGCAGTTCCCACAAATTTTACTTGGGGGTAATGGCTGTGGCCTGGCCCGGCAAACTCGCACTGATGGGCTTTCTCTTTTTTTTTTTTTTCATAATGGAGTTAGAAAAATAGGACCAGTAGCTTCCCTGAAGCTTGATGGTTTGTGTCTTTCAGTGATTATGTTGTGCTACCTCGAGCTCAATGTGTGCTGTTTAGTGCGGTACAGCACGAGGAATACAATACATACTACAGACACTAATTATGTCCTCCGGACCCTCCTGCTCCGCGCTCCTGGCAAGACATGCACCCGGAATTCAATCGGATGGAGCAGGTCATGACGGTGCTATGGCACGGCGATGCGCACACACCTTGCAGCCTGCGGGCGGCGCGCTTACGTTCAAGATTCAGCCGGGCACGTCCGCCCGTCAAGCACTGCCCCTACTTGCTCTCGCCGTCGACGCTCGCGGACACCTCAACCAATTACGACGGCAAGGAAAAGGGAGACTATCCTCCCCAAGCCGTCCTCGGGCACCGCGCCGCCAGAGTACCCGCACGACATTGAGCCTGCGTACTCCCTGCATACTCCCCGTCGCGGCCGTTCCGCCCCTCAACGTGGTGTTGCCCAGCCAGCCAAGCCAATCAATTTCATAGAATTGAGATTCACTTCGAATCAAATAGAGATAATTCTAAGGATATTTTTGTAGAAAGAATACCCTTAAAAGCAGCAAGGTCTCCTAGTGGCACAAGGCGATCCACGGAGCCATTGTACAAATATTTGACCGGCTTCTAAACGGCTCGAATTTTAGCCGTTTAGAAGCCGGTCAAATATCAGGGCACCGGTTGCACCAATTCCTTGGACCCAAAGGTACGCCCTACGGCTTCTTAAGGGATGCATCTTCCAAAATATTCCCAGAATTACCGCAATTTTTATTGCGAGCTAGATATCATTTGTTTGAAATTGATCGGCTTAGCCGGCGGCAACACTAACGTCGTGGTCCACCCTCCCAGTCCGCGGCGCCTTGATGCACAGCTCTCCTCTGTTATTTTGATCTTTGTTTTCTTATGTGTGATGTTTTTAGCCTCATGCTCCTTCCTCTGATCCCCCTTCCTGCAATACACCATGCTCTCGTACACTATGCCACTCGATCGATTGTTTGTGTCATGAATGGAAACTTATTGATCTAATTCCCAGCACGTCCCGCATTTGACCAATTAATCAAGACACGTAAAAGGATGCAGGGGAGCCAAATGAAGATCCTGCCATTTCTTACAGAACGGAGAATGTGTATCACCAGACTCGAACCTG
>JARKIE010000904.1:0-20604 GCA_029378255.1 Mycena rosella
ATTGAAGGATGAGCCCCTGCACTCATTCAAGCGGCATTCAACAAATTTTAAAGAGACAGATCATTTCTAATATACTCCGAATTTTAGTTCCACCCCAAGAAACTAGAGAAAGAGGTGCCGCATAGCGACAACGGCACCAGGGCAGCTAAGCGAAGATTATGTAACAAGGGCCAACCCCAATCGGGACCCATCACTTAATAACAGACTTCAACACATCGAGGTACGAGATCATACAGTGTTGAAGTCTGGCTCTGAGAGACTAGGAACAATGATGCCATCGACATTCGTTCGAACATGCCGAATGTTCAAATCGAACTGGAAATGAAACAGGGCCTCGTTAAGGAGTAAAAAAAATCTCTTAGGATTTGCTTCCATCAGATCAACAACAACACAAGATGAACCAATGCGAGAAGAAACAGAGACGCCACCTCCACGCAGGGCCACCTGCACAGGCGCGGGCAGCATACTGGGCAATCGTGGTCAGGAGGGGCGTGCGAGCTGCGCAACGTTATAGCCAAGCACAGCAAATTGCACCTCGTTGCCATCTCCCCGCATTTTGAATTTAAAATTTCTCCTCCGGGGCATCATAATGGACGGCGATCGGGCCTTTGAGCGCGCCCTGTATGTGGTCACGGGCGTTATTCCGACACCTTTTTAACCACTCTCGAACAATCAGACTCACTCGCCCAGTCAATCTCAGGCATGTCGTCGCTCAAAAATGAGAAGTCCAGCATCGAGCACTAGGAGCACTACACCGACGCTCAGGTCGACCGTGCGAGCAACGTCAACGGCAGGTACGCGTCCTCTGCTTCCTTTCAACTGTCCATCCAACTCAACTTTCTTCTCAGAATCAAGAATCCGCTCAAGAGGATCCCCAAGGACAAGCTCCTTGTGTTACCTTGCTTGCAAGGTCTCTCCACCCTCATAATTGAAGTGCATTTTGTAGAACCCGATGATCTGTTTTCCCCCCGAGCCAATGGAAATACTTCTCGTTCGTCCTCGATTACATACTGTGGGTAAATTTGGGGTAAATCCGCGGTTGTGACACATTGCCGGCTACAGTGACAAACCCCCTAACGAAACGCTCAGCGAAGGCGGCCGTTTGCTGGGCGATATGTACATAGATTGGTGGGTGTCTTTCTATGGGATTATAGAGCGACTTCCGGGCTACCATTTGACACAAAGAACTCTGTGATTCCGTCTTGATTTGGCGGAGAACGAGGGTGATTTATCTGGAAGGCCAAATTTGGCCAAATCACGGGAGAGCGAAACACTACAAAATAATTGATTAGGGCTTATCCGTGCAACTTGAACCTCCCGAATGTTGATATTCCTACTCAGGGCCATCGAAAACCCCACTCCTCGACTCGCTGCGGAGACAGCGGGTCTGTTATGGGTGACCAGGCTCGTGTGATTTGAATCAGAAAATTGTGGTAAATAGCAGTGCAAACAAAATTCGATCGTGAGCGCGCCATGGGGAGCTTTTATGCAATTCCTTTTGCGGATGGGAGTTTTATAATGAGGAAATTCACCTCACAAAAATTCGGGGTGGTCGGTGACCTCTAAGTACCTAAACAAACTAGTGTTTCGCTCGCTGATGACGTTTCGTTAGGGGGTTTGTCACTGTATTGCCGGGTCTGCACCGTCGAACCTGCAGCAATCAAGAGCGCGAGCAGGAGCTGGCAAGACACCAAGTTGTTTTCTCAAGCAAGGTCTCTTCCGACATAGACGGAGCTCCCTAGTCAACGACTTTTGCCAAAACAACGGCTTCTCCGATCGCGTCCCGCTCTTCCAGAAGGCCGCGCTTGTGGCGCAGGACCCGACGGGATACGACTTTATCGAGGAGCTGGGCGAGAAGGATCGCCACCACCTGCGGCGCGAGATTAACAGTGCGTCTAGCATTTCTGTACCCTCTTGCACTCCGCCTTATGCATTTTATCCCGGACAAATGGAGTCCCCCGCTGGCTCTGTACTACGCGATTTTCATCACGTTCCTTGGCTCCGCAATCCAGTACGTCTCTGCCTTCATAACGTGTTCTCGTTTGCTAACAATTTACCGCAGAGGATAGGATAATACCGGCGCCAACGGAGCCAATCTCTCTTTCACGGTCGAATTCGGTATCGCGCACAACACTTGGCTCGTCGGCGCCATCAACTCGGCGTGCGTCCCATTTTACCCGTCGCAAATTATATCTAACTGACATGTTCCCCCCTAGCCCGACGATTTTAGGCCTGATGAGCGCATGAATTGCTGACCCGATAAACAATCTCATTGGTCGTCGGGGGACGATCTTCGTCACCGGTCTTTTGTGAGTCTCTTTCACACATGATCCGCACCCCTCTGAATCTCCCGCCTAGCTGTGTCTTCCCGGTTCTCGGCCAAGGATTCACGCACAACTGGTGGGAACTCCTCATCTGCCGTATGCTTCTGGGTGTTGATACGTTTTCATTTTACCTCCTAACCCACGCATGTTCAACCTTGCGCAGAAATCGGCATCAAGATCACCACCATCCCGATCTTCAGCTTCGAGACTGCCCCGCGAGCATTCGCGGCGGGCTTGTCATGTCCTTCCAAGTCTGGGTCGCCTTCGGCATCTTCATCGGCTTCTGCTCCAACCTGGTCTTCTACCGCATCGGCCCCCTGGCGTGGCGCTTCCGGCTCGCCGCTGCGTTCGCGCCTGCCGTGCCCCTGCTCCTTCTCGTCTGGTCTGTCCCGAGTCGCCCCGCTGGCTCCTCAAGCAGAAACTCTATGTGAAGAGCTTCAACAGCTTCTGTCGTCTGCGGAACTCGGAGTTGCAGGCCGCTCGGGATCTGGTGCGTTCCCAGTTTTTCAACCATGCACAGGATGTTGATCTGGCGCTATCCTATACTACTACGCGCACACGCGGCTCGTCGAGGAGGACCTTGCCTTTGGCCAGAGCACGTTTTTCGGACGCATCCGAGATCTCTTCGTCGTCCCCCGGCTCCAGCGCGCGACGCTCGGCTCCTGGGTGGTGATGTTGGCGCAACAATTCTCTGGCAGCAACATCATGGATGCGTTCTCTCCCAATCATCTGCCGCCCGCCTCTAACAATCCCCAGCCTTTTATTCTGCGACGATCTTCCAAGAGGCGGGCTACTCCGTCAAGACGGCTTTGCTCATCTCGCTCGGGTTCGGTGCTGTCAACTTCACCTTCGTGTTCCCCGCTATCTGGACGATCGACACCTTCGGGCGGCGCAACCTCCTGCTCTTCACCTTCCCCAACATGGCGTGAGCCCTGTTCATCGTGGCAGGGTGCTTCCAGCTCGCGCTCGACAACGCCGTGCGCCTCCCGCTCATAGCGACGTTCGTGTTCGTGTTCACGGCGTTCTACTCGCACGGCATCGGGCCCGTGCCGAACGTCTATGCGGCGGAGTGCTTCCCGCTCTCCCATCGGGAGACGGGCGTGGCGTGGAGTATCTTTGTGAACAACTCCGTTCGACGATCCTGGGGCTGACGTTCCCGAGTATGTTGGCGGACATGGGGCCGACGGGCGGTGCGTCCCCCCCTCAATTTCTCTCCTCCGTATCTCACGCACCCCGCAGCATTCTGCTTCTACGGCGGACTCAACCTCCTCGCGTTCATCATGATCTTCTTCTGGCTGCCCGAGACCAAGTGGACTTGCCGCTCCTCTTCTCCATAATCTTATATTTACATAACTGTGCGCCAGACGTCTGAGACAACGCACCCTCGAGGAGCTCGACTTCATCTTTGCGATACCGACCAAATGGCACGCGAGCTACCAGGCATTTACCTGAGCGCCGTGGTTCGTGCGCCGGTACCTTCTGTGGCAGAAGGACACGCATCTGGAGCCGCTGTACCAGCTCAACGGTGTGCTCGGCGACGGGGAGGGCGCCGTGCCGGAGCGGTTCCACTAAGGGAGAACTCGTTTTGGTCAAGGGCTTCTTCCACTGGTGGACTCTGGAATATTCACGCGAGATATACGACTGATTTATATGCTAGCCTGGTGGCCATGGATGGATGGATGGATATGTGTTTTTACGTTGGATACTTGTGGTATATCCTCTTTTGCTATTTTAGTGTATAACGCGAACGAATGAACGAATCGATGAATAGTGATGTACTTTGGTCCTCTTGACGCTTTTGCAGCTTGAACTTGGTTGAGTGTGGTTCGGTTCGACTTTGCCACGCTCGAGTTCAGCGATGTTTTTTACAGGTTAGATTCGAGCGTACGATTCCTGAGGCCTTGTAGCGGCTAATTTCGAACAGCGATGGCTTCGAATGGTCGCGGCGCTGCCTACATATGATGCTGCGAGGTTTTACACGTAAATTCGGCTCGGTTATCGCGCAACTTCTAGACCGGTAACCGATCTCTCGTATGAAGTGGAAAATCTCTATGAACGTTTTCCACTTCATACGAGAGATCGGTTACCGGTCTACGCAACTTCCGCATCGATTCACAAAGACACCTAGACAACTCGTGAGTTGGTGCGCGAGCCATGACTGATATGGTCCATCCAAATTGCGACTAGGCAGCTAAACTACGCCAGCCGCAGAATACTAAATACATGAAGATCGTCTTAAAGCTACTACTACTTAAAAATGCTAATGTAGGATATAAAACGTTCCTAAATGCCCAAGTTCGACTAGGCAGCGAGCCGCCGAAGACTAATACATGAAGATCGTCTTACTACTAAGGTACGGTATAAAATGTCTAAATCGCGCGCCCCACAACGGCCAGAACAGCGCCCATCGCGAGGCCGACGGCGACCAGCGGGCCTGGACGGCGCGCGCTGCGCTGGGCGCCTTGCTGGTCCCAGCCAGCTCATGCTCGGACATGCGGTACCCGTTCGACGTCGCGAGGACCGCGGCGTCGACGGTCGCTGAAGAAACGCAGGGAATATTTAGGATCAGGGCACGGACGGCGCAGGGGGCGTATACGCACCGGTGTTGCGCGTCTTTGTCTGCGCGGTCGTCGCGAACGTGATGCTCGGCGCGCCCGCGTTTCTCGGTGAAGCGCCGCGTCCGTGAGGAACACGAGCGCGAAGCCCGGCGCGGGGACGTCGATCGTGCACGTCTGCGCAGTGGTGTCGCACGTGACGGTCTGGATGTCCTCGTCGCCCATCGGGCGCCCGTCTGACGCGAAGTTGTCGCCGAAGGTCTGCGCAGCGGCGGATTAGTATAGGAGCGAGGAACCACATAGCGGCGTTGCGTACCTGGCCCGCCCACGTGATGTTGCCCTTCTGCACGACCGTCTTCGCCGCGAGATACTTGACCTTGACGCTCGCGGGGATGGTGCCGCCCGCGATCGAGATGATCGCGTGCACGTCGTTGGCGCCGCTCGGGTCGTCGACGTAGTTGAAGACCGCGACGCGCACGGGGGCCCCGTTCTCGTAGATGCCGTAGATCGGCGTGAGGGAGCTGAGGTTGGGGACCCCGATGTTGAGCACCTGCGTCTCGTTGGAAGGGCCGATCGCCTCGGCCATGGCGAGGGCGGCGTAGTATATGGGGCCGACGGTCCACTGGTGGAAGGTCGACTCGTTGGTCGGCGGGGCTAAGGACAGAGTAAGCAACACGAGGAGGAGCTCGGGTGCGAGATGGACGTACAAGTGAACGGCTGAAAGGGAACGTAGGGAAGGGGTCAGCAACGGCGGGATAGAGAAGACGCGTACGCACATTATAGAATACGTTCTGCCCACCCAGATGGAACATGGCGCCCGTGAAGTTGGAGTGGGCCATCTGCAAGGCGTAGTCGAGACCCCACAGCGCTGCGGTGAAGGAATCCGAGATACCCAGGAACCCTCCACAGGAGGCCTACACAGAGTCGGTATGATTGACAGCCGTCGATGATATCGCACTCACCGAGTTGGTCTCGAACATCAAGAAGCCCTTGCCTTTTGTCTGCGCGTACATGGTGCTATTCAGGTACGGCTGCAGCAAAGTAGTGTGCGCATCGTGCGTAAGGTAGAGATCAAGGACCGATTGTGGATCGACGACAGTTGCGTTCGGACCACCAAACGCAGCAGCACAATTGTCGCGGGGGTATCTGGGGAGGGCAAGCGTTAAGGATGCGGCAATATCAGCTTCGGGGACACTCACTTCTCGACCGCCAAGTACGCTAGATTATCGCTGAAAGTGTCGACGAAGCCGGAGTCCCACACCTGCTCCGGTGTCCATGCGAAGTCGGCGATATTGGGGCCGACGAGGAGCTTTTGGGACCGGCCAGTGGGGTCGGCACCGGTCGACGCGATTTGACTGAGCAGGTCGGAAATCTCCCCGCCGTAGTCGTAGGGCGAGTAGGTGGACGGGCGATGCCCGTGGAGAGCGTACATATCGGGCTCGTTTCCGGCCTGGAACCCGAGCAGGTAGTCGCCGAGGATTTCATCGGCTGCGGTCATGATGCCGAGGTTGAACGGCTGGGTGACGAACCACGGGAGACCCAGGAACCAGTGGACGTTGACGAAGCTGGAGATATTGCTCATGGTATAGAGCAGGTCGCGGGTAAAGTCGAGCGGGGGTGTCTGCGTCGTCCCCGTGACGCCGGTGAGATTCTTCTCGAGAATGCGGCCGTTGTCAAGCGTGTCGACGAGTGTTGCCGATTCTTGGGTGTTGCCGCCCACGCGGACCATGACCGATCCCGCCCGCTGCTGAATGTTGGCCATCAGGTTAAGGAAGGGAACTTGGAGGAACGTCGAGTTCTTCCCCACTGGCGCAAAAGTAAGAACCCGGCCGTGAGTAAGTAGAAGAGCAGACGCACAGACTTGATTCGTCACGGACATCTCGATGGAAAAGCCCATGAACGAGCCCTTCTGCTTGACCGAGAGGTTTGGTGTCCCAGCATTCTGCAGTTGGATGGGTATCGTGGTGAGGATTGTCGGGGACGGAACGGGCGGGGCGCTCAGCGACGTGGGGTTGTATGCGGCGACGCCACTGTATGTCGCCCCGGCTGACTGCGTAAAGGCCGCCTGCTTGTTAGGCTGGTATATTGTGACGTCGCAGTTGGCGCCGGCGATGGCGAGGAGTAGGACGAGACATAAAGAGCGAACGGATCGACAAGGGGTCGATTCAAAGCCCATGATGGTACGGGAAGAGCAAGTGGAGAAAGGTAGCGTGTGAGCAATCACTAAGGGGGCGACGTCACGTATTTAGGGCACTAATTTCATGCGGATATGGCGATCGCATTAGCAGGGGTCAGAAAAAATCCAGGAGCAGCGTTTTCTCATGTTGAAAGTTGTCTCTGGAGTTTGGACGGCTTGGTTCGAGTTTACCTTGGCCGTTGGCTTGAGTAAAAAAAAAAGTTCACGACGCCAAGGGAATGCCAAGCCAATGCCAAGCGCATAGTGGAGTTCGCCGCATTCTCGGTACCGCCAACTTGGGTTTCGGAGATGATCCGGTTCATGAAACGGAAGAACTTTTATGCACAAAGGCGACTTCCATGAGCGGTGAATGACAGTGAACGCGAGTTGCTCATACGTCGAGGTGGATGGTAGAGAGGACTGAGCCAGCTACTGAGCCTGGGCGATGAGGAGCGAAAAGAAGAGCAGAAGGACTTAAGGTGGCGATTATGATCATGATGCGCATCACTCCATCGAACGATCCCATTAACCGATTCTATCCGACGCAAATCTTCCGGTCCCACCCGCAACATCCTCCTAACATGAATCATTGAATAGACGATTGCGAACACAGACTTCCCAGAAACAACTGATGAAATAGGTCCCTGCGCCGTACATCAAACGCCTGATTTGAACGACCGCAGCTCTGAATTTATCAAGTCAGGTACGAGGTAGAACTGTCAAAGTCAAGTTAAAGTGTCTTTCAAGAGAGACTAAACCGTGACTCTGAAGCATCGTCCCTTTACAAATTAGATGTTTGACCAGAGGGTTGTTAGAGGGAGTCAATTATTTTCCTGAGACATCAATGCAGGTCCCCAATTAGAAATGTCGACTCCTTGGTGGGCACAATTGCGCCCCCCGTTTATTATATGTTTGTACAGGTGAAGTAATGTTGAGGAACGAGCATCAAGTGGTCGTAGCGTCTGTCTACGAGACACTATCCACGATGACTTCTGTCGCGCAGAGGTTCGATTCTGCCACCTTTAATTTCGAGATCAGGTCAGTCTTGACCTTGAGAATATATATATTTTCGCATACTAGCATGTGCAACCGTGGAACCAGTCACGGCGGACAATCAACTGTCACTTGCGGTCTGAGTTTCCATTGTCATGGAACTCACACGCGAACTGTCATTTGCTTAAATCCGGGCCAGACAAGATTCGGCTTTTTCTGTGGCCACGAGGCACCCTCGTGTTTTGGCGGCATTTCCTTCGAGACACATTGGGAGGAAAACCGATTTCTTGACCGCTTTCTCGATTCACCCGATTGCAGAAAAAAGTGTGCAGATAATTAGCTGGAACACAAATAAATAAAAACTAAGTAAAAGGTTACCATCTCGATAACGTGATACACAATCTAATCTAATCATGCTGTACGATTGATCCACGATCCTCTCTTTATCTTCAGTGTTCAGTGCTGCATTGGCACCCTTCGTCGCGCCACATATTTTTTGTTAAAAATTACTTCCAGGTACCTAAAGAAATGCCGATCCAGTACTACAAGCCCGACTGGTTCAACAATCGACCTCCCCAAGCTCGGGCCAAAATTGCGCCCAAACACATTGTCGTTTTCCCCCCCCCGGCTCCCAAGCTTCTTCACCCACCGTGGCGACAACCTCTTGTCTCAAGAGCAATTGACCGCAAAGTTCGGCGACGCCATCTTCGTTGACTACGATCTTGACTTTGGGACGGCTGATGCCGAGGTGTCGAGCGAGGGCGTTGGCGAGGGCGTTGATGCTGATGATGAAGGCGAGGGGGATGTTGTTGGCAGTGAGGACAGTGATGAAGATGCTGAAACATCGGACACTGGCAGCGTAGCCTCCTTCATCGATGATGAGGGCGCTTCGGACGGTGAGCAGGACGACGGCGTGTACAGCTGTCAGCGAGCACAATGACGGCATGCACGGCAATGACACAGCTTCGGGCAAAGAGCAGGACGGCGATCAGGATGGCCCTTGGGATGGCCAGGCGGAATTTGCTACAGAGTATGACATCAATATGGAGGGGGAATCTTCGGCGATGACTCAGATTAATTTCTTTGTACATGACAAATTCTAGATTTCTTGCTTTTACTTTTATTTACTTTTCTTGTGGCTACGTAGAGTTTGTAGCTAATCCTTATTAATTTTCTTTTTTTGACACTTCCGGGCAAATCGAGAAAGCGGTCGAAAATCTTTGTATCGTGATGCCGCAAAACACGAGGGTGCCTCGTGGCCGCGGAAACATCTGAATCTTGACCAAAGAGGAAAGTGGCCCTGGATTTAACAAATGACAGCTTGTGTGGCGCTTCCCATGACAGAAGAAACTCCGATCGCAAGTGACAGCTGATTGTCCGCCGTGAGTTGGCGGTGCAGAGGATTCGCTGAATTCGAGGGCCAAGTCCTAGGCGCCCGTTGGGCACCAATCATAAATTGATTATGATGGGGCCGACACCACTTTGATGCCGCTTTTCTCGAACCCTCATTGTCCTCAAAGCCACTCGGAGCATCCACCCAGGCGATGGCTGGAAAAGGATACCGACACGGTCTTTGTCCCATTTGTGAAATGGGCGGCCTGCACTCTGTGGCCCGTTACAAAGGACCAGCCCTGGCCCCTTGAAAATTGACCTTGGACTCCCCTCCCCATTCGAATTACTCGTAACCACAACCCAACCAATCTACTGAAATGGCTTCCTCTATTGTCCGTTCCATCGGCATCGACTTCGAGTATAGCTGCGTTAAGTACCTCAACCGCGGCGAGCACAGCAACGTCTACATGGGAATGGACTTGGCCACTGCGCACGGCGAGCTTGTAGCCGTGAAGGTGATCGAGAAGGTGCGTCGTTGTTCATCGACCACGATTTCAGGTACTTATGGTTTCTCTGATTCAGCGTGATCCCTATGACCTTTACCACGCTTCAGAACTCGTAACTATCCAGCAGGAGTTTATAGACGAGGTACGGGACATCCTTTTCGATGGTATCCGTGGCTGAGGATTTACTCGCTTAGGTCACTGCCCTCTCTTCCCTCAACCACCCAAATATCCTGCAGATATTCGCCATCTATTTCAAAGATGCGTATAACACGCAAAATCGTAGGTGCTCTGCGCCAGTGTCGGCAGACGACCACTAACCACCCTTGCAGTTGTAGTGCAAGAGTTCATGCGGGGTGGCACACTTTCCCAGTACATGCACACCGAATCCGAGCGCCAGTGGCACGAGTGGGTCCCTCTTGGCCTTTGTCAGTTCACACTTTTCTCGCATCATAAATGCCGGCTGAGCACCTCCAAGCCCAAGCAGTGGCGCGCCAAATCACACACCAAATATTTCGGGCTCTCGCATACATGCATAGCCTGGGAATTGCGCACCGGAACTTACACCCTGATGTTCGTCTCATTTATTCTCCACTGCCATCCTTCTGGTTCTCACCCCTGTTTGAGAACATCCTTCTGAGCAAGGACAAACAACCAGTCGTCAAGATCAGCGGCCTCGCCTGGGCCGAGCGCTACCAACCGAAAAACTTTGCAGTACGTGTCTGCATTCTCCCCTCGCTGGTTCAATGCCTCATTCACAATCAGGAGAGTATCTTCCAACTCGAACCCGGCTGCGATGAGTACCTTGCGCCGGAGATCATCATTCCCAAGCCCTCACACTACAGCTCCGACGTGTGCGCCAACAGCTGGAGTGCCGGGATCCTCGTATTTCGCCTGTTTGTCGCCCTCAGCTCTCGCGCTATGCGCTGCTGACCGGTTCCATTAGGCTGCTGCTGAACAGTGCGTGGCGTGTCCTCTACCACGACCGCAACAATGTCTCGTGTCTGCGGTGGGACGAACTTGATGCACTGGCGGTCGCGCCCTCGCGTTCTGACCAAACCTACCCCACGACGCTCCCAGACGACGCCCTCGCCCTCGCAGAGGATGGTACGGTCATAGTCTATGGGCTCTCACCTGCCGCCTATCACCGCTCGCTGGCCCAGGCCCCACCGTCCGCCCCCGACACATCGGAGAACGGCGGTGTCATTGCTGACGACAGAATCACTGTCCCCATCAATGGCCTCCCACTCTCCGCCCACCTCGAGCTTGCCAAAGACGCCCTTGCGGATGGCGTCCGCCTTGCAGAAGATGGTGTGATTTTCCATACGCTCTCGCAATTCCAGTGCTCACTCCCGCGCTGTACGTAGGCCCCGATTTTCTGAGGCAGCTGCTCCGAGACGCGCCCATCGAGCGCCTTTCCATCACGGACGCGCTCGAGCATTTGTGGTTGAAGAACCGCAAGCCGGTGTTTCCCAATGTAGTGGGTCCTGATAGTGAGGGAAAGGCCCACCTTTAGACTGTTCGTAGAGTGGAATTAATATTGATGCCCAGATAGCTTTTCTTTTCTCCTCCCATTCAACGGTGTAAGTTCGCCGCTTACGGTGCATCAGTAATGTATTTTGTCAGCCCGGCCACTGTGTTTGTCAGTTCTGTCGAGCTCTCACACCAATGATTATCATATTTAGGGCCCACCCGGGTGCAATTCGAACACCCAATGAGTTGCAAGTAGGTGGACCTGAAATTTAATTACTTCTAGCACTTTTAGTCCCACTGATTTTGTAACCTAAAGAAGTAGAATAAAATTACAATATGGTTGACCTGAAACCCATTCGGAAGCCTACGATTCAGATTACACAGTAGTATTGGAATTGGAAACGAGGTGCCCGAGACACTGTCTCTCAATTGCACCAAAATCAAAGCTGGAACTCAAAATGTCGTTTCTCATTTTAGCTGTCCCGAAACCTATTAAAATCCCGAATGTCGGTTTGAATTTCAGCCCAAGCCAAAATGCAAACCAAAATTAGTTGTTCAAAGTGTGCTGAAATCTATTTATGAGGGTCCAAATGCACATTTATTAATGCCGCAACTTTTTTTTGTTCCCACAACTTTTTTCGTGTTTTCGTGCTAATGCCGCAACTTTTGGGCCATTTTGGAGGGTTCCACAAAACTTGCGAGAACTCGGCATTCCCGCAACTTTTTTTTTTGACTTTCCGCAACTTCTTCGGACAAGAGTCCCCATATTTCTGGAAGGCCATCCAGCTTGATTAGAGCCATCAGCAGGCTCAGAATGGCTCGTAAGGAGTCCATTCGGGAAATGGCCATATCGGCATGTGTGATTGATCATTGATGCCAGTGATCGTTAGGTCGGAGTTGATTTCTAGAACCACGTGCTAGTCACATCACGTCGATTTGACCGTGACTTATAGGTCGTTCACCAGTTGTATATACTTTTGTATTACTATATGTACCAGCAGTGGACAGTGCGGTGGGGATCTGACCTCCACTGTCATGATCCGGCTTTTCAAACCTCGAACACCGGGTCAGACCACGATCACGGGAACACTTTATCCCACGACCGTATCGCAACAAGTCACACATAACACCAAATCCCAAAAGACGGACAACACACGACCTTGATATCCCGACAAACTCGCGATCACATCCCGGTCGCCTATATATTCTCTGGCTAAACATCAAATCCCAAGCAACAGGATAACGTGTGATCACGATACTCCGACAACTCGCAATTACATCCCTGTCGCTCGAACCCCTCTTCGGTTTCAACAATATCCCTTTATGCCTCACATAGGGTATATTGAAACATAACACATAGGGTGGATATGATTGGACCCCTGGTTATATTAGTATATAAGCCTGAGGTAGAAACTCCTGTACTTTAGATTCTACCTCATCTAATCTCAGGCTTTACTTTTGCTTGACTCTTGTTCCCTCGGGATTACGAGGGACACTGGATTCTCACCTGTGGCATTACATACAACCTCGCATCATCTTCCTCAGCGGATATCACTCCGTCTTCGGCTCCTACCAGTTCCCACCTGCACGACACTCGTGGCCTTACATCCCAGGATCGAACGAGGAAGCTGTTTGTCTCGTACTACTACTCGGCAACCACACAGGTTACTAGACGGGTTGTTAAACCCGGGCGGGATTACTATTTGGACGACTCAAGCCGACCCAGAGGCCATCGTTGACATCCACCCACCATTACACTTGCTGGTTTCTATTTGAATATAGACCAGTCTGGTTTAGCAGGTTGTGATAAGTTTAAGATAGCATTCCACCACCCTTATATGGGAACTGGATTTTACGTGATTTTTTGATGCCTTAGGCAATAACCCTCCATGCTCGGCAGGTGAACGACCTATAAGTCGCGGTCAAACCGACGTGATGTGACTAGCACGTGGTTCTAGAATCAACTCCGACCTAACGATCACTGGCATCAATGATCAATCACACATGCCGATATGGCCATTTCCCGAATGGACTCCTTACGAGCCATTCTGAGCCTGCTGATGGCTCTAATCAAGCTGGATGGCCTTCCAGAAATATGGGGACTCTTGTCCGAAGAAGTTGCGGAAAGTCAAAAAAAAAAGTTGCGGGAATGCCGAGTTCTCGCAAGTTTTGTGGAACCCTCCAAAATGGCCCAAAAGTCGCGGCATTAGCACGAAAACACGAAAAAAAGTTGTGGGAAAAAAAAAAGTTGTGGCATTAGTAAATGTGCATTTGGACCCTCATATATTATTACATTCAATTCGACCGTCATGCATCACTCCCTCCTTGGTCGATGACGAATATTGGTGTTTCGTCACGCATCACCCACCCCTTGGTCGAATGTATTTTTTGTCACGCAGGCATCAAAGTTGCTCAAAATCTCCTCCGCGATGCGTAAATTCGAAAATCTTTGTTCTGTGGTCGAAAATTTCGGTTGTGGCACGCGAAATTTCGGCCCTGGTCGAATGGTCGAGCCGGTAATTTGGGTCACATGTCACACGAATTGGATGTGATTATACAGTATGTGACGTCTAGCTAACAAAATAGATCGACAATAGTCTCTCTTGACAGACACTTTATCGTTTTTAGCTCGTTCCTCGCTCGATAAAGTCTGTTAATTACCGCGCCTGATAACCGGTATCCTGCGTTATTATGTAATGATGGTGATGCACAACCAAACAACTCATGTATTTCACGTGTCTTCCCCTCATTCGGAGCATTCAACATGTATTTCAGTGACATTTAATGTCTGGATGAGTCTAGTGGTTCAATCATATCCCCTCAATTACCGCTCACAAGAATTCTTCCTTCAAGATTCTTCGGCAAATTCCGTGCCGAATTTGGTCAATTTCTTCGCCTTCGTCTTTCCGTCTGAATACGAAAAGTTTGAAAGCGCATAAGACTTTTTTATATCAATGTGTTCGCTTTGTCTCTGATTTCTTCGCTTCAGGGTCCTCCATCGCGTCCGACGCGTCGAGTCGCGTCGAGTCGAGGTGGCACGTGGTTGATGCTTATATAATAACGCAGGATACCGGTTATCAGGCATGGTAACCAAAGGACTAGATCGACAAGCCTCAACCGCAAGGAACTTCCGTAGGTCATCACCAAAAAGTGGAGAAAGTAACAAGGCCAAACTATGCCTTATAAGGGTCGAAAACCGTACCAGGCTTGGCAGGCTGGCGAAAAACACAACAACCCTTATTAAAGATCTATGTTCTATGCAAGGCTCCATCAGCCTGGCGAAGCCTTGAAAGGCGGCTTTGACTTCCGCCCGCTTTCACGGCTTCATGGACCTCTTGTATGTTTATAATCCCTTACCTGGCCTGCGCGCACATCCTAGGCTTCTTCGTGCATCCCAGAATCGAATGGCTCAACTGCGCTAATACCCAGAAACCACGCACGACAATCACAAAAAACAGTAAATGCGGAAAAAAAATTGGCACAGATACATAAATTAAGTGACAGGCGTAGCGACAGCGGGGCAGGAGTTACGTCGTAGCGACGTCCGCGGGCGCAGGAGCGACAGCGCTATCACTAGCGACATCACCAGCGCCGGCAGCAGGAGCCTCAGGGACGGGCTGTTACGCCCGCCAGTCCTCGTCATCTGTCAAGCCATCTCTCGGCAAGCGTCCGATAGAGCCAGGGGCTCCTCTGTACGCCCTAAGGCAAATGCCGGAATGCGGTGCGCACCGCGAATTACTTCATCGGGGTCCAAGAACCCGAACGCGTTGGGATCAGAGTCGGGCAGGAATTCCACGCGCTACGTGAACTTGTACGTGATTTCCATCCGGCTTTCCATCGGACTTGCTCTCAACGCTATTTCTAGTTTCGTCGATCGTGATATGTACATGCGCTACAGAGGAGGCGGTGTTGGACACTACCAGGTGAATATCCCGGTGGAAGATGATCCCCTCCCCCTAACCTCGTCGCAGGATGAGGACACCGTTCCCCCGGACAGGCCAGAATCGTCCCTGTTGCGGAACTCCGACAATTCCGAGGGTAGCGGAGCGGGGTCGGGGTCGGGGTCGGGGTCAGGGTCGGGGTCGGAGGGAGAGGATGGGCACGATGAGGTCAATGCAGATGACTTGGGGCCAGAGGACGGCGATGGAGACGTGGAAGAAGAGGTAGAGGAAGGATATACACCCCTGTGAGCACCACCGGAGCGCCGCTATATATTTTACTGTTGTTAAATGTGAAGTGCCCGGGAGATGATCATTGGAATGCCTTATAATTCAATATCCTGCTGCCCTCGCTACACCAGGCTGCTGAAACCCATACCAGGCCCATAACAGCCTGATACGCGGCTTCTAACGGCTTCTAAGAATATGATCCGCCTGATATGGCCTTGGCAACCGAATCGGGCAAGACGAACGGTAACAGGCCATAACAAGATTCCCATCTTTTGGTGATGGTAATTTCTGGGCTTCGAATTCTCAACTGCTTCCGGCCATCACCGAGTCTTGTTTCTGAAGCTGCGTGCATCATCACCATGTTGGTTTTACTCTCCGTACGAAACACATAGTGCTGGCCAAATACAGATATGATACACCATTTGGCATATTGTACTCATATCTGTATCGTATTCACCTCCAGGATGCCGTATCATATTTGTAGTGTATCGTATTCATATTCTGGCACTGAATATGAATACGATATGAATATATTTGAATATATTTTGGTCATTGACTGGTCGAAGAACCCTCACCCAAATCAGCCTACCACAGGCTCCTGTTCCTTTTTAGTGGGGCCCAATGTTAACCTTGAGCCTTCAGATCCCACTGGTGGTCAGGAAATCACCAAATCGGGGGGTTTGGCACATCCGAACATTGGCATCACAACATTTTGATCCAAGGCCGAAGTGGTTCAATGTCCGACGGACCACTGATCTGGTGCCGTTGAGCGGCTTAGGCAAATCAGATCTGCTGTCAATGTTCGGGAGACATAACCTGATGGTCCGAGTGTTGCTGATTGGTGGTCTGGGCGGCGAATGGCACCCCTTACCATATTCGAGTATATTTGAATACGACCCAAGGCGCATCATATTTTATCCGTATCATATCGTATTCATATCCTTCCGTATTCATATTCAATGAGACCTTCGAGGGCCGTATCGTATCCATGCGTATTTGAATATATTCAAAATATATTTTTTCGTATCGTATTTTTGGCCAGCACTAGAAACACGTATCGACGCTCTCGGTGTTGCGTGGCTGTTTCAGTTTGGCACCGCGCAGGCAATCCTCCTCCCCTTGGCATTATCTATCACTGGTTATCTTTTCTCGCAGACTCAAGTACTTATGGCGACTTCCAGCCGACATGTTTGAAGTCGACATAGTGGCGAACTACTTCCATTCTTGTGCGTCCTTACTCACACAGTGACACAAACGCGACAACCACGTGAGTCGGGTAGGCTCCTCCCTCACCTCCGGCGGGAAAATTCGTCAGATTTCCCACCGATAAGCCTCCTGTATCTATTTATATGCCCTCATACCCGACGAACATATGGGAGGTTCAATTTTGTCTTGTTCTGGCTCCTATTTGGGATCGACCCAGCGTGGAACGCCTCTTCTTGACCTGATCTTGAATGGATATAAACGCGACGACACTGGGCTGATACCGCTGGTCTTCCCCCCACCTCGTATCGACCATGTTCCGCCGTAATCTCCTAGCTGTTCTCTCGATCGTAACTGCGGCGTCGGCGGCGAGCATGGTGCTCCATGAAAGCCGTGCTTCCGCGCCGGCTGGATTCGTCCGAAAGGGACTTGCACCCGTCGATGAGACCGTAACGCTTCGAGTTGCTTTGGCCCCCAATAATGTCGCGGGTCTGGAGAACAAACTTATGTCCATCTCAACGCCCGGGAGCTCCGATTTCAGACAGTGGCTGTCAATGGAAGAGGTTCGCTCGTTTGCTTCTTGATTACTTAGATGTGCTTCACTGATAAGAAACACGAAGGTCAAAGCTTTCGTGCAGCCTTCGGAAGAAACAGTCTCCGTGTTTAACGCCTTCGCATCTGCGAACGGCCTGAAGCCTACTGTTATCTCGCCAAACGAGGATTGGGTATCTATCACGCTTCCTATCTCCCAGGCCAACCAGCTTTTTGCTGCGCAATTCGAAATTTTCGCACACCCCGCCATGCTAAATACTATCACGCGCACTCTATCTGTGTCGCTCCCATCCGAGCTAGTCGGGCACGTCGATGTCGTGCATCCCACTACCGAATTCGTAGAACCCAATACTCGTTTGGTGCCTGCGATGATTCCCGTCCTCGATAAGCGCGCGCCCGCCCCATCTTGCAACAGCAGCGTTGCAAGCGGTGTCATCACCCCAGCGTGCCTGCAAGCCCTCTACGGGATCCCGACCGCTGCCGCCACCTCTGCGGGAAACGCCTTGCTTGTGACTGCATACGAGGATGAGTTTGCACAGACCGCCGATCTGTCGGTGCGTGACTTTCTATTTAGTTAAACTCCGCTGAACCGAGTATAGGCTTTCCTTAAACTGTTGCGCCCCGATATACCTTCTACGACGGGGTTCACCCTGTTGAGCGACGATGGCGGGGTAAACACACAAGGCGCCAACGAAGCCGGAACTGAAGCTAATCTTGATATCCAATACACAACGGGTCTGCTCTCCGCTCGCTCTGATGAAAATTTCCTGCTCAGCGAAAATCAGGCATCGCAACGAAAGTCCCCATTCAATTCCTTTCCGTCGGCGGTAACAACTTCGCTACGTCTCTGTTGGACACCACCACTTTTCTGGACGGCGTCGCTAAACCCCTACCGTGATGACCACCTCCTACGGCTCCACCGAATCGTCGTTTGGAAGCACCATGGCAACGTCAGCACCGAGTCGCCGAAATTCCGTTCCGTTTTTTTCGGCTGATAGTGTTTCACAGCAAAGTCTGCAATGGTTACATGGCCCTGGGCTCACGGGGTATCTCAGTGATTTTCGCCTCCGGCGATGTCAGTTGCCTCGTCCTCGCAAATCCCGTCGCTGACTTTGTTTCAGGGCGGTGTGCGCGGAAACCACGACACGACCAGCGTATGCAACAACAACGTATTCATGCCCGTTTTCCCTGCATCCTGCCCGTTCTTGACCTCGGTCGGATCTACGCAAGGGTTTGCGCCCGAGAAAGCCATCAACTTCACCGGGGCGGATTTTCTAACGTCTTCCCGACTCCGTCGTACCAGACCACAGCGGTTGCCAGTTTCCTCAAGACTGTCCCTTCAACTTTCGCAGGCACATTCAATAAAGCGGGGCGGGGATATCCAGATGTATCTGTCCAGGGGTGGAACTTTGAGATCGTATCTGGCGGAGTGACAGGGACTGTCGGAGGAACCAGCGCGTCCTCGCCGACTTTTGCCGGAATTATCGCCCTGATCAATGACCAACTCATCGCCGCGGGAAAGCCCGTCCTTGGCTTCCTCAATCCCTTCCTCTATTCGGCAGCACCGACAGCGTTCAACGATATCACGACCGGCCACAACTCGGGCTTTGTGTGTCCAGCCTCTTCGGTGAGTCCCGCGTCGTAGAAATTATTTCCGTACGATTCCCCCTCATATCACCGAATCAGGTGGCTTTCGACGCGGCGGCTGGGTGGGATCCGCTCAGTAGGTCATCATATGATGTTCGCGAAATTCTCCTGATGCCTTGCCCCTTAGCTGGTTCCGGCACACCCATATTTGACGAGCTCCTCGCTGCCGCGCTTGCTTGATGTTGGATCCCATGTGTTTGGCTGTCCGGCGTGTCGTGAATTTATATCTTTTTGGAATGAATTCTGGGATTGTAATATCTGCGTGAGATGGATTTCTGGGACGCCAGAACGGGGGTGGAGCATCTGGGAGAAGAGCTGGAGAACAAGTTTTCCGCCCGCGGAGTCGCCTGTGATTTGGAGGTTCGCAGGTTTGACTCCGGCTGCGATGAGGAACTCGAGGGCGAGGCGTGCCTGATCGAGTGGGGTCGGGAAGTTCGCCATCGGGGCGAGCGCTGGATGGTGGTTAACGCCAGGCTCGGATCCCGAGAAGGCAAAGTGTGTGCGCACAATATTGAAGAACAGCCACACCAACTCCTATATCCCGCTTTTCCAGTTCACGCTGGACGTACTTCCAAAATGACAGGTAAAAATCGGCCACTGGTAACACGTATCCACCGCCTGAAGAAAATTATCATGATCAGCAAAATGGAAATGAAGGAAAATGATGTCTACCATGTAAGAACAAAATAACATGATCAAGGCGCTTCGGGCTTATCCATGACAGCCGTGCATCGTCTCCGAGCCAATCGAGGACCAGCGGCAGGTGCGCCTTATTTGCCCATGTTCGATACACTCCGAAGGTTGTCCCAAGCAGGTACTGCAGTTGCGGGATCTGCAAGTAGTGCGTCGAATACCGAATTATGGACAGATCTGTGCTTATTATACGAGGCGTGCGATTTGGTGAGTACCGTCCAAATCAGACCCGCGGCTGTGCATGGCTGATGTGAATAATGCTGGTTCGGGACGCCCCCGTGGCCGCTCACGGAGCGGGGGGAGGACCGCAAATATCCCGAGAACGCGTGTCAAGGGGAACTGCCCATAGTCAGGCGCCGTCGCTGGCATTGGATTGAAGGGGAGGACCTTTGGTCAGACTGGGAAGATGCGCAGCTTTTATTGAATAACTTATCCTCGGTACATTTGGATTGATGGTGAGAGATGGTCGCGATGGGGGCGTCTAAATGATAATAAATGGCGATGCATCAATTCTGTTTCCGCGCTGCTAATTCCGCGCGGATACGCGCCTAGGTCTGAAGGCGAACCGGAAACAAACCAGTTCCTAATAGACTGTCAAACGAGCTCGTACGGTGCCTATCCTCCTGAAATCGACACAGGTTCATGTCAGGATTTGATTTGGAGCGATTTGGCCTAGAAATGATCCCAAACACCATCGGACATTTATTTTGTCCAGTTAGTGTACACCTGGGTCCGGATGTCGTGCGTGAATCGCCTGATCCTTCGTGAAATACATTCGCTCAGCTCAACACTTCTTAGTTGATTCCAATAGGTCAATAATACGCTGGATTTAGAATGGAGCACACAGTGACACATGCATCAGGAATAAAACTAGGGCCAATGGGGGGAGGATGTTGATATATATCACCGCACTCCTCCCGATGAGCAAATTGTTCGTATTCAAGCAACGGGAAATCATGTTCAGGCACTTAGAAAGCGTCTCTT
>JARKIE010000905.1:0-20563 GCA_029378255.1 Mycena rosella
TCTTCGAGCATTTCGATCGGGAGGTTTCATGAGTCATCCAGCGTAGGGAAAGAAGGTTGCGGCAATGTGGATGTTGACGACTCGGATGTGCACGATGGCAGGAAGATGCGGGGACATTTGGGGACGAAGTGTTGACGGGATGGAGATTTGATTTCCCGGAGGCGTAGTTTCAAGACTCCGCGCACGGAGCTACGACAGCAGGGAAGCGAGCGCAGGAAGCGAATGAGAGTAATCGAAATGAACGGCGCTGCAATGAGTAAAATTGCCACGAAATCCTGAATGCTTGAAAACTTCGCAATTGCCTAAGCTGAGGTGCCAGATGCCGCCTAGAAAACCAGTCCCGACAGAGATGTTCCACGCCGATGTGCCCAGAAACGAATTTGCGGCGATTCAGGAGAATATCGGGCAGGGGGATGGCGACGAGTAGGTTTCTTGGGGATTATTTGGAATGTTTGGTGGTTGCAAATTTGAGGCTGCCATGCATTTGCGAGCACGTCATGTGCGAATATTCTTGCAATTTTGACCTTGGGAACGCAGAAAAGCCACGAGCTCCCAGAAATTTGAATGTGCATAGGTTGAAACAGGTTTGATAGAAGGTTCCCTTGTTTTGCACAGGAAGCAGGCAGATATGGAAGTGAAGGTGTGAGGGGGAAAGTGAGCGAAAGGCGGAGAGAGAGAGAGTAAGGCACGGTATATATGTCGGGAAAATGGGGCGATGCGAGGGCAGTGGGACAGGAATCTCGCAGTTCCAAGTGTCGCAGTTGACCAGATCGCAGCAGTTGCGCAGTTTAATTTCCGGTCTGGTGGGCTCAGATCTGTCCGAGGGGTTTAGCTCTCAATTGCACTCCCGTCGCTGAGGGAGTGATTTTTTGGGCTGACCATCGAAGGACGAGAGGAGAGGGTGAGCGAAGGAGGTAACTCAAATGGAGGTTAAACCAAATAGGTGCAATGACATTCGAGCCATTTCGTTAAAGAACGGTTAATCTCGCAGCTCATCTTGCAATGCTGCGTTTGAGATCCGACTGTGGGCCGTTCCGCTGGTACGCGCGTCTCTCAAATGAATTCCGTAGGTGCTTGTGGGAGAAGCTCGGTTCAAATGGAGCTTGGTGTTGAATTAGGCACAGCTTTGGAGTGAACAGGTTTCAATAGTGTGAGAACCAGTGAGCGTCGAAGATAGAGCGAGAGAGGAGACGCAGAGATGGGGATAACCTCCATGGGTATGAAACAATTATGTACAAAGAATCGAGGACCATTTCGTTAAAGAACGGTTAATAAAGTTGCCGAAGATAGCCGCTCATCCGCTTACTTCAGCGTGATCTCCCGATACCACCAGATCCTCTCCCGGAGATTCAAACACGCATCCCATCCCTTTCAAATTTGGAGGTTTTGAAATGATTTATTTCAAAAAATTCTAGCTACCCAGAATTGATATCGGCCCAGAGGTTCCAGAGGAAACAATAAAACAAGACCCATTTCCCGTTACCACTCCGCTGGTTCCCGGCGGAGTTTGCCTTCGGATCAAATGGCATGTTGGAAGTTGACAGTCACACAGGACTCGCAGTGAACACAGGGAAACAAAGAATATTACAGGATAACTCTCGGTCGTATATAAGGTAAATGAATGCTGTAAGGCTGTAAATAGCTGTACCAAGCTGTAGAAAAAGCTGTAAGCTGTAGATCAAGCTGTAGATCAAGCTGTAGATAAAGCTGTATCGAACGTGTGAACAACTGTATAAAAACCAAGATGGGATAGGACGCGTGACAGGCCTATTTCAACATGGCATGCTACCCATTCGGAGAGAGCCAGATCAACCGTCTCTCTTTCCTAGACTCCCACATTACCGTGTGATGTGGAGTACTGTTCAAAACAATGGAGGGAGTTCCCTCAACCATTCCCTAACATGCAATATGACTGGGCTGTGACTCCATATTCTTTTTGATGTTCGCAGCGGATCCAGCTGGAAGCGCGCCGGAGATCTTGTACAATATGTGGTATGTTCTATTTCCTGTGTGCCGACCCTCTCCCAAAGCTGAACCCTTCACTGGTGCCACTGGCTATCTTTCCGCCCATCTGATGGTTCGCGGATTATGGTCGAGCTTTCACTTTCTGGAATTGCGGGGGTCCGGCGCATATGCTTTAAATATTATGACAGATTTTATTTATATTACTACAATACATTCACACCTTCCTTTCTGTCTCCGAGCGTACATTTTAACACCAAATAGGGCCCACGCACATGCCGTCTCGCCGTAAACGGCCGTTTTTTGCCGTCCCGTACCGTCTTGAGGTCCGCAAGTTGAAAAAGACGGCAGGTACGGTAGCGGCCCGTACCCGTCTCGACATCACAAATTTATGGCCGCCCCCGTTTACGGGACGGTGTCCAGCCCTAGATAAACATACATGAGTTTGCTGGAAGGTATCGTCGCTGGGGAATCTATCGTGCAGAACCGTATCCAGGACGATACCGATCCATTCCGGGTCAATGTCATGGCCGAGATATAAGCCGGAGCTCTAACCAGACAGGACTGCGAACCTCACAGGCGTGAAGTACGTCACCCAAAAAGCTTAGGGTGTAGTGCTCAAGAGAAAATGACGGACGTTGCACCGTGGACCAAAGATGGATCCATGCCGAGCGCCAATGTCTCAGGCCGAAGCGTACGTTTATTGGCGATGCGCAAAAGCTCGTCGATTTTTTCAGGGGACGCAATCTGCGGTGGGCGAGCAATAGTCGCACCACGCTGCGCAGTAGTCACTGTCGATTTACACAAGGTTTTGTGGGTTCTCCAGTCATCTAACCAGCTCAAATCGTAAGTATCCCGGCGATTCAACATCAGTGTAATATCACGCACGGCGTTAGCATTCTTGGGAGCAGTAAGCAACTTGGAGATGCGAAATGATTAAATCAGCACGGGAGATCCGAGATTCCGAGTGAGAAACGATGACTCGCCGGTTTTGCAAGCGGAACAGCGATTTGCTGCGTGTTTGCTGCAGACGTGACACAAGGCCTCCGGTTCTGACATGGGGAAGTTGAAGAAGGTCGATGTGGCTTCACGAATCGAATCCGAAGCGCGGAGGCGAACATTCGAGATAATAAATAGTTGTGATCCGGCTGATCGGAACGGTCTCATTGTCATCAATCCCACCATCATCGTAGCTCGGATGGCCAGAGTGCTCACTTCCTCCGCAAGGAGGACCAAGCACGGACCGCAGTGAATCTAGATCTGAGCACCGTGCAAAGGTTAGATAAGGGGAAATTGAGCCTGCAACGGTAACTGAAGATCGCTTCAAATCACAGAGTCATCGGCGCATAATCAAGATTTTTTCCACTCTCTTCCAAAAATAATAATAATCTCATTTGATTCATGGTCTGGCTACGGGAAACTAGGTCGATCGCGCGAATTTGAAACTGCAGCGTTAGCTAGTCTCTCTTGAAAGACACTTTATCAATTCTAGCTCGTACCTCACTTGATAAAGTCTGTTGGTTTACCGCGCCCTGTTACCCGATAGCCCGCGTTATTATGTAATGAGGGAAATTCACAACCAAAGAAGCCATTTACTTTACGCATCTTCACTTCATCCTCGGCCATTTTGCGTGTTTTTTCAAGATATTCAATGTATATTACGAGTACTTATAGTAATCGTTATTTAATCAATCGACATGAGGTTTTTCAGGTGTGGTTAAAAATGTCCCAATTTAAGATTGCAATGCAAAATAGTGGCTGTGCTATGTAAAATAGGGGCTGTGTTGAATGTAAAATAGTGGCTATCCTTTAAATCTGCTTCATATTCTGTGGAATAGTGGTTGTGTTTGTGATTTGTAATTGGTTCAAATCGTCGGCTGTGTTCGAATCTCTCGAGGTGTCTTCTTTTTCCAATGGTCATGCATGCAGCCAAGGACTTCCGCTCGCCGGCTTTTTGAAATAATCAGAAAAGAGCTGCAGTCACAAGCATAAGCAAAATCCGGACTTAAATCACCCCGCTCCCCAGGTGCCGTGCCTAGTGCGAACAAGGACAGGCGTCCCGGTGCGTCATGTGGCCCCAGCGGATGTCATCCCGTACAAGGAAGAAAGAATAGAGGAAAGCGACTCACCACAATAACAGCTTCCATTGTGATCAAATTAGATCCTCCACATTGTGCGTGGTTGGCAGATTGGCCATAAGATAGACAGGTTGATGACACCGAGGTCCGCAGTCGATCCGACCAACAGGGGTCTTCCACAAACAATTCAGTGATCTTCCGAAATAGCATGAGTGTGATTCGTGTTTCGGATAAACGCCGATGCCGAGGTGCCTCATCACGGAAAATAGGTACGAAAAGTGCATCACATCAATTCTCAAGTCGAAAAATGTCTGCCGTGATTGTACAACTCATTTGCATATGTTAGTATGTTTAATCTACGCGTGTTGGTCACGTGCCGCTTGACAAACCTACACAGCTCAGTGTGGGCATGTAGGCCTCCCCATTAATTCAACATCTACACTGGTGGAGTCCAAAACACACCAAAGCCCTGAATACACCAAAAATCCGAATTATACAAAATGAGAGACCAGGGCGTAACAAGTACCGAGAAAAAGCAAAAAGGGGGCACAATAAGTGCGAGTTTGTCGGGCCGTGCTGCGGCCTTTGTTCCCAAGTAAGATATAGTAGGAGGAACAGAGAAGAGACAAGAGAAAAAAAGAGATCATGGAACCAAAAACAACCGAAACCGGAAACTAGAGGGCGGCAGTGATTGTCACGGGGGGCTAGGCTGTTCGAACCGAGCCATTGCCTCGATAAACTTGCCCATAGCCGCAAGCAGCTTGGGGTGCATGAGAAGCGGAGAGAGGTAGAGGGAGCCGAAGAAACCGGCCTTGCGACAGGCGGCATGGAGGGGTTGGTGAAAGGGTTCCCACCGAGGGCACTCCAGGAGATAATGAGCATAAGTCTCAAAGGCAGCACTGCAGGCATCGTACACCGGGGAATCCACCAGGCCAGACTTATAGCGGTGAGCGTTAAGAAACGTGAGTCCTGTGCATAGCTGCGAGATTGTAGAGGACATCTTGCATGCAAAGGAAGAGGACAAGTAAATGGGGATTGGGATGAGAGACGGGGGTGACTTGTCAATATAGCGGAGAGAAACCCAACTTTTGTTGCCATCCAACACGTGTTCCAGTCTTGAAGGACCTGGAGGTGAATACGATGGTAGATCGTGGTGAGGGAAATGAAGTTACTGGGGTTCAAGGCTTGTTCCGTCACGAACTTAGCTGCCTTGTCAGCGAGCTCGTTGCCGACAGTGCCGATATGAGCAGGCATCCACAGATTAAGGATGGTGAGGTGAGGAAGGGAGAGGAGTGCTTCGCAGATGAGAACGTCGTACCGAATCACGCGGTATTGACCTGAACACGCACTGCAAATCAGCAACGCACATGATGCAATGAAACTCGTCCCGGAGTGCCTTGGTCATTGCGCACACCGGCCCAAGGGGGTACTGTTTTGTGAATCATGGAACATACACTGGTTTTTGATTTTTTGACCTGCCGAGACAACCATGTAATATCCCCATAAAGGAGTTGGCACGTGTTCTGATCTCGGCACTCAGCCGACATCAATCTCACACCATCACGCTGACCATTATGAGCAGAGCCCAAAAGAAAGATGCAAAAAAATATATGTAGCACACTGGGAATTGCTACTCAGAGATTATGAACAGCAAGACATATTATAAGGACAGCTCTGCTCAAATAGTTGAGATACTCTACCGCCTCGCTCTCCGGACGCACTTCGCCCGTCCAATACCAGTCGAGATACAAGCCTCACACGCCCAGTTTTCAGGCACGCTCCCCTGTCGGATAGATGCCAAATGATACTGAGTAAGGTTAGCAAGTGTGGAATAGAATATAAACATAATTCATACCCATTTTATTTCGCAGCTTCGATCCTGAATTGAGCCACATTCGTCGACGCCGGCCGAATCAACCGGGACGGCAGACTGTCCGCAGAGACATTGCACCAGATTTTCCGAGAATCAGGAAGATCTTCCAGCTTCTTATGTTTCCGACTTGAGCGGCGTGCGGCCGGAACCGTCCCACCTGTTGAAGTGGTATTCCATTTGAGGCATAGAATTATATAAGTTTGAGACCAGGTGTTGCAGAATTATTACCTGCGAAACTGCCCTAGAGCATTTACTTTGGTTAAGTGGGCATTTGCGGGCACATTCATGATAGACGTGTGAAGCAAGTGGGAAAGGGATACACATTTATAATTTCGACTTTGATTGATTTTTGCGGGGCCTTCAGCGACAGTTCAGAGCATTTTGGAGGCACATCTTAGGTTGTGGCATCTCCTGGAGCAATTTCCAGGCCTAAAAAAAATGGCTCCCAGAAAAAAACACTTGGCCTGGCGGCCCAACCAACCAACCGGCCCCCTGTCCGGCATTCACGGACCGGTACCCCCTTGCACCAGCCCTCCATTTCCCTTCGCACACCTGGCCGTCGCCCAACGGCATACAGATGCGCTCCCGCTCCACTCCGTCCTTCACTCTCACCGCCGCACCGCCCACGCCCCCATCCAACAATGAGCCGTCCGTGAACCACGTCGAGGAACGGCGACGCTCATCCGCAAGAATCACCTCGAGCGCGCGCAATGCGTCTTCCTTCGGCAAGCTAACCGTGGTGACCGGGGGGGGGGGGGGGTCGTCATCCACGGCGCAGCGTAGGCCGGAACGATCGGCTCGAGGCCCCAGCGTCGAGTCCAAGTTCATTACATCATCCCCGGATCAATTGGCACAGTACATTCAATTTTTTCCAATTTTTAATTTTGGCTTCATCTGAATATTATGAGTCTATTTCACGCAACGTATCCGCTGGTCATATATCGACGTCTGACGCATATATAATGAAGCCAGGGACATAATGATAGGATGACCCAAATTTTCCCGAGCCACTTATACGGCACCAAATAAAATGTGGCACGATGGTGCCGAACGCGCACGCTTGTGCCGAATGCAGATTGGTGCCAACCGACGCGTCATCCGGATACAAATCTACGCCCGCCGCAAGATAGCCATCTACGTCCTCCAAAAAAAGAGAGCTTTGTGAGAGAGTATATTCACCGAGACACTGTTGTACTTATTTTCAATGTCGAGATGTTAACGAAGAAATGCATTACGTCATAGGGTGGACCGAAAAATCTGGCGGCCTAAAATTTAAAATAATTTTAGGACTCGTAATTTATAACCGCAACTGTCAGAAATTATCCATTTGAAACGGCCGTCACCCGTCGCACGGACGAGACGCGTCCGTAGAGACTTCCAGGAAGCGCTCCGACGGGACACGGATTCGGCTAAAATCGGCCGTCAGCTGCCCGTCCCGTGGACCGGGACGAACGTTTGGGAGCCCTACCCAGGCCCTACTAGCGGGCTTTCAAGCTCGACCCGATCCGCATATCTCGTCGCTGGCATCGCAGCAGCCTGCTTGCCCCCACCACGTACCACCGCGATCGAACGTGGAACACGACTCAAGCTTCACCAGAAGCACGAAAATTCTAGGGTTCGCATATACCGAGCATCGGGCTCGTTTCTCTGCGCGATTTTACACAATGTCAGTACAAACATTCGAGCTGTTTCAAATACTAACTGAAGCTTACCTCGGGTCTGTAGTCCTCAATCCTCTAATGGAATCGCCATTTTCCCAGTATCTGAACACCAACTATGCCCCTTCTGACTTGGAAGTCCAGGACATTCAAGCGAATTTGGTCTCTCATTTCCTTGAGGCATCACGTCTCGAGGCGCTCATCCAGGACTTATTCGCCCAACGAGAAAAGACCCTCGCATATATTGATGCCCACCAGGCGCTCATCTCCCCAGCCCGCCGTCTTCCTCGGGAAATCGTGGAAGAGATGTTCGTCGCGTGTCTGCCGACTCACCGGAACGCCGTCATGAGCGCGAAAGAGGCACCCCTCGTTCTGGCCCGCATATGCAGCGCGTGGCGGGAGATCGCGCTCTCGACACCGGCCCTGTGGGCGTCGCTACATCTCCCGCTGGAATATGTCCTTACGCGCGGCATGCATTCCGCTGTCGCTGAATGGCTGGAGCGATCCGGTCGATGCCCCCTCTCGCTTTCGATCATGGGGCGACATGTGGATGCTTGGGAAGATGGAGATCCTGACGAGGTGGACACCGTCTTCGGAGACCTCGTTCGATCTGCACACCGTTGGGGCAGAGTCGAGCTATCCTGTGACGTCGGTGAAGGCCTCCTGCGGCTCGCGCAGCTCGATACACCCAACTTGCTGGCTGTCAGCATGACGGGCGACTCGGAAGAGATCATGCAGCTGAAGCTCCTAATGAATCCGAGCTTGCACGACGTGACGTTGTGCATAACACAATCCTTGGACAGCTGCATACCCCGGATGCCCCTCCGATGGGACTCGCTCACCCACCTCTCGCTCCATTGCAGGCGGAAAACGTATGACAACATGGAGGGGCTGTCGCCCTCCATCGCCATCGAAATCATGCAGCGCTGCCCCCGACTCGTGCATTTTAAAGCGGATATCAATAACGACATCTCCACTCCCTTTTCTACCGTGCCCCAGATACCGCTGCCTGCCCTGCGCGAATTCATCGTGTGCAGCTGCACGTCCTCCCTCGGCCCGGAACCCATCACGTACCTCCTGGGGAATCTCTGGATGCCGCAGTTGCGCCACCTGGAGTTGACGCGCACAACTTCATTCACGTCAGACGCCCTGCCGTTCCTTGGGCCCCTCGCAGAGCGCTCGCCACTGATAGAGCACCTCTGCCTAGATCTTAGAAACCTCTCACAGCCCTCGCTCTTCGAAACCCTCGGCGGGCTAAATAGACTCAAATTCCTCACACTTGCGGACGTCGGTAGCTACGGTCTGAGCATCGATACTACCATCCACGACTCGCTATCGGCCGCGACGCTCCTACCGTTCCTCGCAAGGCCATCCGTATGTCCGCTCCTACGCGAACTTCGGGTTACGGAGTGTAAACCCTTTCTGGGCGGCGACGAGGATCTGCTAACCTTCGTGCGGCAGCGGCTGGACCGCGGTGGGGGGAACTTCAAACGCCTCGATGTCAGCTATATTTATTTCACGCCGCTAATCTCGGCAGATGCGTTGGTCCCCTTCACTGAGCGGGGTGTCAAGATCTTGATCAGCTGCCCCGACATGTACCCGGTACCACCCCCCGTGTCAGCTTGGACGGGGGCCCACGCCTCTGCATCAATGACTGGTACGTCCACTCCCCTCATCAATATTATGCATCTAAAACCATTGCTCTAGGAGCAAATTAAACGTTCCTAAAATACTGGGTAGTTGACCACACTAGGTAGTTGACCACACTAGGTAGTTGACTACTTGGACAATGGCTAAGTAGACATGAAAAAATGTCAGTGGATTGACCTCGGGGGAAGGAATAGGATGTCTGACGAAGGTCTGGATCAAATTTGGAGGCGAAGTGATAGGTTGATCGGCAGTGGTGCCGCGTTTGTTCACGATTCGACGCGTGAGAACATCATTTTCTTGGCCATCAACGGCATCGACGTTCCGTTCTCGACCAAATCCTTGGTCAATCCACCTTTGGGGGTCGTTCCGGAGCTCTGATTCGGGGCTTTCAAATAGACCATGATTGATGCCCCGAAATTGACATCTGCACTTGCAGGACCCCATAGAATAATTAAATCCAATATCAAGAGGCATAAGTTGACCACCCATTCCCAAGAAAACCATTAGTGCTGCCGGTCTGAAGCTTGGTATGGTCCATATTGATGCTCTATGATTCACATTTTGTGGTCCATCAATATTTTCAATATTTTATTCCTCTCTCGCCACGATCCAATACACCAAATCACGAGTTTTGGGGTCCAGACTCTCAGATTTTTTCTAGGAGCTTTCGATAGCATGGGTCTAAAACTTAGAACAAAGGATTTTCATTGAAATTCTATTAGACTGACTGAACCCAAATTTTATTCACCTGTGGCATCTGTGGGTTGCATGGCAGTCCATTTGTCAAGGGGTTTTATCACCCCTATTGGCTTGCACTTAAGAATAAAATTTGGATGCACACCTATGTCTTGGAGTCAAATGTAAGGTACACTGAATGGTAGCCTGGGACCTCCAAAGCCCACCCAAACACTCGGCAGTGTCAATTCCGTCCTCGGCGGCGTCTCCAAGGCGGGGCCCTTATTGGCCGTTTTTGGAATGCCGCCCAGACAGAAATTGCTTGCTACCCGAAACAACATCTAAATTCCACCAAATGTATTTAATACTATATACCGCCGGGAAGCTGGGCACCTTAATGCTTTTCATTCCTTGATGGCTTTTACTTAGTGCCTGCTGGGGGTCCGAGGCCTCTAAATGAAAGGCAGGCATCCTGGGAACAGGTCAATATTATTTGTACGAATTTCTGTCAGGCTTTGACTGCTTGGTGAATTTATTTTCGGGCTACTCCAAAAAAGACAATTGACGGGGCACCTGGGCAGTCGTGTAAATGCATGGTTACAGGCCATATATCCGGGGCCCCAATATCTAAGGGTGTCCGAGGGACCCAAATGCCCTATTCAAGCCTTTAAATGCCACATAGGATGCATGAAAGTGGTAGAACAAGGTGAGGGTTAGGAGCCCTACACACAGTTTCGGCCGTATGGCTGATTAAACGGGTGTCGCATGGCAGCCAAAGGATAGGGCTGGACAAAATGAGTTCCAGGAAGTTTCGGAGGAAGGATTGAATGCATTTGAGTCAGTTGGACCACTTCTGAGTGCCATCGTTGAGAACCCGACATTTGTTTCGTCGGCATCATGAAAATCGACATTGTGCTGTAAGCGATGGCAGCGCACGGCAGGAAAAATTAATAAAAGATCCCTATATCTGTCAAAGTGAGGTATTATGTCCCTAAATCTCCCCAAATACCGCGGGGGGTAGCTTGCGCAATGGCCGGTGGGTAGCTCTCATCAGCGGTTGATTTCGCGTGGCGACGCAGGTTGTCGGCCGAATAGCGTGGGTAAGGGTGGCGGCGCAGCTGAGGCGACCACATCAACGGGAAAGCCAGGCATCGTAAGAGGGGAACGAGTACTCGATGTTGGGAATCGGAGCAAAACTGATCAAGTTCTTGGGCATTCTTGTTTTGCGTATCAAGGAAATCACGAGATCGGTGTCCGGACCGTCCATCAACGGCGGCTAACTTTCGATGACTTGGCCGGAATTTCCCGAAACTTGGTACAAACCGACATTTGAGGTCCCTTTACATGTTCCGAGTATAAAATATGGGATATGACCATTTTATTCCGGGCTATAAGCTAAATGCCCAGCTTCCCCAGCTAGGTGGCGGCATATAGTAGATTCCTATGATTCATGCCATCATTATGAACCCCGGCAGAGCCCAACATTCCTCTGAGGGCTTCAGAAGGTGGTCAACTACCCGGTGATTGATAGTATATCCGACTGGCACTCTGCATTTAAAAATTGATGATTCGACAAATCAGTTATCGGGAGTGGGGCTCAAAGTCGAAGTCGGACAGCTCTGCAATTCTTAGAGGAAACTGAGTATCGGACGCAAAACATGATATGGTGGCCGCGGCGCGGTGCGCGTCGGCTTGCGGGATCGGCGCCCAGGTGGCTCCTGGATCCGTGAACACATAATTTTGGTCAGTTAGACGCCTGGGCATGTACATAATTTAGAAATTTGCTCAACGCAGGAGCGTTACGCATTAACTGATGCACTGCACAGTCTTGATCTCGGACAGAGCACCGAATCGAGACAGATAACAAATCCCTCCAAACAATAAGTCACCGATCACAAACCGATCATTTCCTTTCCAAGTCCTTTCGTTCGTGGCTTCTACTGGCACTGCGCCTCCCAGCGCTTCACACGCGATCTCCTGATCCGTTCAATGAGCTTCTGCGCCAAATGCTTCAAAAGTACGCATTCCCTCTGTGTTCCTGAATCCTTAAACTTAAGCACTCACGCACCGCCCGCCCATACAGCTGTCAAGCACGAAGGGACACCCGAAGGTTTTCGTCTTACTATCCTGGTATCCATCTTCAGTTGGTATCCATCTTCAGTGTCGAGTGCAGGCACGATTACCCAAATCGCTGGTGTAAAATGCTACGTCGCGACCCTGCGCGTCGCCTACCCCAAAGAAAAGGCTGTCATCTTCCTCCCGGACGTATTCGGGCTGGAGCTCCCTAACACCCAGGTAATTCGATATTCAATCCGCTGACTCTCTGCTCCTTAACCCTCCTACGTAGTTTCTGGCGGACGATTTGGTGCGTAGCGGATTCAAGGTTGGTTTATGGCACATTCACAAGTATCGGAAGTTAACATGAAACCACAGACGATAATCCCCGACATTATGAATGGTGACCCTGTTCTCATACATGGTATAACCAGCCCTGTAGTGCGTCCGGTAACCGCGGGCGTCAGAAGAAAGGAGAAAGTGGGTGCACAAACGACGGTCGAGAGCTTCAACCTGCATAGCATTGGCGATGGGATCCGGCCCTTGAGCACGAGCGACGTGTGTCTTCTTGGCCACGATGGATTGCCGCGGGGCGGGGAGACGCTCGGTGCGTCCCTGTAGCAGATGATGGCTCTTCCCTCGAAGAGCACGACGTGGTACCCCCGGTCGACGCCGGCTCTACTCACGATGAGAATGTCGTTGAGCAGAAGGTCGCCGAAGATGTCTAGGTTGTGACCTTTCCACTCGGCCACGCAGGTGCGGAGGGATTTCACACTCTCCACATTCCCGGAGTTACGCATGTATCCTATCAATTACTCGTCGGGCGGCAGCTAGGCCGCTTTTCAGCTTGTTGTAATCCTCGTAGCTCGCGGCGGAGGTCTGCTTGAGCAGACTTCGAGTGACGGTGATAGGATTATCAATTTTGGGTGGGCTTGCTCAAGAACCTTCGTTACCTCGAGGAGCAGGGGTATTTGCACATGCGCGAAACTGGCGCGATGATGAAGCTCAGAACGTCGTTCCGGAAGTCCAGCAAGTGGTTAAAGACCTGTGTCCAACCATTTCATCCAGGGACGTTATTTCAGTGCGTAAATGGGACGCACGACGAGCCTCTGCTCAATCTCGGGTAAGAGCTAGGGAGATACGAGTTATCGTTATAGATGTTCATGTTGATAGTGCAGAGGGGCTCATAGACACCGAAATCTTGTTCCTGGAGCCGGCGGGAATCCTTAGTCTATACAAAGGCCAACAGAGGGAATAACACCAACAGCACGGATGAAATGCCTTCCCCAGCGTTGCTCCTGCCACGGCAGCTCCGCGGTGCCTTGGAGACCGACAAGGAACTTGCGTTGGAAGATGAGACCCGGGGGAAGGTTGGAGAAGAGCAGACGAGTTGTTTCCTGATCAAGCAACTTGCTCTGCTCCACGGCATTCCCATATTCTGCATTCGCAGTCACCGTGGACCTGCAGGATCTCGAGCCGCTGCACGTATCTGCACTCTGTTTCGACGAGCTCGCGGATTATCATCCCGCATGTTACCTCCCCGGACGCAGGTTGGTCGGAGGACATGGTGGCCCGGAGTAAGTCCCAATGTCCCATATCATGATGGATCTGATAACTCTGATCGTAACACATTTCCTATTTCGTGAGACCAAGTTCCAACTCTACTGCCCGAGTTAGAGCGCGAAATAATCCAAATCGCTGTCCGTTCTGTAGAAGGCATTCCAAGTTATTCAGAGCTCCAGTCCTCCGAGAACAGTGTTCATACGAGGCTCCAATTTGAGACCCTCTCCATGAACCGTGTGAGGCTTGAGCCATGTCATGGTAACTAAATTACACGCACGCCACAGAATCAAGGGACTGGGACAGTAAGGGTTTCACCTTCCGTCGTCTCAACCGTTCCCCACAAGCGCGAGGGGTAGTCGATAGTGTCGAGCTCGATTGTCGGTCCCAACGCGGTTGCGGTCGTCGCTGTCGTTGGTAGGCCGCTGGCGAGCTTTATCGACTTGATATTGAGCAGGACGCGCGAGCCTATTATCGAAGTGACGCTGCAACAGGTTCAGCGCAGGATGTGTTCACCCGGAACGCACTTACGCGAGGCCTGGCCTATGGATCGACGTGTCAAGAATGGGGGTATTCAAGATGGGCTGCGTTCCACGCACCCGATGAGAATCTCGGCGAGGGACTTTCGCGCGCATGCCCAGATGATGACTTCTGGGAGGAAGACTACTGCCCGGCACCGTGAGTCGCATTCCGCACATAGCGATGAGGAACGTACCGAAAACCGCGACGAACCAGAACACGCCGTCGCGAAGGAACATGGTGTATATCGGCATCTGGGCGCGACCGTGGGTGAGGAGAGTCTTGCCGCATTTGTACACCGTCATTAGGAACATAGTCATGGACTGAGTAGAAGATCAAATAGAGAGTCAGCGTTCACCGAGGAGAAACTCACCACCACAAGCATGGGTACGGAGTAGAATGCAAAAAATCGCGGCACAGCGGCTTGAGGGCCATATCAGAAAAGCTTACTTCAACTTGAGGAGTGATAAAACATACCACGGGGATAACACCCCGTCAGCGGGAACCTATCTGGTCTGAGAAATTGTACGTCTGACATTAATTATTGCAACACCTACGGAAGGTCCCAATACTCTGGGTGAACTGAATGAGATTTTTGTCAAAACGAGACCCGATTGGCATACTTTCACTGAAGCAATCGTATAATGCGACACCAGAGCCCTTTGCAAGGTTCTGGTAAGCAGCGGAAAGTTTGCGGTGCAAATTGAGAAACGAACATCGTCATAATCTCCACTTCAATTATGTTTAATCCCAAGAGTGCACCAGATACGATGGTGACTCACGTCCTATCATCGGAACCAGTAGGTACAGCAACATCCGTCTTTTGCCGTACAGGATCCAGACCGTGACTCTGATGCCGAAATCAGCGGGCTACGAAGCGTCGCGTGGGGATGAATCTACTTACCTAAGGACCAAAATAAAATCTACGGTCGCCAGGATCAACGTGCAAGTAACTGCCTCCTCCTAGAGTAGATCTCAGCATGAGTCGGCGTGGACACAAGGATCCTGACCTGGAAAAACTTGACGCATCTGATAGATATATTCAGTGGAACCTGAGCAGGACTCTCAGATGGACTTACGCCTATGAAATAAGTGACCGTCAGAAGGGACAGAGGCAAATGGCGAGAACGTACCGCGTTGGAATTGAACGGACTTAGCATGACTGCGGCTGAATTGAGCTGCACTTTCCTGCGGAGATGGGCATATTACACACCGCTTGCGTCATATCTGAAGCACAAAGAATGAGTCTAGAAGATGGAAGATGGGAAGCGGGTATACGATAGTGAAATCAGCGTAAAATATCTATTCTGCAGTCGCACATGAGAAACTTGTTTCCGATTCGCTGAGGGAAATTGGGTCCGTACCCAAAGCTGTGGCAAGTAGGTCAAGGACTGATCAGTGAGTGGATTAGGAGCACGCACATATACGGTGTTCGTCGTCCAAATGCCCCCCGTCCACATGAATTCCACCTTGACAGAGGACAATAAGGCCTCGCAAGCACGAAGGTGAGTTTGGAGGTGCGTACTTCGTCTTGAAAGGTGATTAGGTGGTCGTATCTGGAGGATCTCCGTTCAGAGAAGGGATCCCGAGTAGTGAGGGACATACGCCACCAACGCCAGTGCACCGACTGGTGTCGATGACAGAATAAGTCAAGAGTCCGCCCAGAACGCGGTGTTAACGCACGGATCATGGCGTTTGTAGTGCGGGCGTCGACGAGGACCTGCCGCACCTCGGAGGCGTCTTCAAGGACATTAGTCGACATAGCAGGGACACCGGTGAGGGGTGTCAAGGCAGGATAGCGGGCTTTTGACAGGTGGCGAGCAATGCGTAGCGGCACCGTTGCTAGTGCGTTATTAGTACCCGCGTTCGCGCCGTCTAAATCGGTCCCGATGAGAGCCTGGGGCGGACACGGGAGAGATGCGGACTCAGTCCAGTGACTCCAATCAGGGAAAGATGGCTTCGAAGATCCAGAAGAACTGTGCTGCTCACGGCTCGGTCACGGTGTTTGTGGTTGCCCAAAACAATTACAACAAATTCGCCCGAAAAGGAAAAAGGAAGAAGAGGAAAAGGAAAGATTCAAAGATTTCTAGAGCTCTTCCAGTCACAGCTCTCTCGGAAATTTCCTACACATCAATCATACCAATGGTCTGTTTTTTTCCCAAAAATCTGCCGCTGCGCGGCACCTCTGTTCCACCAGAAATGTAAAGGTTTCAAGATTTTAAGAACATTTTGAGTGACAGAAATTGTGAAAGGCCCGGGATTTATTGAGGGGCACAAGAAGATGGTTTCACGATTCTAGGAGCTATTAAACGCTTGAAATACGACGCACTGGCGGGGTAACCAACAAAATTAACCGTGGGAATGTGTATCTCCCACGCTTGACACAGGGGGTATTCCCTTATCTGGTTACACTTCATTCATGTAATTTAACTGCACCCCGGATAGGTATCAGCTGTTCATACAAATACGAAGTAACATGTAGATTCTTATACCAATTTAAATCAAGGCGAAGTCTGTGGTATTGACGGAGAACGAATTAAAATGGTGCGGAACGAAATTATACAGTACTCGACACGTGATGATAGATCGTGTGAACTATTACTGCTTCTGGCCAGAGGCCAGCCCCATCTGGTTACGCCCAATGCGGCCCAACTGTTTACGGTTGGACCGTTTTTGGCCCAACCGTTTACGGTTGGGCCGTTTTCGGAAATTTTGATCCCACAAACACCATAACCGCGCCCTGCTCACGCAAATCTAAGAATAAATAGCACCCGCGCAGGGACTTGAGAAAATTGACGTCGGTAATAAGGGCTCTGGTGTCATATGTGGAACCAAAAATTTTGAGTTCAAAAATATTCAAAAAGTCCTAATCGCATAGTAGATTACTGAGAACGAAGTCACTAATGGTTCCGTAGTGTAGTGGTAGCATCGTATCTCCCTGATCTACCTTCTCTGTGGGCGTGGATTCGGACCGCCCACACACCCTATTTGTTGTTTTTTCTCAACTTCCTTCGTTCCATTGTCTTTCATCATTCGGGGTCAATTATTTCCTGCCATTTCTCTGCTGTCAACACTCATCCCACCTGAACAGCCTTAAAGCCCTTGAATGTCTCACATCATCTCCTTTCCCCATTTCCTTGATTCCGGCACAATCCAGGCAATTGGGAGCCCTGGAAAATAAGTTCTAATAACGAGACCCGGCCCAAAATTTGATGAGAGCTGACGACTTGGAGGAAGATATGCTGCGCGTGCCCGAGCACGGTATTGACACTGGGGGACAAAAGCCTACACATGCATGTTGTTGTGACATGCATGTCATCAGCAACTTTGCTGATGGTGCTCGAAAAAAGGGCCAATCACCTCTTTGGTTGGCACCTTTGTTTTCAGGCTTTGAACTTATTAGGGAGCCATCTTCTTGGCAGGGATTTTACGAGATGGACGGAGTGATCGCAGATGGCTGCCAGCGGCGATCAGCGTGGTGAGGCAATTGTATATGGCCAAAAACAAATTATCCGCACTCGTATACTCTGGGTGAAACGTGGCTTCCAACTACGAGCGATGTCATCCAAGTTTCAGGCACCCAGGAAGGAAAGAGACAAGAAAGCAAGGTCAGCGGGTGCAGAGAATAATCAGAGCAATACTAACTTGATGATCAACCTTTGAATGCGTATCAGGAAGAACGCGAATGCTTGCGAACAGTGTTTGCCCCGGGGTGCGGTCAAATAAAGATCCCGTTGAATTCCGCGTGGATGTTTGTGGACCGGGAAAATTGGCTGAGTGACCACAGAACCTCCTCCAAAAAATAGAATGGACTAGAGGGCCCTTCATCAAGAACTGGAAGATTTGGAAGACATCTATGTAACGGGCCACCGGGAAGATTACTCCGTCATCCATCTTCTGGCCGGGATCTATTTTCTTGGCGTCAAGTCGTCGCAAGGGCGGGAAATGCTCCCCCGTGCAATCGCACGTCGTCGACCGGTAGTCTCTTATAAACAGACGCTACAACAAAATCCACTCGTACCTCGCGTGTTGTAGTCGACCGGCTAGTCCGAGGCCACCAAATATTCGGGATTATGGCTCGCATTATTGCTGTGGCATGTAGGAATCGGAAAAATCAGCACAAATCGATTGTGAGCCGGAATTTCTTCATTGGCACGCGTGGGCCAGTGGCAAAGTGCAGGCAGGTCCTGGCAGTGACGTTGACAGGGACAGACAGTAGTATTTGAGTAGTATAGAGCAAATCCCCCAGAGCCAATAGAGCGACAGCCTCAGGTTTCATCCCGAGTCTCTGGGTCACCGAGACTCCTCGAGTTGGGATTTGGGAGGCCGGCGGTATGATCGGCGGCATTTGATGGTGAGATTCGATCAGCGGAGCTTGAATGATAGTAGATCAATAGCTGCAAACACCCCTGTCTCACCTTCATCACTCTGTGTTGCTTGGTCAGGGCAAAACCGTACAGCGGCGAGTGAATGAGAGGATTTTCCCGCCTCGAAGGCCAAGGGGTCCATCCCAATTTATATACCAGGACAGAGATTTTGTGTCGGCCTATGTAACATACACAGGGTCTTTGTAGCTATCTTTGTCGATGACACATCATTCGGTGGGCTTCACTAATCGTACAAATTCATAAAAGAGAAATAGAAAGGTTTCCTTAATAATAACTTGATTCCTCGAAGACCATAAGTCCCTGTACCAAAAATATGATACAGGGATCGGAAGTGGTCCTTTCCGCTCGAATGCGAACCTTCATCTACATAAGCGGTAGCCCTATCTGGCAGAATATAGTTCCATTAGAATCTCTTATTAGACAGTGGCCGGGGTGCGAAATATTGGAATTCAAACTCCGCCTGGTGGAGCCGGTATGCCGGCGGTATTGATGGCGGTGTCTTGGGCGGCATTTCCAACTCCCAAACTTCCTGGACTCCTGAGGCTCGGATGCACCAAATATTGATCTCGGATCAAGGAGTAATTAGGTGATAGGCGCGATTTGCGCGCACGGACATGAAACGCCTTCGGGAGAGATAGCAGAGAGGCTATGTGTGTGAACAACGGTGATTAACAAGGAATGTCCTTATCTATCCTAGGGCAAAACAGTAGTGGAAATTCAAGGGAAATCTGTTGATGAGGTGATCGGCCGGGCATTACCGAGTGTTTAGGCATGTGTTTGTCATCAGATACCAGAGTTCCGCTGCTTGTTTCATACCACGACGACGCGCCGACGGCTTCGACTTCAACAAAATTAGGGGTCAACTCTAGCTTCAGAAATGTATCCGTTATTCAGCTGGGTGCGTGGAGAAACCCGGGGCCAACCCGGGGTCGCGGGATCCCGGATGCCCGGCCAGAACAGAACAGGGCAGGCTGTTCGCCATCCTAGTCTCTGTTGATATGGAACCTGCTTGTAACCCGAGTGATGAAAAACCCTGACACAATCCTTACTATGACTGCAATTCATAACCATTGATTGGGGGATATCAATGTGGCCTTGCGACGTGGCCACAACATTCTGACAGACAAAATAAAATTCGGGCCACTGGCAATTCAAAACAGCTTGTATTGAACACGAGGAGTAGTGTAGGGAGGAAGGGAACGACGCTGGCGAGGTGCATTTAAAGTGGGGCGCCAAAATAGCCTAATGTCTCCCTCATCGTCGGAAAAAAACTCAAATTAAACCTTCCAGCTCGCACCTATCCATGATTTAGTGGAGCCGCCTGGAGATATTAGCACTCACGATAAAATCAGGGGCAGGCCCGAAAAATTACCACACTTTACAGTAACAAATGGCTGTAAAATTGGTAAAATACAACCAAAGTCTACCACCACCATCACTTGCACCTCCTTATCAGTGGTATTCTGAGCCCACTTATGCTTGTGAGCAACATGCATTGTGTTTCCAGCCCCAGATGCGCTACCAATTGTCTTGGTTGAGCTTCCAGGCCCTGGGCGAGTCACAAGCAAGTTTACATTCTTAGGAGCCCCGTGTAAAGAATGTATTTCACATGTATTTCACCGGCATTGTTTAGCTTGTAAATTGACCATTATTTAATATTCAGCCCTAATGAGGGCATTAGGCGGGCTGCGTTTAGAGTCGCTGCTAGATATCACAAGACGGCGGGGAGCATGGATGATGGCATAAATTCATCATACGTTATGGGGCACGTTTCATCTCCTGCGGACTGAAGGCAGCATGCCCGGAAAAGAAAATGAACATTGCTGGCACGCATGATTGGTCCTGCCGGTGGCCCCGGTTCGGTTGTCGTGAGGTTTGAAATGGGATTCAATTAGTTTTGTGAGAGGTAAATTTTCTTGCGCAGTGAAGCTTAGCTGGTTTGCGAGAAGCACGCTGTCTCGCGCTGTAAAGATGATGTCGGCTCGCATCATGCCGATGGTGCCGACTTCAAAGCCGCGCGATATCCTTTTATACTGTAGCTACTGAGGCGTCTGTGCCACGGGGTATACTCGAGCGTGGAAGATATAGGCAGGTTTTACGTCCGTGGATCCTACAAATGTACCGTCTGAATCCAGCACAAACACA
>JARKIE010000906.1:0-20554 GCA_029378255.1 Mycena rosella
TGACATTATAATTAAACCAGAACCTGTGTTTGCAGTCTGAGACAATAAAGAGCAGCGCTCACAAATAGCGCGGTAGTTCAAGGCGATTCCAGACATTGATAACTGCGAGAGTTCCAGACAAAAGGAAGCATAAAGCAGAGGGCCATATTTTTGGGGTGATTTTCTGACAATATGCGACATTACAGCCTTTTGCGGAACTTAGGGCGCGGCCGTTTTTTTTTCCGTTTTTGGGCCGTTTTTGGCGGGTTTGACCAGATCGGCCGCCCTGGGCTCAGTTCTTTATATATCGTTCTGGAAACTATATGGGCGTGCTCGTACGGCAATTTCAGAGGGCTCCACATCCTCGGATTACTTATACAACCTTTCTGTAGAATGACAATCAATTTTATATGATTTTCACGGAGATCCGGTCCTGTGTGGTGAAATCGTATAGTATCGAGCCACGGTGTGACTGAAAAATACCCTTGATCCCTCCGGAGGGCTCCACGTTCTCAGAATGTGTATAATGAGCTCCATATTCGTAAACGATGCCATTGAGTCCGTAAAATCAATCATTTACTACTTCCTGATCAGGACTGCTGCCCGCTGCCGCTCGCTGACTCGGGGGATGATGTGCGCATATCGGCGGCCTGCCCTTTGATAGTGCCGAGGGCTTATACGACTCACATTTTTCTTATTCCCCCCCGTTCAGCAACGCGACGCGTCCCGAAATGTGCCATCAGTCACGGGCACTTGGAGTTACCCGCACTGCCTTTGTCTTCTGCCATTATGCCACGGAAGGCACCCGTTGACCCAGCTCGTACACACTACACCAAGGATCTCAAGAAGAGGGTCATATACCAGGCCTTCACCTTGGGCAAGAAAACAACGCAAATTGCCATCGATCTTGACATCCCGCTGCGTGTCGTGCAGCGTGTCATTACAACATGGCGCGAGATTGGCGAGGTCTGTCGCGACCGGTCGTACATTGGTAGATCCCCGATGCTCTCTCCAGATCACACCAAGGTTTGAGTGCACCCATGAAGTCCCCTGTCCTCACTTATGCATCTATATTCCTAGTTCATGCTCGCCTTGATTGACCACAGCCCCGACATCTATCTTGACGAGATCCAAGAACAGTTATACAACCAGCACGACATCGATACTTCTCTGGCAACTATCAGTAGAACATTACATCGCCTTGGGATATCCTCGAAACAGGTCACATCATTGTTCCTTCCATATTTGCGACGGTCCGCTGACTGACTACCATACTATAGCTCTCTAAACAGGCCGCCGAACGGTGTGAAACTGCACTCCGTGACTTCCACATGGAGATTGGTGATGAACCTGCTGAACGGATTGTTTGTGCCGATGAGTCAGCAGTTAACATTCTGACTTCGTATCGTCGAAATGGCTGGTCTACAAAGGGTCTGCGGGCCCGTAAGCGGTGCTGTTTTGTGCGGGGAACTCGGTGCGCTCATGCACTATTCAATGCCAATGCCCTGCTGAACATAGGTTATGCAGCTTCTCAGTTCTCCCCGCAATTACCACCGAAGGTATTATTTACAGCCACATCAAAGAGGGAGGCTACAATGGAGAACAATTTCTGTTGTGGCTCGAGGGATTACTCACTGTAATGAACCCATATCCGGCGAAACACAGTGTGTTGGTTCTCGATAACTGCCGCATCCACCATGTTGAGGGTGTTGAGGAGATGTGTGCCGCTGCGTATGATTATTCTTGCCTTTTATCTTCGATACTAACTTCTGTTAGGGGTGTCAAGCTTGTGTTTTTACCGCCATACTCGCCGGATCTGAACCCAGCTGAAGAGTGCTTCTCCTTTGTCAAGGCTTACATTGCGCGCCATGGCCAGGAATTTCGTAACATTGTGGAGCTCGGCAACGAGGCTGACCCGTTCCTATTTTTGTACAATGTCCTCGAGCAGGTTACACCGGAATCATCGCGGGGTTGGTTCCACCACTCAGGATATATGTAGTGCACATCTCACACTACACTGTATTATACAGCAGATAATGTATTGAAGTAGTCGTTGAACGAACACATATGATACAAAGTGTGGAGTGGTAGGTGAACGAAAACATTAGATGGAGACCACGAGACCGAGCAGTGAGTGAACACGATATATGATACAAACGATGCAACGTTACAGCGCGGAATTCCAGACCTAGGCCCTAGCCGCACGAATAATGCGGTCAACTCGCTTCATCTCGAGCTTGACTTGCGCAAACAAGAAGAATGCATTCCCATCGGACATGCCGAACAAACGTATCAGTTCCGCGGCAGTTCCGAGCTTCGAGATTTCGTCTATATTGTAGAAATCGAGATCATCGAAGCGGCTGATATATTGTGTCAAGTTGCGCTTCGCGTGGTGCAGGGAAAGCGAAGAAATGAAAGCATCTATCTCGGGGTATGGGTTGGCGGTGTCCATATCAGGAGGGTCACTAGAAGGAAGCGTAGCTGATAGGGAAGAGCCTGAAGCACGCGGGGAGCTGGCTGGGACCGTAGATGTGCGGACCGAAGTGGATGGAGTGCCGTAAGCTAATGCCGATGTCATCGTGTTCCCGCCAAATGCAGGGGGCACTCCCTGCATCCACGGCGCCATAAATCCGAAGGGATTCACACCCATCAACGGGTTCATGGCACCGAACGGCGACTGAGGCTGTACTGTGGGAGCTGCCGGGCCATTTGCCCCAAAATTCTTGAAGAACATGGCAAACATTGCTGCCTTCGGTGGCGATTGCAACGTAACTCCATGGGTTTCAGCCGCCTGGTATCGGTTAGCTCGGCGCAGGACTTCGGAACATGGTGTATAGGTACCAAAGAACGGGACCATCCACGCAACTGGTTGTTGGAAAGGGGTTGGTGGCCTCCAGCAGCACTGATCTTGCACACCTTCATCGGCCCGCACATCTGGCAATGGCTATACATCTTCTGGAGCTGTTCCATGTGCTTCGCTTCCTTCGCCATAATTCCGACGCCGTCGTCAAAATCATCGTCATCAGATCCCGCATGCTCCAGATCAAGAATTTGGAGCTTCCCTTTCTTCTTCCTCGAAGGGAGGGTCTTGCCTTTGTTCGCGAGCAAAGAAACCAAATACTAAGTGAATTTAGCAAGCATTGAATATCTGTTTCGCTGATGAAGACTGTACTCACCTGCTCTGAGACAATGATATGAACGGAAACGGACACATTGCCTTTCTTGTTGCGCTCGACGGTCGTGACCTCATCAAGACAACCTTCCCAGTCTGTCTCGGTCGAAAGGCTGATTGCAGCAGCCTTGGGCGAGGCAGTCGACAGCTTATACGAAAGCTTGGGCTTTATGGAAACGTCGGTACACCCTACAATCTCGTAAATCTCGTCCAACAAGTCCTCGAAAGATGTTGTATGCGTCACATTCTTGCGTTGTATCGCATCACCGCCCGCGGGAATGTAAACTACAAGCTCTGGGGAAACGAAAATAAGCCTGGTTATGAATTGTGGATCTAGAGGATGATTACGCACTACGGTTGGGATCAGGTTTTGCCTCCGGTTCCTTCTGGTTCTTCTTCTTCTTTGGGGCGGGTTTCTCGTCGGCACTGTCAGAATCATTGATCGATGCAGCCGCGCGCTTTCCGGAATGCTTGGCAGCCGGGGGTGGGGTAATAGGATCAGAATCGATGCTGACATGCGACCCGGCGCTGACAGGATTTGATAGCGGGTTGGATGTGATGGTCTCGGGCGGTTCCCAGTCCATGTCAGCTGCGGGACCGCTCGAGCGCTTTGGCTGCTTAGGTAGAGCCTTCTTTTTGGCCTTAGATACCTTCCCATTCCGTGTATTGGCCATGGTGTGTCGAGCACGAGTTGTGGAGATGTCGTGGCAGAAGACAAAGGCAGTGCGGGTAACTCCACGTGCCCGTGACTGATGGCACATTTCGGGACGCGTCGCGTTGCCGAACGGGGGGGAATAAGAAAAATGTGAGTCGTATAAGCCCTCGGCACTATCAAAGGGCAGGCGCCGATATGCGCACATCATCCCCCGAGTCAGCGAGCGGCAGCGGGCAGCAGTCCTGATCAGGAAGTAGTAAATGATTGATTTTACGGACTCAATGGCATCGTTTACGAATATGGAGCTCATTATACACATTCTGAGAACGTGGAGCCCTCCGGAGGGATCAAGGGTATTTTTCAGTCACACCGTGGCTCGATACTATACGATTTCACCACACAGGACCGGATCTCCGTGAAAATCATATAAAATTGATTGTCATTCTACAGAAAGGTTGTATAAGTAATCCGAGGATGTGGAGCCCTCTGAAATTGCCGTACGAGCACGCCCATATAGTTTCCAGAACGATATATAAAGAACTGAGCCCAGGGCGGCCGATCTGGTCAAACCCGCCAAAAACGGCCCAAAACGGAAAAAAAAACGGCCGCGCCCTAAGTTCCGCAAAAGGCTGTAAATATGCTCCGTTGATGATTTGTGGGGTGTGAATTATAACCGACCACTTCGGACGAATTCAATTTTAGTACTAACACCCTTGATTCCAGTTACCACCGATAACTGGAGGAAGGACTACTTTTTGGTAACCGGCGGATTTGCACGGATTGCCACTAAGATGATGTGAAGTGTCGACGTTTCGTGCGCACCTTAAGGCCCAATTCAGTACAGGTAACCTCGAACCTCGATATCAAGGGATGGAACACTTCGGCAAATGTATCCATAATTGAATGATTGGTGAGCGCCTACCACATCGCCGTTCAGTAAAAAAAAATGGTCGATCATCGCCGTCGACGTTTGCCGCCCGAAGATCCGTGACATGTTAATGTCAAGTCCCTCGATGCTCTCACCAGGTCTGGAGATGGTACGCAAACACATGACTATCGCGAGTACAAGAGGCGCCACAAATGAACAGCAAACTAAAACTGTACAATAGAACAGTTGAAGAGCGGGCGGCCAGGAGATAGGGAGCGGTCTTTCAAGCCGGAAAACTCCGATCAGCTTCCGAGCGAAACAAGGCCCGGGCATTGCGGCGATGGCGCGTGTGCCAAGTTGTTGTGGGTCCCCCTCGCTCTGCCACCTGTACTCTTGACAAGGGTTTAATTATTCTGCCTCCACCTCCGTCTCTCCACCCAGCTGTACTTGAACTCAGAGTCCGACGAAAACTCAACCTTATGCACCCAGTCATTTCGCAATATTCTACGCCGAGTATAACGAGGTGTAACTTGGGTGTAACGGGGGAATTCTTTGTCAGCAACTTCAGCACGCCATCACAACCGCCGAATATATTTCTATCTTGTGCTTAAATTCGTTGTATTTATGGTTCAGAGAAAATAAAAAATAAATGAAGAAAAGAAGGAGGCACCGCTCTGGAGGCGTCCTTTTATGCAATGTGAACAAGGCGAAAGAGCGAAGTGGCAAGCGAGAAGTGACATGATGATGGCATCAAATAATGCTCCTCTACATGTCACAGAAAGAGAGAAAGCAAGAGCATAGTCAGCCTCGTATTATTCCTGTGACTGACTAAATTATAAGAAACAGGTCTGGGTCGAGAAATTCTCAATTTCTCGATCATGACGGTATCTCCCGGATTCCTATATACGATCTCTTATCCTTATCCCTTGATTGATTGATTGATTGATTGATTGATTTTCATTGGAGTTACTGTATGTAGTCAGGTAGACGAAGACAGCAGTACAAGTGGGGGCGACGGGGGGTATCGTGCTGTGGGTTGGATGGTAATGGTAAGTAATATGAGAAAAGAGAGTAGACGAATTATCAAGCTGGTGAAAAAGTTGGGGTGCGATACGCAAATCTGGGCAGTTAAGGTGCGTGAGTGTGTTCGTAAGGGGATCGTGGGGGTTGGATGGTTATTGAGATTAGGGAGATTATATGGTAAGGAAGAGAGTAAGAGAGTAAGAGAAGAGAAAGACCAAAAAAAGAAAAGTAACCACGTAACATACGAACGACCGAAAACCTGAGGACAGGGATCAGGGCGGGGGGCTAGGCCGCGCGAATCTCTCCGTCGACTCAATGAACTTTGATATGCTCGAGAGCAATTTGGGGTGGGTTAGAAGCAGGGAGAGGTGGAGGGGGCCGAAATAGCCCAGCTCGCGATAGAGCGGTTGGCGGTAGGGCTCCCAGATCGGGCATTCCAGGAGGTAGTGTGCTCGGGTTTCGAAGGGTGCGCCGCATGCCTCACAGGAGAGCGAGTCCACGAGACCGGTTTTATGGCGGTTGGCTTTGAGGAATGAGAACCCCGTGCGGAGTTGGGACAGCGAAGACGATGTCTTGCGAGAGAGCGTCGAGGAGGAGTAGAGGTGGATGGGGATAAGAGACGGGGGGGAATTATCGAGGTAACGCAGTGCACAGCCCACTTTGGTTGATCTCCAGAGCATGTCCCAGGCGTCAAGGGTCTGGAGGAGGATACGACGGCGGACGGTGGTGAGTGATATGAAGTTGTCCGGGGCGGGGGTGCGCTCCGACGCCTCCTTCGCAGCCTCGTCTGCCATCTCGTTCCCCACCGTGCTGATATGCGCAGGCGTCCATAAGTTGAGAATGGTGAGGTGGGGGCGAGTAAGGAGGGTATCCCGGTCCGATCACCGACGTCGTATGTTGTAAATTCAAGTGAACAGGTCTGCCGCGGGATATGCCGAGAGCCCAGACCTCTTTTTTCTGACAAAGCAAAGCCTGGACCGTCGTCACACATCCGCCCGGAAAGCGTCAATTCCGAGGCCCAGACCCCCTGTCCACATACAGCTAGAGCCCGTCAATTCAAGTAGTCAGATCATACAATGGCATCTCCCGAAGGCCCAGAACCCCTGTACATACTAGGTTCGGAGCAAGCCTGTCTCTGGGCCGGCGAGCTGGCCAATGTCGGAGAGAGGCTTGGGACAAAGTCATCAAAACAGAGGAGATCTTGAAACCCATTTCTTGCCCTCGGAAAATAAACCGAGGGAATTTTGAGAGCACAATATTCCAGCTGGTAGGCATTGAATTGGTTTGGAAGGTGAGATATAATACAGGGAGAGGCTCTCGTTGTAATTCATGCTAGTCTTGGTGCCATCAATGCCCCGCAAGGCAGAGAGTATTGATTGCTCGAAGGATACATTCTTGGACATTTGAACCGGCCATGTTGCATCAATGCTATTTTAGTGCACCTTTACCAGCTCACAATTCTTTCTGGAGCCCTCACTATTGTTCAAACTAAGATTTACCTCCGCGAATTTGGGAGTCATAACGTGACCAACGATTTTGGCATACAAAAGTCACGCCATGACAGAAGACCTCAAGCAAAGTCAGCCATCAATTTCGCTGTTGTTTTCTCCTGCATGTAGAATGAAGCACAAATATTACGGTTTCTGTTCGGATCGTTTCAAATATGACCTCTTCGGGATTCTGCCTCTTGGAATCTCTTCCAACCTACCAAAACTCGCTGAAACTGAGCAAAGATCAAAATACAAAAACTCGAAGAACGATGACTTGGAGGGCCGAGACAATACTCATTTCTCCGTATAATACAGATCTGAGCCAATAGAAGTTTAAGTTTGCTTCCAATAAATAAGTTTGGTCAGTTAAAGAGGCCAATTTGAGCTGTTCCTCGAGTGGCAGAACGGGACGAAGATCCCCCCCGATTTCCGGATCTTCAACCCTTGCGCGCAAAGATCTTCTGAAGGCACGAGCGGAGATTGACGCCTTCAAGGGCCTTGTTGCAGGGTTGACCAAGAAGTCGAAGAAAAGCAAGCGGAAGAGAGCGAGGTGATGCTGTTTGCCGCTGTTGCTTTGCGATGGCCTCTAGCTGATCTCACGCCAGCAACGACGAAGCGGAGAACGATGCGCCGGCAACCAACAAGGCAAAGGAGAGCCCACCGCCTCCAGCGCATTCTCAAGACTTCTTCTCCCATGGGCGCATAATCATGCGCTTCATCGGGCCGTTTGAAAACATCCACCAGATCATAAGCCACGGCCTCAAGATGGATACGGCCTTGTTGGGCGACGAAATCGAAGAAACGTACGCAGTTTTTCCCTGTTTATTCGGTGCTGAACCAGTCTTTCATAGTGTGGAGGAGAAGCGCATGAGCACATCGTGGGTACTTCTTTGGCAAAAATTCCCTGGCTTCCACGACACTATGCTCGAAATTCACAAGAACCATCCACTCGTCGAGAGCATCGCACGCCAGGTAAGCTATCAATTCACCGGAGACCATCGCTGACAATATTCAGATCAGCGCGGGCATGGATAGCGTGCGCGCGGACGACAGCGGCACCGTCAAGCCTCGTATATATGGATGGGTTCTCGAGACGCCGACGTCGGCCGAACCCGTGCTCACTGCTGGTGTTTCCAAGGCCACGCGGGGAATAGCAGACCCCCTCATCGCGCCGCTTCTCCTTCCGCTCGAGTTCACGGATGCCGAGAAATATCCGGAGTATGCTTCCACACTCCATATGACCTGCGCTCATCTTTTCTTGTTCCAGCCCGTATGCCCTGATTGCCGCCGGGAAGCTCGACATCAACGGCGAGCAGTGCCCCTGCTTCCTCTTTCCTTATGGTCAGCTGAACGATGACTCGGCGCTCGACACAATTCTTACGGGGCCGATCCTCCTTTGTGTATGTCTATTCATGTTCCATGGACACCACACTTACCACACTTCTTGAATCAGATGGCGAAGGCACTGCTCATGGGCCCGGCTTCCGCGCTGCAAGGGGAGTATATACGAGAGTAGTGGGAGTGGGACTCGCATAATTAAGCGAGTCCCACTAATGATGGGCGGGCCGAAGCATTGATCAGTCCATCAATTATGCGGCATCATCGGCACTTCCACTGGGGGAAGGCTCCCCCAGATTCCACCCCTTTGCTAGCGCTGCCTTTTCCGCTGGCGCGGGGCCCTTTCACTGGCGCGAGGCCTTCTTGCTGGCGCTGGCCTTTTTCGCTGGGCACGGAGCCTTTTATTATTATTTCATCGTGTTTTTGCGGCTAATTAAGAGTTTTTTAATGAATATCTTCTGCGGGGGAGACCCCCGCGGACCCCCCTTGCCGCTCGCTGCGGAGGCCCACTGCGTGGAGCTTTTCGCTCGCCGCTGGGCCCACTGCGTGGTGCTACTGCTCGCCGCAGGGCCTACTACATGGTGCAGACAACTCGGCGGCGGCTTAAACTATGAGTGATCTATTGATGGCCAAATTACGCGAGTCCCACTATTGGTGTCGAGTCCCACTAACGAGTGTTAGCCGAGCTTAGCCGAGGATTAGCCGAGTCCCACTCCCACTAATCTCGTCGCCCCTCCTGCAAGGGGATGGCTGGCACCGCGGGAAGGCCGACAACGCCCAGCTTATCGGCCTGCTAACATTCACTGGGCGCATTATTGCGTACATTGCACGCCAGGTAAGCCTGAATGATGCTGTGAGAACCTGTGCTGATGCTGTCACAGGTGCGCTTCAATCTCGCGTCTCAACAAGACTGGAACAAGTGCGACAACCACTTCGACTACCAAGTGTTCTTTTGGCAATTGGTCGGCCTATTCGAGGGCGACGAGAATCAGGAATTCGCGGCCCGCACCATTGCATTGTATAACCGGTGAGTATTTTATACCCACCGCGACCCTCATTAACACTGTTATCTAGTGTGGTCCTCGGGCGTGCCGCCGGTATCGCGCCAGCTGGCGTTGCTGGCGCTGCCACCGCAGCCCCGACGCTGACCCATCTGGAGCGCCTCAAAGCTGCTTGTGCTGCTCGTGTGGCTGCCGCCGCTCGCACCGCTACTGCTGCTGTCGCTGCCGCCGCCACTCCCGCCGAAGCCCCCGCTGATGCCAGTTCCGCGACCCCCGTCGCTGTATAATACATGTCGTAGCCAGATCAATGCAATTATATTTCTGCCGCAATTTGTATTTTCTGCAATTTTATCTGGGACGCGATCTGGCATACGGAGCTGCATTCAATCCCAGTCCGCTGTATCTACTTCAGGACACGACGGCCTTATAAAGTACTGGGGATATATTAGAAGGCTTTATATGGACCCGAGGCCTTACAAGGATCGCGATGCCTTCCAAGGGCCATCAGATTCGGGATGATCACCTGGCCAGGTGATCGTTAGGGCTCTTTTATATGGCCAGTTACCGCCCTGGGACCTTGCCGATGTTTCCATGCCTTCCAAGGGCTTATCTGACCATGTATGTTTCGCGCGCTTTTGATGTTGGCCCAAGCCCCTTCATTTGATCCCATCAGCAAACAATGAACGGCTGGCTTGATCCGAACCTATTTACATACAGCCAGAAACCGAAATGCTCGGACCAAAGGCGGGATATCCCGAAGGCCCAGACCCCGTGTTCGCGGCAGTATAAAAAGTCAATTCAAGACCTCCGACTGAACGCATTCCGGTCCTCATCCATCCATCAACTTAACTGTCCATAATTTCAGAGTTCGCGCCATAACAGCCGTACACTTCCCGGGTAGTTAAAGGCAACCAAAACATAAATATGATTAAACCATGAACCCTATTGTGGATGGCGTTCTGTCCTGAAACTGAACTGTGGAGGCTTGAACACTGCCGTCGCCGATACGCTATACGGCATATTACACCGCATGGCACGCAGGTCCGCGAAGGGTTTGGGAATAATAATATGACCGTCTACAGTTCGGGAGGTAGTAAAGACATGTCGGTGGGGTACAGATTAGGTGCTGTGATAGGGTATTGAGTTAACGGGTAACATCAGCATATAGGGAGGACACAGCATAGGGGAAGTCACAGGGCTGCCCGGAGGGCCTTATGAATCCAGAGTGCCATCGGATATCTAGGCTAGGGCTGCCGCCCGTTGCCGTTGCGACGGTTCGACGGCACCCGTCGAACGGGTGCCGTGCCCGTTCCGTCGGGGATGTCGCGTGTCGAAAAACGGCCCGTTGAAACACGGCCGTCACGGCACGCCGACGGTACACGGGTATATCATAATAGTTTGGCTTTAAATACTGTTCTATGCGGTCCATTCACCCACCTTTTAGCACTTCCAACTCATTCTAAGTCTTCTCAGACTACTGGAGGGTTATACCGAACTCAGCTGAGACTGCGGGACCATCATTCCGCTTTAGGAAAGCCCGTATATTTCAACTCAAAAATTCGTTTAGTGCATTGGTCGGGTCCATGAAGGTCCAGAATAGCAGTAAGTATCTCAACAGGTGTTCTAGTATGATAATAAATCATGTAGGACAGACATTACCTTCACACAGAATGCCCAAACAAAATTGAACCTCGTCGACCGTTGCCACGGCCGCGACGGCCGTCCCGTTGACCGTCCCGTGCCGTCGGACCTCAGAAATCTGAATCGACGGGCCGTAGACCGACGGCCGTGCCCGTCACGGCAACGGGTGGCAGCCCTAAGATTCTAGGCTACTAAGTATGTGAATGGCAGAGCGGTAAAGAGAGACCGAGTGGGACCGAGTGTCCCCGTCTGATCACTTGTTGTGGTGGTGGGCAATCCCGAATGATCCGCCGTGACGATCACGTGCGACTTCACTCGAGACGCGATCAAACAAAACTGACCCACACTTGTTCAAGCTGCCCTGGCTTCAATTCTGCACCTTTGCTCAAGCAAAAATACTCAAAATGCATTATGTTTCCGCACTAGAGGCTATCTACTTTCGCGAATATTTTCCTTCTGAATTGAGACCGCCAGAGCAGGCCGAACACACGACTCGTGCATGCCAAGCCATCTTCCGGATATCTGGTTGGGGCCAAAATCAGGAAGGAAATTCCCAGAATATTTCCTGGGTATCTTGAGCATTACCATATCATATTCGACAGATTTTCGGCCGTCCAGGAGTCTCTTGAGAGGTGCACTGGACGGATACCCGCTAGATCAGTTCGGCTCAAACATGGGCAAATGTAGGCACGTTGCCCCCGCGCGCACATTTTCCGGCTTTCACAGGCATCTTTTGCCACAACTCAATTGACAAAAGATGTTTTCACGATGCAGATCTGTGTTTTGTTCAGAGAAAAATCGTCAGATACGGACATTAGCCCTGGAAACACACGATTCTTCTGATGATTTCTTGATTTTACAAGATAGTTCCTCAAATTTGCAAATTTGGTCTGAACAAAACACAGGTGTGGTTATTATTAAAATTTTCATGTTTGAATCCACTGTTTACCACATCAGGGGCAGCCAATAAATGTGCCCCGGGATTTGGGTCAGTTGAAATGGCGGAGATCACTGCACGTGATGCATGGGAACAAAATGATGGCCCAATGCATTGCGCACCACCACTTGTTGATGACATTACTTGATTAATTTGATGTTGTGCCGAGGCTGCCGAGAGAAAATGCCCAAATTCAGATAGGGGCCTGAGGAGTGCGTCTCGATCTACCCGTCCGCTTCTCTGCTCGCCAAATTCCAGTGAATGTTGACATTCCGTGTGCACCTGAAGCCCAGTTCGCGGGTTACCTCGATATCAAGGGATGCGGCACTTCGACGAAGGGAGGACTACTACGTTGCCACTTCTTCCGTATGTTTCTGGTATAAACCTGACATCCTGAGATTTGGCTGCGCTTCAAAATCGAGCAGATGGCAGAGATGTAAGACGCCGGCCGTTGAGGCGCTTCAATTTCTCGGGTGATTAAACCGGTTCAGAGGCCTCGCCCATCAAACCCGCCCGCAAGAAAAAGAAGTCTCAGTTGCATGCGTGGCCTCATCTGGTGTTCTTTACGCCAACTGTCAAGGCCCCACCTTCCGCGAACAGTTGGGAAGTCTGAGCCCGTCCTGCTTAACAACCGAAACACAACCTGTCATGTTCATCAGCTTGTGGTACTCCTCGCTGATCTCCTGATCTCCGCATGCCTTTTGATGCTCACCGGCACTGAGGGAAAACTAAGTCTCTAACGAAGCTTGGAGCTCATATTTTTAATCTCAGATTACCAGCTGCTGCTGCACTTTCGCCTTGGAGAGTCCGCCTGGTTGGGGCACGTCGAGTGGGTGGAGTATAGATCCTCCAATTAGGTATGAGCTTCCTCACATTTCCTTGCAAGGCGGCCCGGTTTGTGTTGTACTACATACAATGGAATGATATTTTCAGCTCGCTGCTGCCCATCATTTCCTCTTGTTTTCTATTGAGCAAGTGCTGCAAATCCAATCTGATTTAATGCGGGTACGGCACCTGGATTATCACTCTGTGTTTCTTTGAAGGGTCCGAGTTACTGAATGCATGTCATACTAGTGGTCTATACCACAAGAGTCTATGAGTGTGTGTGGTCGCGGAGAAGGAGAGAATGTGAGAGTCACAGCTCCGTTGCCCGCTTGATAACAATTTGGAACTACGATTAAATAGTCCCACGACTACAGCAAGTATCAAGAGTGGGCACAAAACACAATTGTACGAGCGTGAGGGACAGAACTGCAACGGAGGAGGGAGTGCCAATCACATCGAAAGGAGATAACTCAGATAAGTCGGGGCATGTACAAGCCTGGGCAGCTAGGCCCTCTGACGCCTTGATTTCTTGTCGTACTGAAAACCCAACGGTCCACCACCTTAGAAGATGGTCCGGCAAACACCCTACAACAGCTGAACGCCAAATGAGCCGAAAAGGAAATAATCAAATCAATCGGGAGCAGATCAAAGGGGTACCTTCAGTGTCACCTAGCCTAAGATTAATGCGGTCAGCATATTCGAAACTTTCGGGTGTCACCTCTGGAATCCCCTGCCAACAGGCTGGGTCTCTTTTGAAATCTGTTTCGAGAGACGTCGCTCGCTCCGTACTGCACACATTTCTGGAGCCGAAAGCCGACGAAAGTTTCTGTCTTGTCTTTGGTCTTTCCGCACCTTCCAAATGTATGAGAAGTTTTTCGCTTCCAAAAGAACTACTGGCTACCTGCGCTGGACCTGCGCCCTGCATGTTGGAAGGCGTTGAACCCTACCCAGCAATCGAATCAAGGGATCTGTGAACGAGCTCCACAAATGACAGTAAAAGAAGGAAAACATGCGGCCGGGGGCCCACGCTGTCATGGTAGTAGCTGATAAATCCGCCGGAGGCCATATCACCGGCGAATACTCTCGCCGTCGGTGAGATAGAGTCCCGATGAATACTCTCGGTGACGAGAGTCCGTTTAATTTCGCGCTTGGGCCGAAAATGTAAGACTTTATGACCAGAGACCGATGTCGGAATAGGCAGATCGGCAGGAAGCGGGCTGCCCGAGCAATGCCCGAGAGTAGTTTAACACGAGCGGATCGTGATCGGATCAAACCGGCCCAGTCTCCCGAGGCAGATGCCATTTCTTTCTTCTTGACTTCCACCTATAAGTACAGCCTTGTGGACACCAGCATAATCCTAACTATGAGCATCCCAATTCCTCAGCCCCAACGATCCCCTTCATCGGAAACGTCGCCTCCTTGGAGAAGGACGTCCCATTGCGCTCATTCCAGCTCCTTGCCAAAACCTATGGCGAAATATACCAGCTCGACTTGCTCGGTTTGTGACTCTTATCATTACTGTTGGATATAGCTAACTTTTATAGGGCGCACCTTGGTCTGTGTGTCCTCGTATGAGCTGGCAAACGAGGTCTCCGACGACACGCGGTTCAAGAAGCGCGTTACCGGCGGACTGATGGAGGTTCGCAACCTCGTCGGGGACGCGCTATTCACGGTGCGTGGCCGAATGCAGGTACGATACTGCCCTCCTCTCACACGGGCGGCAAGGCGCACAATGACGAGCCGAACTGGGGGATTGCCCGTGAGTAGCGCCTGCGCGCCAGCGTGGCGAGACGACTGACAGCGCGCACAGACCGCCTGCTTATGCCCGCCTTCGGCACGATAGCCGTGAAAGGTATGATGGAGGAGATGCGGGACATCTCGAACCAGCTGCTTCTCAAGGTCCGTTTTATTTTTGGCGCTGTCCCATTCAAAATCAACTCATCTCCGCAGTGGGAGCGATTTGGCCCCGAGGCCGTCATAGACCCCTCCGAGGACTTTACGCGGGTGGCCCTCGACGCGATAGCGTACTGCTCTATGTCCTTTCGCCTTAATTCATTCTACACGGAGCAGCAGCCCGAATTTACAGTTGCAATGGGCGACTTTTTGCAGGAAAGCGGCCTGCGCGCCAACCGCCCGCGCGTGCTGCAGGCCGTGATGCGCGGGACCGCCGTAAAGTACGAGGCGGACATCAAGAAGATGAAGGACCTTGCGGACCAGAGTGCGTGTCACCGCATGACATGCAAGTTTTATTTAACTGCGAGCAGTCGTCGCGACGCGCAAGGCGCACCCGATCCCAAAGCACGACCTGCTGGACACGATGCTCAACTCGCGCGATCCCAAGACGGGGCAGGCCATGTCCGCAGAGTCCATCTCGCAGAACGTGCGCAAACAACTCCCGTCTTATTTCTGCATGCTGACCCTACAACATAGCTGCTAACGTTCCTAATTGCCGGTCCGTCCACCTCTGACCCCGTTGCACTAATAAATTAAATAAATATCGGCGGGCAGGACACGAGACGTCTTCAGGTTCGTCCATTCTACCCTGTGGCACTTTCATCTGATGAGCCGGACGCAGGCATGATGACCTTCATGGTGTACTTCCTCCTCAAGCACCCCGACAAGATGCGTAAACTCCGCGCCCAAGTCGACGAGGTGCTCGGCGACCGGCCCGTTACGTACGAGGACTTTTCGAAGCTGCCGTACCTCATCGGTATGTTTCTTGCCTTTCCACACCACTCGCCATTGAATATATGAGGGCAGCGGTTATGCGCGAGACGCTGCGCCTGGCGGCCACGGCGCCGATGCGCACGACGGCGCCACTGGAGGACACGACGCTCGGAGGCGGCAAGTACGCGGTGAAGAAGGACACGTCGATCGCGATTCAGGCGTGGGAGATGCACCGCGACCCGAAGGTGTGGGGTGATGATGTAAGTTCGTTGGCTGGGTCTTGCGGAGGATCGAGCCCTGAGTTGCTGCGTTTCGCAGGCCGAGGAATTCCAGCCTGAACGAATGCTGGACGGGAAGTTCGAGGCGCTCCCGGTGCGTGTTCTGTTGACGTGAGTAATCCGCGTACTGACGGGGATGTTCACAGCCGAATGCTGGCAGCCGGTTCGTGTTGATTCCTATTTCTGTGCGTCGTATTGATCTCACATTTTAGTTCGGATTCGGCGCGCGCGCATGCATCGGGCGCGCCTTCGCCTGGCAGGAAGTCACCCTCGTCATGGCCTCGATCATCCAGAAATTCGATCTCGCGCTCGTCGACCCGTCGTACACGCTCGCGATCAAGCAGACGCTCACCGTCAAGCCCAAGGGGCTGCGCATTCACGCCACGCCCCGCGCCAAGGCGGGCGCCCACCTCTACGCGGCGCCGGCCTCTGCGCTCATGGCGAGTCGCGATCTCGCGCCGGCGGGCGCGGTGGCGGTGGCGGCGCCAGATCGCAGCGGGGTGCCGCTGTATGTTCTGTATGGCTCGAACACGGGCACGTCCGAGGCGTTTACGCAGCGCGTCGCGAACGAGGCGCCATCATATGGTGTGTTTCGCCGCGCTCTAAATGAGGGATATATGTTTAATAAGGCGCAGGATTCCGCCCGTCAATCGGGACGCTGGACTCGGCGGTGGGGAAGGTGCCGACGGACGGCCGGTCGTGATCATCACAGCGTCGTTCGAGGGTGCGTTTCATTCTGCCTCTACATGCATATGACTAATATATTTTGTGGGAACGACAGGAGAGCCGGCAGACAATGCAGCGCGCTTCGTCGACTGGCTGCGCAACATCAGCGGCGCCGAGCTCGCGAACGTGTGTTTCGCGGTGTTCGGTTGCGGCAACTCGGACTGACGGCGACGTACCAGAAGATCCCGACCCTGTGCGATGAGCTTTCGAGGCGCGCGGGGGGCGCCGGCTCGTCGCGCGCGGCGAGGGGACGCGAGCAAGGGCGAGTTCTTCCAGACGTTTGACGAGTTTGAGGCGCGGCTGTGGGTGCGCTGCAGAAGGTGCTTGCCGTGGCGCATATGAAATCAATTGCCGACTCGGAGTAGGAGTACTCGACGACGCGCTCGGAGGCGCTCGCGCAGACGCTGGAGGTGAAGACGGTGGATGGCGGGAAGGAGCGCGCGACGGCGCTGCGGCAGGCGGACGCGCTTCTCGGACGGGTGGTTGAGATCGCCTCCTGACGAAGGAGGGGCCGGAGAAGCGGCACATTGGTAGGTCGAGTTCGCTGGCTTCGCTTCCTGGCTGACTGGTGTTCAGAGTTTGAGCTTCCGGAAGGGACTACGGCTCGAGGTACGAGTGGTATCAGTGTTCAACTGAGCCGAGACTGATGTTGATTTTTTTCGCAGCCGGTGATTATATTGCCATGTGCGTTCTACCGTGCCAGCGATGTTGTTGAATTTCTGACCTAGCCTCCAGCTTGCCCCAGAATCCCATCCGAATGTCCGTCGGGTTCTTGCGCGGTTCAGTCTTTCCAACGAGGAGGAGGTTGGCTTTACTGTGCACATTGGATGTCAACTCACTTGAGTGCAGGTCATTCTCTCCTCCGTCGGTCCTACTTCGCTCCCCGTCGGGAAACCCGTCAAACTGGCGGAATTTGACTGGTACATTGAACTCTCGCAGCTGCGACCACGCGCGATCTCGGAATCCTGAGCCAGGCTGCAACCACAGACGCAACCCGTACCTATATCGACGAGCTGAAAGCTTCCTACAGCGAGGCCGTCCTGGAGAAGAGACTCATGTGTTTGCATTCTGGAGAGCCACGCGGATATTGCGCTGCCCATTGGTACGTTCCTGCAGATGCTCCCCTCCATGCGCGTGCGGCAGTACTCTATCTCGTCCTCGCCGCTGTGGAACCCCAGCCATATCACCGTCACCATCAGTGTTCTCACTGCGCCGCCGCTGTCGGGACGGCGACCCAACCATTCCTCGGCGTGGGCTCCAACTACCTCGCGAGCCTGATGCCGGGGATCGCGTACAGATGGCCGTGCGCCCGTCCGCCGCGGCATTCCACCCGCCGGAAAACCCCGCGACGCCCGTGGTGATGTTCTGCAGCGGGTCCGGCATCGCGCCGATGCGCGGGTTCATGCAGGAGCCGCGAGCAGAAGGCGTCGGGGCGCGATGTCGGCAAGATGCTGCTGTTCTTGGGTGCCGCGCACCCGAGACGGACTTTTTGTATGCCGACAGCGACCTCGCAGAGTGATCAAGCAGGGCGTCGTGGATGTCCGCCGGCCTTCTCGCGCTCTCCCGAGAACTCGGAGGGCTGCAAATATGGCAACAGTCAGTGCTGGCATTGTTCTTCGAACTACGAACTGATATCCCTGCCAGTCGTGTGTTGAAAGACAGCGTAGATATTGTGCAAGCGTACGGCAAGGGCGCCTTGGTACGCACCGAGTTGATTGTACACCGGTATTCCATTGATCTTTTCAACAGTTCTTCACGTGTGGGTCCGCGAATGTTGCAAAAGGAATCAAAGCCTCCCTCGTGGATATCATCAAGGCGCAGGAAACATCACTGACGAGGAAGCCACTGAGAGATTTGAAAAAATCATGAAAGGCGCCGGTATGCGACCGATATTTTTGACTAGATTCGAGATTGTTCCGGATAGTACTTGTTTGAATAAAATGACTTGTCCCAAATTCAACCTAGATTGCTTTTGTGTTCGGGTATGTCGCAGGAGGAGTGCAATAGAGGTGGCTTTGACTTCCGCTCTCGGCTTGAGAGTCACTCCTGGCGTCCCCGTCTTTGAATTTCGAATTTGCACCGTGTAAATGAGCGGCGTTTATGTCGAGCGTTTTTTTTTTTTTTTTTTGAGTGTTTGTAATAATACAACTCAGTCTGCAAAGCATTCCAAGCGTATCCGCTGGTTGAATTGGGTCTTATCCAATATAGTCGAGAAAGTGTCCAGGAGGAAATGCCGTTACGCACTGGTTTCAAGCCGTCGTGTGGACTCTGGCTGTCAATCACAGCGGAAATGCGGAGATTTCTATGACTGGCGGTACTGGACAAAACCCCAGTGACCATGGATGGGCAGACATGGCCATGCATGACTATCGATGACATGCCGTGCCATCGATGGTGACCAGTGGCCAGTCAATGCCCATCAATGTCGACCCGATGGACCCTATTCAACCAACCCTCTCTTATCCATGAGCATTAAATGTCACAGATTTCTGTCTATGTCTACAGGTGTTAGGTGTGGCCCATCCATGTCCCATCCATGGTGTCATCAATGTCCTCCATGCTCACTCGTGTGCCATCGATGCCCACCACACAAAATTCCAGGCCAAATAAATATCCCGTTTATTTTGCCCGATCTATACTCCTTCAGGGTGATCGGAGTAACGTGTCTTGGCTCCTGTAAATGAACTTCACCTGCCCAGAGCCTCTAGCCCTGGTCCCTGTCAGCCTGTGAGATGAAAGCCACCTGGTTTATCGACCCCCCCCGCAGTTGTAGTCCCTCTTCAAGCAGCCGCAATCATATCAGTATGTCTGGTATTCTTCATCACGCATGCAATCCTTGATGTTTAACTCCCATTAGAATTCTTGGGGCCTGTCCTGCAGTTCTGCTCCTGTATTGCCTCGTCCTGAACTGAAAGGAGAGTGAACAAAACAATTGGGGCAGATAGGGCTGATCATCCTGACCTGCGGAGCAGAACCCTCCGCAGGCAGGAGTCGTGCAATTGGGGTCTATGATTTATTTATTTATTTGTGTCAGGGGATGTAGTACAGGCCTTGGTGGTATAGAGAAATCATGGAGGTGTGGAGGCACGGGAGAGAGCCTGAATGATGTGGAGACTGTATAGTTGCGGACAAACTGGATGTTGACAAAAAACATTGGAAAAATAGGGATTAGGGGGAAATTTAGCCGAAAGCCAAAGGGGCCAACTGGATTGGGATGAGATAGAGGCTGTGTGCCATCGATGGTGAATGCAGGACAACACAACCATACCAGATCAGCCCATTGATCGCCACGAGCGAACACATCACTCCATCTATTGATGTGCATCCGATGGCCACCTCCCGCCATCGGCCACACCGGTGGCCATGCGTGGTCATGCATGGCCACGCATCCCATCAGTGGTCATCGATGGCCACGCATGGCCATCGGGTTTTGTCCAGTAACGACCGTCATAGATTTCGGGGCAGGCGGAAATTTCTGAAACATATAATCCAGGTATCAACTTCAGCGGGCCTGAAAACATGCCCGAAACTTCAAATTTCCATGTGACCTAAGTTGAAGCCGAAACTAGCTGATTCAGATGAGATTGAGTGGCCGGCAAGCGGCGGAGCACAAACAGGGCATAAAACATATTGGTAAAAGATAAAAGTGGTACATTGGCAATCAAAAGCGTGTTTACGGGAAGAGGACCATTCTCAGAGTTGGCAGCCATGTAAGCAACATGTAAGTAGTGTCGTGGAATTGGGAGCAAATGCTGTGTATGTACGGCAGCGGCATATCGGCAGAAGACTCAGCAGAATGACAAATGGCAAGGCACGTGGGCGTTTTGGCGACATTCTCGGTACTCTGAGCACAAATCAGAAACTAAAGTTTCTGTTTGTGAATATGTTTTTGGCACACCTGAAATGTTTTATTTCAGACATCATTTAGGCCCAGCTGATGCTGCTTCTAAAACT
>JARKIE010000907.1:0-20552 GCA_029378255.1 Mycena rosella
TTGTGTTGTGTATAGGCATGTTTTATGAGGGTTCGTTTGTACAAAAAATAAAACTTGGGGGTGAAGGCCGCGGCACGGCCCGGCAAACTCGCACTTACAGGGTTTTTCTTTTTCCTCTAGAATTGCAAACACAATGTCTGCCCCAGATAAGAAAAGAAAAAGTTTTCAGTAGAAGATTGCGGGTTCGGACCGCGCCCCGACATCATTTTCGCCATCAAATCACGACTAAATCACGCATGTTTTCAGTCGCGTCGTCGTTTGCTTGCCCTTAGACTCAACTGCGGCAAATATGTTCTGCTCGTACTTGCATTTGTATTCCGTTCTGGTATCCTCAATTTTTGTTGTGAATATCTGCGTAGATCCAACGATCTGCGCCCTACCGAGAGCCCTCAGCAAATGGAATCGGACCGAAGGACCGGGGATCAACGGCGCAGCCAAACACGGGCAGCCTCTAGGCTTGTTCTAGGCTCATCTCTTCCTCCTTAACTCTGCCTTTCCACCGCCCCCGTGAGTAGCCTATTAATTTTTCAATATCCCTACACTACGCTACGCTCTGCCCCATCCTTTCCCTTCATCTTTATGCGAATCTTGCATCGCTGACGATCTGATGGCGCGCAGGAGTAGGATTCGCGCTGGCCCGCCTCGAATTACGCACCACAGTCGCGGCACAGCGCCCACGCCCAGTCCGCCATCTTTTCTATTGCTCCCTCTGCTTCCACTGCCACCCCCGCTTCCATATCGACTGCGACCGCAGTCGCGCCTGCGCCGAATCCCATTTCCAAAATCCAGCCCACGCCAGCGCCGACATCACCCACGGTATCCACCACTCCTGCATTCCAACTGCCGCGTTTCCTCCAATCACTCGTCCGCCACCACCCTCGAGATCCCTATCCGTCGACCGCCCGCCTTCCGCCGCATCTACAGTTGTGGACAAACAAAGTCCACAAATAGCCTGTAGCCCTAACGGGATTTTATTTTGACTTACTTTCAACTGTTTTAGACTCAGATTAATGCAAAGAGCTCAAAAAACCTACTCCGAAGTTTTTCCCACGACATTTTATAGGCCGCCAAATTTTTGGCCCAGATCCAAATCTCAGATTTGTGATCGGAGATGATTGGTGAAAAACGGGGTTTTTTTGGCACAGCCACATCATGTGATTACATTATCTACCCCCTGGAATTGTCAATTGCTCTCTGCCGTGACTCCTCAATTGCATCAAAAGCCTTGTTTGAAACTGAACGATGCTGTTTCTTCTTCTTGACAGCCCAATCTGCTGCTGTGCCTGTCAACCCCCTGCGGTAAGCATCCATGAACCTCCATGATTTGTTGATGAAACGACGGATCACTGTAACTGGACATCCATCCAGATACTTCAAGGCCAATTCCTTTGAGTCTGCAAAACTTTTTTTTTGGAACTTGCCGGTAGCGGTATTTGCACCATCCCCAATACTGCCAAAATAAATTAGTTCAAAAAAAACCATTCAAAAAAATAATATACCATCTCAATAGGATTGAGTTCACAATGAAATTTAGGGAGAAATATGCACAGATGTCCAGCTTCAGTGATCACAGTTTCGAGCATAGATGGTTGGTTAACAAAGTCCTCTTGCTGACTGAGAAGACGTGCCATGCAGCACCCTGTACTCTCGAATGGGCACACAGGAGAACATTTTGCTTTGAGGCCTGAGACATCAAAGCCTCGCTCTACCAGTACAGCTTGAAGACCTTTTGCTTCATTATCAGCAGTAGTCATTTTTTGAACCTTTCCACGCTGAGCAGCAGATGGATTGGACTGGGGAATAATGGTGTCATTCTGCTTTGGTTGCTTCCCACCATTGGATTTATTCATGCTGAATGCTCGAAGTGCTCCCTCTGGCAGTGAGGCATGGGCTGAAGACTGATCAAAAATAAACAGGGCAGTCACCCCAGGATGGATGTCATTGTGGATTTTTATTGCACGCTTCACCTGCTTGATGAGCTGATCTGTATCCCACCAAGGGTCGCCCCTTGCACCTGGAAAAGTTATCTCCCGTGCATCAGCAATTATAACACCATGCTGGTCCCGTTGATAAAGAAGCCATCCAGGTGAGTTTGTGTTTTGTTGTATTTTTTATATCTTTCTTGAGTGCGCACAGATTTGCTTCCTGTATCAGGACCTTTGATATACTGAGCCGGACGCCCTAAGCAACCTGATATGAACAAGTTGAAGTCATTGAAATATAATCAGACCTCACCCCCAGGTTTGCGTTTCTCAGCTGTTCGTTTAGCTTCATAAGCCTGGTTAGTTGGGATCCAGTCATTATCCCCTGCATCTCGTTGATCCTCCTCAATCTGTGCAAGCAAGTTAAACAAACGGTCTTGAAACTCTGCCTGTGCAACCTCATCCCAGTCGTCTTCATTATCATTGTCACTATGGTCTGAATCGACCTCAAGATAAGCTAAACTGTCAAGTTCTGCAAGATCAAGAGCTTCAGAATCAGAGTAGTCATCTTCAGAGGAATTATCTGAAGCCTCAGGTGAAGACTGTTGCCTAGGTTGTTGCCTAGATTGGTTCTTGAGCCCAGTAATGTTGCGTTTGGCACGTTTGCTAGGGCGTCCTCTTCCTCTCTGCATGGTGGGGAAAGATAAGAGAGAAGGCTGGAGTTTCTCCCGAATGAATCAGTTGACTCTTTCAGCTGACAGTTCTGAAAATAAGTCAGGCATGTGACCAAGAAAGATCATTTAATTGCGGCACATCCACTCGATGGATTTTCACGATTATTTGATATTCAGATGCGGCTCATCAAGGCGCATCGATTGCGCATTTTCTTGTAATTTTCCCACGACTTTTGATCGGCCGCCAAAATTTTGACCGGCCCGGATATTGATAGATGATTTGCCGGCTAACGGCTCGACAAAATCACTTAATTTTTATATGGATGTGTTCGCCTTGGTGAAATCTATCGATCCATGTACTTATCTCGGCTAAAAAAATCGATTTTCTTTTTGGTGGACTTTGTCTGTCCACAACTGTACATGCACATCGTCCTCGAGCGGCGGCGGGCGACACTTCCTGCGTTCGCGTTTCCTCATTTTCCGTTTGGCTCCATGTACATCCTACTTGTGGCCCGTTTCCTTTTCTGCCTGCTACGCGACTTGCGCGGCTTTTTTTTCTTTTTGAACTCCATATCCTCTTTTCTGATCTTCTCAAAGTTCTGATATCGATACTGATTGGCTCTTCTTTACCTCAGACAACTGGCGTCCGCGCGCAACTACCTCTGATCTCCTCAAGACATCCTCGTTCGACCGCGTCAAAACCTCGCGACATTCGCGGGCGATATCGATGTCGCCATTGCCTTGCCAGCGTCCGCATTTGCCCAGCTTCCCTCGGCTTGCAGCTCACGCCCATCATCCACGCTGCTGACGCCAGGACCGAAACGAAGCTAATTAGAATCCAAGATCCTCCTGACCCCTCCTCGCAGAACGACTCACCTCAAAAATTCCAGCGCGAAGGTTGTGCGCCCGACTGTGCGCTCTTCCGCTTCCACTCTCACTGACCCGGTACGTTCAGATGTTTTATGTCTTTGTTCTCGATCCCCGCTCCGTCTTACGACTCGCTAACCACTTATCCTTTCATCTTTTGGTAGTCACCTCCGCTGCTTGGTCCCAGAGGTAAGTTTCCACTCAACTTCATTTCGTGCGCATTCAGTGACGCCGGCATTATGGTGTCGCTTCAGATATTTTTCTCGCAGCCATTACATACTGGCCACACTGGAGAGAAAGTTTAGGAAGTAGTATTCACCTTTTTCGTCGTCTTCCCCCCCCCATCTTGCGCGCTGTTTTTATGCTCAACATTTTCTTTTCAGAACTGACCGCCTCCCCTTTCCCTCTCATATGCCGACGCCGATCCGGCTATGTGAATATTCACGCGGTGGGAGTTCTTTTTCTTTTTTTTTTGTTCTTTCCCTTCCTGTCCCCCGCGTCGTTTTCACCGCAGTGCCGCACGCTGGGCCTAACCATAAGCCCTTTCATTTTAAGCCTTATCGAATTTACGGCCGAAGTAGCTCGTACGGTACGGATACTGCATAGCTCAAGCCCATTCAAGGTTCTTGATCAGCATTTAGGACTGACACTGGCAGGGACAAAGTACAATTCTTTTTTTGACGCAAGTGTACAGGCGCACGACGGCAGTCGTTGAATTTATAATGCCTTTTCTGTATGGACTACCCCCATCCATTTCCCAAAGCCCGATCTGCAGCTCACAAGCACTGTGAATAATCTGTAAAACACGTAGGTCAGTCAGGAGGCGGCGCGTCAGCCATGGCGCCGAAAGCCTACAGTCATTGGAGAGCATGCAGGTGCTGCCTGACTCGCAGACTGTGCATCCCGTGAACCCTTGCCCGCCGCACTAGGACGCGAATCAGCATCTCTCAAGGAGCGAGGCCCACGTTTGCAAACTTACCTGACCGAACTTGGCGGTGCTGCATCCGCTCGGGGTACCGCCGCCCGAGCTGGTGCCGCCGCCCGAGCTGGTGCCGCCGCCTGATGCCGCGCCAGGGTTCGTCAGCGTGAGGAGACCGGGGCGGTAGGGCAGCAGGTCGTAGTCGCCGCCAGAGCTGGTCGCGCGTCCCTGGTAGAGGAGCTGCAGGTGGCACGGGTCGATGGTCATCGTCTGGTCGTTTGTGACACGGATGAGGTCGCCGTGGCTGATGTCGTTGGTCCAGGTGGCGCCGCTGTTGGCTTTGCCGGCGAACGGGGCGCTCTCGCTGGTCTTGTCGGCTGTCCAGGAGCCAGACAGACTGGTGGCAGTGTACGAGCGGAAGTAGCGCCCGTTGGCGCCGATCGACTCGACGATCATGAGCCACTTGGTCTGGCCCTGGATCTGGTACACCTGAACCGCTTCGAACAAGTCGTTCGTGGCACCGCTCAGGACTGTCGTGAATGTGGAGCCGAAGCTACCGGGGAAGTTGCCAATGGGCATGCTCTGGCGGTAGATGTTACCGTTGTCGCCCGCGAAGAACAAGTACATGTTCGTGCTGTCACCGATGACGGTCTGGTCGATGGCACCGGTGCCGCTCGAGATGGACGCTGTGGACATCGTGTTAGCACCCGACCATCCGTTCGGGTTGGTAGGGTCGGACGATGTCCGGTAGGAGAACGAGGTCGGGCCCCATTGGTGGGCGAGGATCCAGATGTTCTTCGGGGCAAATAAGAAGAGCGTCGGCGCGACTGTGCTCGAAGTCATGCCGGTCTGGGACGCAGACGCCATCCCGCTCCAGTCAGTAAAGGTGCCGAAGCTCATCGAGCCCCAGGTTGATCCCGTATCGTGAGTCGACCCATACACGAGATGCTGGCCGTTGAAGGGGACGTGGGTGAAGTCTTTGAGAGAGACCCAGCCCGATTTGGGGGTTGCCAGGGCGGCGGTCGAGTTCCACTTGTAGCTCGACGGAAGAGCGCAGGTTTGCGCCAGGGCCGTCGCCACCATCGCTAGGGGGACGAAACCAAAACTGATCATTGTGGCTGCTGGTGAAGAGCATGAGTCGCAGTTCGACGCTGTCTTATATTCTGACCACGAGCAGGACGAGCCCCCATGTGCGAGAATTATCCACGGCCTGCTGAGGGAGTGCGCTGGCGGCAGTAGATTGAGCTGGTGCCGACGATTGTCCGTGCAAATGAGGAGGGATCAGCAGCAGACTGATCATGCGTTGCACCGAGTTGGAGCCGTCGGAGAGAGTTTCAATAAGGTGCGTCACGTCCATAATCACATGATGCTCCGGTCGCTTTAAAACTTCTCATCATACCCCCACGCTTCTTCGCATGAAGGAGCTGTGCGTTTCAGACGATGGGATTACTTGAGACGAAGACTCTTGAATCCAAAACAGGTTAAATTCAAGTCAGACGCAGTCGTGATTCGCGTGCAACTCACCGAATTGTTTCCGCATTACTAAATTAGTATAGCCGGAACATTGAATCAGCGAATTCATCCCGGTTGATGAAATTAGTGCAAAAAAAGTTGTCTTCTTGAACAAAAGCTGATAATGCACACCCCAAACTGCCAGCATCCACGCCTCCCGGTATGTTTCGAGCGCATTTAACATGCCGAATTCGCTGTGCACGCGCTTGAATATGCCAGGCCACGATATTGCAGCCAGCGCGCACCAAACCCGGGGTTTGCGTGCTGGCTGCAATGTCGTGGTCCAGCTTTTTCAATCGCGTCTTAGTAGATATATGAGCGCGCCTTTTGTTCCCTTTGCTTAAAATCCACCTTTTGCCAAGTTGCCATCCACCCCGTCGATCTGGCCTTTGGCCTTCGAGCCACACTTCTTCCCACCGTGTCTCCCATCGCCTTCTCCCAAGATCCAACTGCGCACCCCTCTTGCTTCACGCGATACTTGGCTGTTCCCGTGGTATTGCGTCTCCGTACGTGACTTTTTTTTCATTTTTGCCCTTATTTTTCAGAGGATATACAAAACTCTTACCGTAGGTATATTCAAGAACGCGTCACATTCGGACCAGGCAAAGCACATTTCCTCCGATGTGCGGCCTTTGATTGCAAAGGCGGCACTTGCCACTTTAGGATGTACCGGGCGTCGGCAAGGCCCTGTTTTGTAACGGGACACATATCCTTTCCGTACTTTTTTCTCCTTTTTCTCCTACCATCACTACTAGTACTCCCTGCCCAACCCGCCCGACACATCAAAAGCGCGCCAAAATGACCACCGACTCGGATGGCGGCGCAGCATCAAAGCACACACTTACGGACCGAGAATACATTGGCAGCTTGTCACCTCTCATTGTCAAGTTGATGGAGTTCCAGAGCTACGCACGTAAACCCCGCGGCGGAATTTAAGCCCGAGCACGGAAAAATCGGTCATTCCAAGGGCCGGATTTTGCCAGGAACGGCCCCTGATTGCCCAGCGTTTTGGCTCTCGGCATGTTCGATTTTAATCGGTCATTCTGCAATCACCCTGGGAATGGCGGGGTTGCCCAACGCCTTGATATATTAAGACTACACTATGCATTCATAAGGCCCTCCGGGCATCCCTGTAACCTCCTCTGCCCCCTTTCCCCTTGTTAGTTCAGCTTTATATCCATACTTGCATTTCCCATCCTCCGACCTCGTACATACTACATTTATGGTACCCTATATACCCCCCGTAACGAGTCACCCCTAACTCTAGTCTTCAATTACGTTGATGATGCTTCCTCCCGAGCTCTGGATCATTGTACTCTTCCTTTGCAATGAAATTCGCATGAGCGGAAAGAGAGATACAGAGTTTTTTTGTGAGGCAGGGATAGTGATGTGCCGGGTCAGGCTTGAGTCCGGGTTGATGAAATGACGGCTGAGGATCGGCATCGAAAACACGGCGGTGATCAAATAATTTTACCGCGGAAAATGGGCCTAGAATTAGGATATCCAGTTACCGCGGTGATACTTTTACCTAAGGAAAAAAAAAAGTAAAATTAATATCGATGTTTCTCCAGGAAAAAGGGGTACTTTTACCGCAGGCAAGTCGAGGGAAAGAGTTGAACTTTTTCCGCGAATTTTTCCGCCGGAAAAAGGCAAATTTTTCTCATGGGAAAGATCCGGAAAGTAAAAGTTATACTTTGACTCCGGGTAACTACCGCCAAAACCACGGTAGAAGTATTACTTTTACCGCGCTCGGATCTTTCCCATGGGAAATATTTGCCTTTTTCCAACATTTGCCTTTTTCCGGCGGAAAATTCGCGGAAAAAGTTCAACTTTTTCCCTCGACTTGCCTGCGGTAAAAGTACCCCCCTTTCCTGGAGAAATATCGGTATTAATTTTCCTTTATCTTTTCCCCCAGGTAAAAGTTTCCCATGGTAACTGGATACCCTAGTTCTAGGCCCATTTTCCCGCGGTAAAATTAATTGATCACCGCCGTGAAACCCCGTCTGTGAGGGTTCAAAAATTCCAGAATGAGACCTACAGTGAGCAATCATATAAAGAACACCGAATCTGCTCCGAAACTTACTTTAGGCGGGAGCATAAAATTACAGTCAAGCCCAGGCTCAAGCCCAAGCCTGACCCGACCCTGGCCCGACTACTCAGGTCGGGTCGGGCTTAGGATTTTCTTAAGGCCAAGCCCGGGCTTTCAAGCGCGACCCGGCCCGCACATCACTAGGCAGGGAAGGACACTGAACGATTGTGCAGGGTGCTTGCATATACGGGAGTTATTGTTGTGAACGTGAGTAGAGTCGTTAACCGGAAAGAGGAATGGCCAGATCTTTTACCGAATATCTCCATGAAGACACGATCAAATCATTGGATCCAAGTTGGGGACCGGATCCCCTTTACATGCAATACATGCCACAATTGACCCCTCAGGGATAGGACGAGTAGTTGTGGAGAACGGGCCCAATTTTTTGTGAGATGCCCAAATAAGTCTAAGTAGAAGAGCAACACAACAAGACCATCCATTGTAGTCGCTGTACTGAAGACCATTGCATATGAAACTTTCATATTCGTGATCAGAAACCCAAAAAACCCTTGTGCGGCCACAACAGCATATTTTTGGATGGCTAATCAGCTGAAAACTTACAGATGTTCCAGCAGGTATCAGTTGCTGTTGATCGTGCCCATAAACAATGGTTATGTCCCCGCTTCCACCTACTATAGCCGACTGGGAAACCGACCAAACTAGGAAACCGACCACTTACATTATATCAAGACTGGGACTTGAGATTTGGCGGACTTTGAACTTCTGGGATGGAATACGGCCTTGAACGATGGTCCGTACCCAATATCAACACAAACTGATGCAGTGATCAAAAACTACGGGAAGTTCGATCCGCTGCCGAAGGGTGGGAATAGCCGTTTCTTAACTCCGAGCGGTGCCCACGGCCATTTCTCCACCAGTTCTTGGCCGATTTGTGAGCTCTGGGTATTGTTCTGACCCCCTGGATCCAGGCAAAAAATGGAGATGCCATTCGCATGCAACCATTCCCAGCCATTCCCTGCAACTCTCGACCGGACTTCGAGTGGATGTCGAGGGACACTACTGTACTAATCCGACCAACTGTTCAGTGATGGGTGATCCCAGATTTTTTGGATGTGTGCAGAAATCGTGTTAAATCAAAACAAAAAACCTCGGTCTTCTCGGGGAAAAAAGAATGAACACTTGATCGGATGAGTACAGTATACGGCCACCCCGATACTGTACGACCCATAGATGTGACAGACCTGGGGCTGGGCTCAGTCGTCTAAGAATAATGAAACTTTCTTCTCATAGGGTCTGTTACTTTGGATTCATTATTTTCTGTGCTCATAGCGGCCTACTCATGGATACCTCCCCATTTCGGTTGCGCGCACATACAGATTGTTTGCGGGATATCCTGATATGCAGAAGGGGGGCTGTGTCTCCATGTATGCCAAAATATGTCCTAGGAATACTTCTGCACTGTTTTTTCAGCTCTCCATGTGCCCAGTCCATTGCGAGACCGTTGTTTCGCCGCAACACCCTTCCCGCGCATCCATGTTAGCCCTGGACTCAAATCCCCCTACCACATATGTAGTTTAGATTTCATGTTAAGTTATGCCATTATATCCTATGACTCATTGGGCTACACAGAGGCCACAAGTTCCGGCTTTATAGAAGGATTTGAGCAGGTGGTACCCCGTTTTGTGCCGTTTTCGGCATCTCGCCGGAAAATATTCATCGCACCATCAAAACATCACGGAAATTGGGCGAAGCTGTTTCCACTCATTCTCAACATGTAGGCCTTTGTTTGATGGCGCAAAACATTGTGCTGAATGATCTCCCAAACATTGGTTTGAGGCCGACAGTGCTAAGGTGGCCGGAAGCCCGGTCGGAGATAGTATTCATTTTGCCCAAATGCACTCCTGACAGCATTATGGGATACCAGACTACTGATTTTTTCACTTCCCAGTTGCATTTCAGGTTAGGGAATTTATTTATTCAATTTGTACGCATATGTCACGGCCCGCCCTTTGGCCTCCGTGACCGTGACCCACCCCGACGGGGGAAACGTAACCGGTGCTCCGTGACCATGACCGTTGCCTCCCTACAAGGTGGTACACTATGTTCCTACAAAGTTCTGTTGTTCTTCCAGGTTGATGACTGTACCAAATCGAGTTATTTCAGTCCAGGCAGCGCTCGGTTGACTTGACGCCGTGATCTGAAATTTGAATAAACATTTTCAGCCGGTTTAGGCAGGATTCCAGTCGCGGGAGTTGCTGGTGATCGCGAGGGCAAGCTTTTCAGGCGCCGTATTAGGCAAGAGTCCACCACAGCTCTTCCTTCGACCTCTATCTTAGGCCTCGTTTCCCCGTCACGATGAACCCTATGGATATCGACAACGTCGTACCAGCGACTTCTGCCGCAGCACTTCCCCGTGCCACCCGCGGGCCCGTTCGGTTAGGCAAGCTCTTGAACCCTTATTTCACGCGTGCCGATTCCCGCCAGCTCCACGAGACCGTCGACGAGTTTCTCGCGCGCCTGCCTCCGCACCCCATCTCCGCAAACCCCGACACTCTGCCGCCGTGGTACTAGATTGCCAACCCGCACGTCCGGCTCGAATACTATCGCCAACAGCAGGACCTCGACGCCCTGAAGAGACAGGGCCAAGGCTTGCTAGACCGCTATTGCGAGAGAAAGACTCCTGGGAATGCCTTCTTGCCTAGGCGCGTTAGCGCGGAGCTCGAGAAGGAGATTGCTGAGCTCGTTAAGGCGACGGGGATAGTGGGCGGGAAGGTCTGTCTTTCTTCCTTTATTCCCCGTCATGCTATATTCGGTTACTCATCTATGTGCCCCAGTGGATGCTGTTCCCGGCAGTCGAGGAAGTGAACGAGACATAGGCCCTCGTGGCCAATGCGACGGCGAACAACAGGCTCGGGACCGGCGCCAAGATCGCGACGGCCAGGGAGGAAGAGGGTGATAGGTGCAGGCTGATTTGCGTGTACACGCGCGACTTTACGGACAAGGAGGACGTCGAGTGCGTCTTGCTCCAGCTGGTCAGGATGGAATTCATGCCCGCGGAGAAGAGTGGCAGTAAAATCAAGGGTAAGGGATCCACTACAAGTGCGATGTGTATACGCACTTGGATATATACGCTGGAAACGGGTACGGGCTGCGTCCGAGCATTTATTCTAGCGCGCAGATGCTTCCTTATCATTTGAAGCTTATCCTTCACCAGTAAGCCGCCCCGCGTATACGTATGCTTTCGAAATGGCACGCTACGCTACGATTCATATCTGCACCTTTGGTGCAGACCTTGTTGCAAAAGTTGTCTGCTCCATGAGGATTAGTCCGTTATTCCTTATTTTTTGTCCATGGATCCATACCCCTCCGAAATACGGTTTTAGGTGGCCAAGGTGCATCCTACCATCTATTAATTCCACTAAAAATAATTCATTGCCGGAGCCAGGAAAACCACCGGGGCACACGTAATTTATTCAGACCTTCTGTCACTTTGCATCTGAAACACCTCCGTCCACCGAATTTTCGCAAAAATTTTACTACGCCCAAACATTTCTACTACTACTGCCTTCTATTACCCAAAGTATGGGCATAAGCGCATGAACCTTGAATCCAGAACTGCGGATGTTGCTGAAGCCGTGAAAATCGCACATGTCCCTGCCCCATTCCATGCACATCTCACCGTTCCGGGAACCCGTTTTATGGCCTGGGAGGGCGAAGAACTGGGATTGTCATCGAATTTTATTTTGCGGTGGGAGGGGCGACAGTTCTTCAAAAGGTTGTGCAGGTTGACAGGCGCCTTTTGAAAAACAAGGCCTAAGGGTGCGGCAGCGTTGGCTAACCCATAGGTTAGTAAAGTGTGGAAGGTGTATAACAAAAGCTGCAGAGGAAAGCAGGGCCACGCACCTATACCAAAATGTTGGGGATTACAAGATTCCATGGAGAAATAGATTTTTGCAACGGAGTCGCATCAAATCAGGCCGATAATGCGAGAGACTGCAGGGCTATAAGCGTGCGATAGTGTATAGGTCGCGCCGTTATTATATAATTATCGGAGTTTGAATTCTTTCCTACCACCATTGAACCTTCCAGCACATCTAGACCCAAACTTCAAGAGGGAATGTTTCTTCAAGGCTCCTTTCCAACTGACCTTCGCTCTCTAAATAGCGATTGTAGTTTTCTTTTACAGCATCTCGGCTATTCCTAGTCTCTCGTAGACAGACACTACAACAGAAGAAGCTCGTACCTCGCATGTTGTAGTCTGTTAAGTGCCTTGATCAGTTGATTGGAGGTCAGCCTTATTATGTAATCTCAAATTTCTCGGACACAGATTTGAGGGTTAGAGCGCGTTTTTGGTGGATTTTTTCTTTGGATTATAAAATCATGTATGGTAATCAGCCACTTGGCCACCCAATTTTTTTCCAGATGATGGCGGAACGGCGAGGCCCAATTTTGATGTGAATCGGCCGGTAACACTTTTGCACCTCAACAACATCTGTAAGCAGAATTCTGACGACGCAAATTCCGTTGGTTTCACATTCTAAGCGATTTGGATTCTAAATTTATGCCATCCGTCCCCCCGCTGGAGCAGAGGAGCCTCGTCGGAAATTCAAAGTCCGATGATTATGTAATAAGGTCGAGCAGACATGCGGTAAACTACAGACTAGGTTTGCATCTAGTGGTGTAAGATAATTGCGATTGAGACGCGGCCGAGGGGAATTTTGGGGTCTGGGATCTATTGGATGGTGCGTGGATGAGTGTGCTCGATGCTAGTTTCTTATAAACAGATGCTATAACATTCTTAACTCGTACCTCGTTTGTTATAGTCTGTCAGTATGTCACATTGACCCAATCTAATCGCTCCAACACCGATCGATGAGCACGTGACCCCAGCGCTTGTTGCACGAGCGCTTCACGCCGATGGCATAACGTGGGAGGACTTTGCTGGCTAAAGATCACACGGCAACGGAACACAATAGTCGGAACACAATAGTCGTTTCCATGAACTATATTTAGTATTGACACTTGACACTTGACGTCTCCGATCACGATTTGCCTGGTAACCTCATTGTATTATATACTTAGCTACTTAAGTTCACACGGTTCGACAAACAGTATAAGTAGAGTAGCTATTCACTTGTAGTTCTTTAGTCTTTTATTCGATCATCTTTTCGAGATCACTTGCACCTCCCAATCCACTCTCTTGTAGAGTTGGACGCAAGCCTTGACTGTGACATAATAAAAGACTCACCTTCTTACCCTCGTACCGCCCCACCCCGACCTCCTTTCCTCACCATCCCCGTGCACTCCTTGTGCAAAAACCTCTACCCACTCGACACTGCACTTCGCAGTCGTCATTTCTTACCTCTACTTGGTTCTCTCTTATCTGAAGTTCCACACTCCCCTCCCCACCATTCACGTCGTCCACACCGACGTAAAACAATTGCAGCGCCCCTCGTGCGCAGTCCATTTAAAATAGACAGACGTCGTGCTACGGGAAACGTTGAGTCCGTCCCAGCACTAAGACAGTCGCAGGAGTGCTAGTTCAACCTTCGGGGAGGACTACCTCGCTATCACCGGGGGTGTCGTAGAAGACCCGGGATAGTTCTATTCGCAAGAGACCGCTTCGAACCCCACCACCCGCCTCGTGCGGAATTGACCAAGCCGCGACGTTTCGCGCACCCTCGGGCTCACCCAGCCCATCCCCACCACCACCAGCGACTACTTCGCTATACGACCTCCCCCGACTCCTGTCTTCGCTCCGCTCACCCAACCCGTTCCATTCGACGCCGTTACACGTCGACTCCCGCGAGTTTATCGCAACCCCAGACACCCCGCTCCCCTAAATCCCATCGTCATCCCTCGTGCACTTCCTGCACCACTACCATCCCTTACCCCGTCCGAACCCGAAGTCGAGCAGTCGCTTGCACCACCAACCACATCCCCCGCGTCCCAGCCGTTCCACGGCTCCCGGATCCTGCCGCCATGTCCAGCCATGCCGGATCCCCATCACCCCGCCTTGTGTATCCCACAGGGCAGCCGGTCCCGATGACGGACCAACCAGCCGATTACCCGGCATCACCGCCGCGGCCATTGCCGCAAACCCCTGAACGAGGCTCCCCTGTCTACGGGATACCCTCGAGACCCACCGCCCCCATCCACTTCACGCCTCCCGCCCCGAGGACTGGTTCCTCAAAAATCACCCTCGCCAAGACACCGTTCATCTTTGACGGCAACGACAAATCCAAGTGGAACACTTGGATTGAGGCCCTCAAGAATTACATGTGGGCCTACGGCGAGGAGTTCCCCTCCCAGAAGGCGAAGATCGCCTTCACATCTCGCTGCTTGGCAGCAGCGATGGCAGCGCCTGCCCGCATCCATTTGGGCGCGCAACTGGCGCAGGACAGTCCTCAGGGAGGACCAGTTCGGAGATGAGGTGTTGCCAAAAGGCTACACGCTCAAGATGTTTTTGGAGGCCCTTGCGGGGACCTTCAAGGACCAGAATGTGAGCCAGCTGGCTTACATTCGCCTCACCACCACGAGGCAAGGGAAGTCGTCCTTAGGCGACTTCATCCAGGCATTCGAGTTGAATGCCGAGGAAGCGGGATACAGCCCGCAGAACCAGTATGGGGACCACGACCGGTTCCTGTGCGAGAACCTGGAGAACCTGGTCAGCCAGGAAGTCCGAGACCAGCTTTACGCTGGCGGAATCGAAATCCCGGAGAATTACTCGGGTTGAAAAAGAGGATGATGACCATCAATCGCATCCTCGAGCGGAACAAGCTGCGCCAGGCGCAGCAGAAGACCGGCACCCACTTTTGGGTCCCGGCAAAGATCCCGGCTGCCCCTGCCGGTAATACCAAGGGGAGCGCACCGTACTTGGCGCACAAACCGGCACCCGGGGCGCCAGTGCCGATGGACGTTGATGCGTCCAAGACAAGGCCTCGGCCTTCAAGTGTTACAACTGTGGTCAGGAGGGCCACATGGCACGGGAGTGCCCAAAACCGCGCCGGGAGCGTGGAAAGATCAATGTCCGCTCGTTGCGGACTGACGATATGTCCAAGGAGGACTTTAAATTCCTTTTCGAACAAGCACGGGCCAAATACGGCCAGGATTTTTAAAGAGGGCCCCGGTCATGGCCGACCCGGTGCCCCCTTCCCCGAACAATAAATATACTCTGCTAGATGCAGAGTCTCCCATGCAGACCCCCCAGACCCCCGAGAACAATTTTGTAAATTATATAAAAGAACGCATTAGTTTACGTACCCAGGACAAAATAGTAGTAGATAATGTAGAAAAAGACCAAAAACAAATACGTATCATGGAGAATCAGAACCGCATTCGTAATATGAAAAATCGTCGCATGGATGAAGAGAACAAGCGCTGGAGCGCATTCAAAAAGGCCCCTGGAACCCAAACCAGTGAGAAAAATAGTGCGGAGAAAAAGGGCGACAATGTCGCGATGGCTCAATCCTCGAAAGAGGAGGAAGCGCCAAAAACAGTGCCGAAGCACACCCGAGTCCCGTTTGGACTCAAGAAGCAGGAGGCAGCCCGGTGGCTGGCCCGACGTGCAATGGGGATAACCGAATCCCGATTGGCGCAGGAACTCAGGGAGTTCCAGAAGCAGAGAAATCAGCATGAAATGCTGATTCCGGTCGAACTTATGTCCCCGGACACGGGCAAGACACGCCGCGTTAGGGCGTTGTTAGACAACGGGTGCACTACCACGTGCATAGACCGGGCCTACGCAAAGGCCGAAGGCTTTGAGCTCAGGGAGCTCGATCAGAAGATCATTGCTCGGAACGCAGACGGTTCCGAGAATGTGGGCGGACGGATCACTCATTACGTTGAGTTGATCATGGGAATCGGAATTCACCAAGAGCGGCAACAATTCCTCGTCACGGGCCTTGGGAAGGCCAGAATATTTATCGGCTACGACTGGTTGTTTAAACACAACCCAGAGATTGACTGGCAGGGCCAGAAGATCAAATTTAGTCGATGCCCGCCGGAGTGCAATATGAATGGCACCGAGGCAGCCGAGGGGTGTGAGAAAGAATCCCTCGAGGCGGATGAATCGATCTTGATGGTCGACTTTGCAGAGCACGTGGATCTCCGCATGAAGGGCACGCAGGCCCAGCAGATGGCCGAAGCGGCCATGGGAGAGAAGGAGAAGATGACGGAGGGTTCCGTCCCGGAACAATACCGCGAATACATCAAGGTGTTCGCAAAGAGTCGTTTGATAAATTACCGGAGAAACGACCCTGGGACCACGCGATCGAACTTAAGCCCGGATCGAAGGCTGTAGATTGCAAGATATACCCGTTATCACAGAACGAGCAGGGGGAGTTGACCAAGTTCCTAGAGGAGAACTTGCAGAGCGGACGCATCAGGCCGTCAAAGTCGCCGATGGCATCGGCATTCTTTTTTATTAAAAAGAAGGACGGAAGCCTTCGACCGGTACAGGATTACCGAAAACTCAACGAGATGACGATCAAGAATCGTTATCCCTTGCCGCTAATCTCGGAGCTAGTACATAAACTCCGAGGCGCGAAGATCTTCACCAAATTGGATATCCGGTGGGGATATAATAATATTCGGATCAAAGAGGGAGATGAGTGGAAGGCGGCTTTCCGAACGAACCGAGGCCTGTTCGAGCCTTTGGTTATGTTCTTCGGGCTTACCAATTCACCCGCCACTTTCCAAACGATGATGAACGATATCCTTCGTGAGCTCATAAACGAGGGAAAAGTCATCGTCTACCTCGACGATATTCTTATTTTCACGGACACCCTGGCGGAACACCGAGCAATCGTCAAACGAGTATTAGATATACTTGCGAAAAATCAATTATTCTTAAAACCGCAAAAATGCGAGTTCGAACGGTCCGAGATCGAGTATCTCGGAGTTATTATTGGACACAATTCGATGCGCATGGATCCCGTTAAGATCCGTGGTATCACCGAGTGGCCCGAGCCCAAGAACCTTAAGCAGGTGCAGGCGTTTTTGGGATTCACGAACTTCTATAGAAGATTTGTGAGAGGTTACAGTGAGGTGGCAAGGCCACTTACACGGTTAACCGGGAAGGAGGGCTTCTCCTGGGGAGAAGAGCAAAGATCCGCATTCCAGAAGCTGAAGGACCGGATCGCCGAAGACGCTGTCTTGGCGCTTCCCACGGATCACGGGAAGTTCCGGCTAGAGGCCGACGCGTCAGAGGGAGCGACTGGAGCAGTGCTCAGTCAGGAGCAAGAGGGGGGGTGGCGCCCGGTGGCGTTCCAGTCCCACGGCCTCAACGAAACGGAGCGAAACTACGAGATCTACGATAAAGAGATGCTCGCAATCATGCTCGCGTTGGAGGAGTGGAGATCGCTCTTGATGGGAGCACGGGAGACGTTCGAGATTCTGACAGATCATCAGAATCTCCAGTATTTTAAAAGTCCTCAGAAAGTTAATCGGAGGCAAGCACGCTGGATAGTAGAACTATCTGAATACGACTTCACACTTTCTCATCGGGCCGGGGCCCTGAATAAGAAAGCCGATTTATTATCTCGCCGGGCGGACCATGATCAAGGGAAGAATGACAACGAGAACGTCATCCTTCTCAAGCCGGAATATTTCCGATCCCAGGAGATCACGATGGAAGGACCGGAGGCTGCGATCATGTCACAGATCAAGGCCACGAAGCGCGTGGACAAAAGCGTCAAGCTGGCGCTTGAGAAAAATCTCCCTGGATGGGAGAAGATCGACGACCTTATCTATTTTAACGGTCTAATTTATGTTCCTCGGGACGAGGAACTCCGCAATAGAATTATTGGTTTACACCACGACTCGGCGCTACTCGGCCATCCAGGGGAGAACCGAACGCAGGAGTTAATAGAACGAAACTACTGGTGGCCGAGGCTCGGCAACCAGGTTTCTATTTATATCAAGGAATGCGAAGCGTGCCAGAGGACACGTGTGCATCGGTACCAGCAGGGAAAGCTGAACCCGCACAAGATCGCCGAAGGACCATGGCAGATCATATCCATGGACCTAATCGGTCCGCTTCCGATCAGCAACGGCTTTAACGCCATACAAGTCTGGGTGGACACATTCACCAAAATGATTCACGTCGAGGCCGTGAACATGGAATTAAACTCCGAGGGAGTTGCCCGGTTGACCCGGGATCGAGTGATTAGATATCACGGCGTGCCGCGGAAGATTATCTCGGACCGGGATCCGAGATACGTATCCGGTTTCATGAGGGAGCTCAACCGGCTCCTTGGGGTTGAAATGAACCCGAGCACCGCCTTCCATCCGATCACTGATGGACAGACGGAACGCATGAACCAGGAGATCGAAAAATATCTCCGCGTATTTGTAAATTATCGCCAGTCGGACTGGGCGGAGTGGCTCGCACTGGCCGAGTTCACTCACAACGACAAACAGAGCTCGTCAACGAGCATGTCGCCGTTCTTCGTGAACACCGGATACCACCCCTGGAAGGGGATCGAAAACGCAGTCGAGTCGCGCAATGAGGCCGCGAACGACTTTGCCGAAAAATGAAAAAGATCCGCGACGAGGCGGCAGCTGCGCTGGAAAAAACCCAGAAAACAAATAAAAAATATTATGATATTCATAGGCGCCAGGCGCCTGATTTCAAAGTCGGCGATAAGGTGTGGCTGGAGGCCAAAGACATCACCACGGATCGTCCGACTAAGAAGCTCGACGATAGAAGGCTGGGGCCTTACGAGATTCTAGGAAAAGTCGGAGCCTCGGCATACCGGCTCAGATTGCCTGAAACGGACAAGTCACATCCGGTTTTCAACGAGGCACTGCTGACGCCTTATGTCGAGCCACCGACACATCGGAGAGAGGAGCGGCCAGCGCCGCAGATCGTGCAGGGTCACGAGGAGTACGAGGTGGAGGAGATTTTGAAGCACCGCAAGCGTGGGAAAGGCTTCCAGTATTTAATAAAGTGGAAAAATTACCCTCTTGGGGAGAGGACGTGGGAACCACGGCGTCACTTGACGAACGCCAAAAAGATCCTTGAGAAATACAACAAGGATCATGGGATCGATATTCGCGCAGTCCCAGTCCTGCCGGCCGGACATTGGGACTATTTAATCAAAAGATACAAACACCGCGAGGAGTCGCAACAATACTTGACGAAAAAACTATTTATTCCCGAAAACCAATGTCTTCATCGAAATCAACGAGGACGTTGAGTCTAGAGGGGGGTAATGTCACGATTTGACCCCAATCTAATCGCTCCAACACCGATCGATGAGCACGTGACCCCAGCGCTTGTTGCACGAGCGCTTCACGCCGATGGCATAACGTGGGAGGACTTTGCTGGCTAAAGATCACACGGCAACGGAACACAATAGTCGGAACACAATAGTCGTTTCCATGAACTATATTTAGTATTGACACTTGACACTTGACGTCTCCGATCACGATTTGCCTGGTAACCTCATTGTATTATATACTTAGCTACTTAAGTTCACACGGTTCGACAAACAGTATAAGTAGAGTAGCTATTCACTTGTAGTTCTTTAGTCTTTTATTCGATCATCTTTTCGAGATCACTTGCACCTCCCAATCCACTCTCTTGTAGAGTTGGACGCAAGCCTTGACTGTTGACATATTCCGGCCTGCCGGGCCATCAAAATGCGGCATCGCGCTTCTCCAGCCTTCCACCCGACTACTGGCAGAAAAAAATAGCTTATTTTGTGTCTCTGAGGCTAGATCTTGAAGTAAGAGGCGAAAATATGCGTCGCTGCGCCCTTGCCAGGGCGTAAGATTTTTTGGGATTTGTAATCACTGCATTCCCTAACCACCTACACTTAATTTGCCCAGGTGTGTGTATATCCAGCCTAGATGAGCATAGCTCAGTGTAGCTCTGTCTAGTTGAGCTACACAGGGTCAATGCAGGCACCTATGCTCACCTAGGCTGGATATACGCAGATACATCAAACTAAGTGTAGGGGGTCAGGGAATGCAGTGAATAACGAGGCCAGCAATCATTTGATCGACCTTACTGACAGACTATAACAAACCGGGGTACGAGGTTAATTGTTATAGCGTCTGTTTATAAGAGACTACTGCAGGGCTACGAATCCTTCCAACATGCCTCCAAAGACAAAAATGAAGAAATAAAGAGCTGGAGGCTGTGGGCCCACGTCCTTCCAACATTTCAATTTCTCTCTTCTCAAAAATGAAATAAAACGCGGCCGGAGGGCCACGGGGCCAACAGTCCCCCTAAAATTCCTCTCCAAAAACATGAATAAGAAAAAGCAGGCCCACAAGTTCCTCAAAATTTATGTTCTTTGTTCTTCTCCCAAGCATTCCTCTCTTCCCAAGAGAAAAGGCACAGAGCAATCCAACGTTGTACCGGTGCGCCCGCTGCCGAAACCGGCCGGAGTATCCAGGTCTGCCCAGAGGGCGATAGTATAGAAAACCTCGAGCTCATCGCATCTGCGGGGTAAAACGGGTCACCAAAACACAGCAAGTTGTTACATCAGACGGAATACAAAGCTACATAGTATCGCTATTGCTATTGCCCATGACAGCATATCCGTTTAGACGCACTTTCCACCATCAACCACCATCTCCGTGCCGTTAATGAAGCT
>JARKIE010000908.1:0-20487 GCA_029378255.1 Mycena rosella
AAGACAGGAACACTCAATGGCCCAGCCCCGAGGCGAACGGGGACCTTCCGCACATACAGAAGGAATATGCACATATCGTACGGACGCATGCCCGCATGCTACCAGGCCTTCTTTTCCTTAATTATAACCTTGATAAACCCAGTTCCAACACTGGCGCCGGTCAAAAACAAGAAGAAAAGAGAGCACGAATGGAGGCCCATGGCCCAGCCCCCGAATCGAACAGGGACATTCCGCACATACGATGGCGGTGGCGAATATGATACAGATGCACACCGAGTGCTACCAGGCCTTCTTATGCCTAATTCCGACCCTGATAAACCCACACCATAGTTAAACACATATTGATTCACCTGCCAAAAAAGAAGCATCGACAAGGACTTTAGCCCGGATGCTCCCAGGCCTCTTTATCCTTGATTTTATCGTGGATAAACCCAATCCAGCTCAGCTATCGACATCATCGGTCAAAAAGGGAAGCGACGAATCAACCCATGTTATGGTCCAGCCCCGAGTCGAACGGGGGCCTTCCGCACATATATCCGTCAGGGTTTCAGAATGTGGTACAGATGCACACCGCGTGCTACCAGGCCTCCTTATCCTCAATTCCAACCTCAATAAAGTTCGAACACCAGCTTAGCTGTTGACAGCGTCGGTCAAAAAGGGAAACAGTGAACCAAAAAGCCGAAGGATCAGCGCATGGCCCAGCCCCGAATCGAACGGAGACTTCACATACAGAAAAATTGTGGTGAATATGATAGGGACGCACACCGCGTGCGACTGGGCCTTCCAGGTCCTAATTTCAACCTGGATAAACCCAGGTTTAAATCCTTGCTCAAATATTGGCAATGACCTCCAAAAATGGGAATGGCAGTGAGCTATGGCCCAGCCACGAGTCGAACGGGGACCTGCCGTATCTACAAAATGTGGTACGGATGCACACCAAGTGCTACCAGGCCTTCATACATGCACCAATTCGAGCCCAACAAAGTTCCAACACTTGCTCAAGTATTGACAAGGGGCTTGAAGCGAGGATCCAAACAACCAGGAAAATACCACATGGCCCTGCCCCGAGTCGGACGGGGACCTTCCGCACATCCACTGAAGTCACCGGAAAATATGATTCCTTCCCAAAATTCGACCTCCATAAACACGGTAAAAATCTGTGTGCAGATATCGCCGGTCAAAAAGGAAAGGACGAGCCCAAAAAGATAGTGAATTTAGGCCGCAACATGGCCCAGCCCCCAGTCGAACGGGGACATTTCGCACATATGATGGCGATGGCGAATATGATACGGACGCACGCCGGGTGCTACCAGGCCTTCGTATGCTGGATTTCAACCTGGATCAAGTCCGTTCCAGAAAATTCGCGGGTCAAAAGACGGGAGAGAAAAGAAAAAAGGGAAAATATCCCTCCTACATCATGGCTGGCGGCCCCGAGTTGAACGGGGACCTACCGCACATACAGCATCGTAAGAGGATGCGGGTGCACAACCAGTGCTACCAGGCCTTGGTATGCCTGATTCTAACCCAGATTTAAACTTGAACTGCGGGACAGGTCTAAAGGGAAACACGAAACCAAAAGAATCCGACGAATGGCCTGACCCCGAGTCAAACAGGGACCTCCCACAAACACCTTTCAAGGACATATGGGACAGATGATACGGATGCACGCCGCGTGCTACGAGGCCTTCCTGTCCCTAATTCCAACTTGGGTAAACCCAGTTTGAACACTTGGTTTAATTTTTACACCGGGTAAAAAGAGGTGGAGAAGACATGGCCCAGCCCCGAGTCGAACAGGGGACCTTCCGCACATATTGCGAAATTAGTGGTGAATATAATACGGATGCGCACCGATTGCCCAGGCTTCCTTTTCTTAATTCCAACCTCAATAAACGCCATTCGAATCCTTGCTCGACGAAGTCAAAAAAGAGTTACAATCCTCAACAAGATGGCCCAGCCCTGAATCGAACGGGGGCCTTCCACTATATAGACTTTTGGATTTGTATTCACATGGACAATTGGGTGGTTTCGGGGGGCCCTGAAATGTTCCCGAAATCATCAATTTAAGGACCAGTTACAGGAGTCCTGAAAATGCAACTGAAATGTTAAGTTTCCGTGCGCCCGAAGCTGAAGCCGAAACTACCTGATTCGGGTATGTTTTTGGCATCTCTGATTTATTTAGTTTCGGATGCAGTTTCGGCCCACCTGAAGCTGCTCCTGAAACTATTGGTTTCAGGAGCACTTTCAGCGTGCCCAAAACTTATAGTTTCGGCAGCCCCGGAACCGCCGCCGAGAACAATAAGTTTCGGGTCCGGGTTTCCGGCATGCCGAAACCGATTCTAGACCGGCCTCGGCTGCTCTAGGCCTAGTTTTTGTCACGCCAAATCGGGTGCCGAAGCTTATTGTTTCGGGAGCCGGTACCGGGCTTAATGAAACAATAGATTTAGGGCAGGCTGAAGCTGCTCCTGAAACCAATTGTTTCGGGAGCAGCTTCAGGTGGCTCTTAACTGGGTCCGAAACCGAAAAATTCAGATGCGCCAAGAACAAACCCCAATCGGGTAGTTTCGGCTTCAGCTTCAGGTGTGCAAGAACTTTGCATTTCAGGTACATTTTCAATTCCATCTATTCTGGTCCACAAACTAATCATTTCGGGAACATTTCAGGGTGCCCCGAAACCTCTCGATTTGCTGTGTGATTATATGGTACAGATGCACACCGAGTGCTACCAGGCCTTCCTATCCTTGATTCCGGCCAGGGCAAATACAGTTCAAATCCTTGCTCATACATTGTCGATCCACAAGGGGCTTGAAGCGAGGAACCAAAAAAGAAAGGAACACTCAATGGCCCAGGCCCGAATCGAACGGGGACCTCCCGCACATACGAATCATTCCGACGAATGTGATACGGATCCACACCGAGTGCTACCAGGCCTTCCTTCCCAAAATCCAACCTCGATAAACACGGTTCAAATCTGTGTGCAGATATTGTCGGTTAAAAAGGGAAGGACGAACCCAAAAAGATAGTGAACCACAACATGGCCCATCCCCGAGTTGAACGGGGGGGGGCTTCCGCTCATTCAGTACTCTGAGCACAAATATGGGCACCGAGGGGCTACCTGGCCTTCCTATCCTTGATTCCAACGACGATAAACTCGGTTTTGGACACTTGATTTGAATTTTTGCACTGGTCGAAAGTAGCAAAAAAAGAAGCCGCGAACAGTTAATGGCCCAGCCCCGAGTCGAACGGGGACCTTCCGCACATATTGTGGTCCGTACAATGGCAGGTGCGACATATGATGCGCCTACACGCCACGTGCTACCAGGTCTTTTGTCGGAAAAATCGAATTTGCCTGATCAGGTCCTGGCGAGACCTGACCGACATACGAGGCCCAATGAGGGCTGATCAAGTTGGGCTATGAGGCTTATCAGGTCTGGTCAGGTTCTGGTCAGGTGCCGTCAGGTCCCCCCGTCCCGAGGATGAAAAAAATCGGAGGAATAGGATAGAACATGAATAGAATGGCCTACATCACGAGATTCTGTTCAAAGAACGAGTTCCAGGTCACTGAATGAGTCCAATTCACTAAAATACTGGCAGGACCCGGTGGCCGGAACACGGTACATAACTCTGTTGGTGTCCTTCAACCGTGCACATGGTATATTGGATTTCTTGTTTAGTCTCAAGTACCATGTCGTTGCACTCAGAATAAGGATACAATACGAATACGAATATCAGTAAGTAGCTTGCCTGCAGTTGAAACTGCGCGCACCAGGTGGTCAAGGACCCTCCGAAGAGGGTCCAGTAGTTTTTGAATTCGACTGAGATCTCCTGGTCAGCGCAGATCAGCCTTCATCAGGCTGATCAGGTCGGTCAAGCTGGTCAGGCCTTATAATCGGTTTTTGACGCTTATCAGCACCTCGGAACCCTGATGGTCTGATTTGACCTGATCAGGCCAAGTCACTGCTGGTCAAACGATTTGGATGTTTCCAACATCTTGATTTCAACCCTTTATTAGCGCCTGCGTATCGAATCGGTAAAGAGAGTGGGAGAGAGAAAACAAAAACCCACGGCGAAATCAAATATAGTAATTGTGGTTCTGCCACGTGCCCCACTTCAGGGCCGGCTCGAATCGGAATCGACATTTATCCTCTCCCTTACAGTTACATGTCGGCACTTACACCCGTGTATCCCTCGCTCGTGCCACGATATGCGCGGCCCCGTGTCTTTCTTCACTGCGCCCCTTGTGTATGGGGTGCCTCCCGAGAGGGTGTCTGGCTCTTGCTGGCGGTGCATCCGGCGTGCCCCGCCACGTCTCGTACTATGTACTTTGGGCCCGCCACGGCGCTGGGGCGCATTGCGGCGCCCTGGCGTATGCGCTACCGTTGCGGGCTGGCTAGAGCCGCGTATTCATACCCAGAAACGGTGGTTAATTGCTCGCCGCGGCTACTTGTTGGCCCTTGCACTCGTGTATGCCGATCTCCTGTTGCTGTCCTTCAAGGAGGCGGGACTCGCACGCAGGAGCCCGGTGCAAGCTCAAGCACCCGACAGCAATTGAGTACCGCGTATAGGACTAGACGAGTGGCCAGCGGCGTGGCGTTCCGGTGATGCGCAGGATGCACCCTCGCGCACCACGTATACGAACGTTGCGGCGTACCTACATCCTCGAACGCGCCCTCGAGCCTCTCTCCTTCCCCATCGCTTCGCACCGCTTCTCAGTCTCAGTCTCGTACTCACACCCCCCCCACAGACCAATCCCCTGCAGACTACCTCCTCTTCTACAAGCACGCAACCGCATACCTCTCGCTCGGCCGGCACGCCGCCGCGCTCGACGACGCCGTGGCCGTCCTCGCGCTCACCCCGCTCCCTGCCGCGCATCCTCGCAAAGGACGGTGACTTTGGCGGCGCAAGGGCGGCGCTCGCTCACTACTCCTCCTCGTCGTCGTCTTCACATTCTTCCTCGGGCGAGAAGGCGAACGAGAAGGACGAGCTGCTAAGCGAAGTCGCCGACGCGGAGGCGGCGGCGGCGCAGCTGTGGACCGCATGCGGGAAGAGCGCAACGCGCGCGCTGAGGGTCGCGACGCACAGTGTGAGCCTGCGGGTGGAGTGCGCGCTGGGGGCGGGGACGTAGAGGGCGCGGTGGGATATGAGGTGCGTTTTTGCGTTTTTATTTGGTGGTTCTTCCCCGTCCCGTCCCCGTCCTCGTTGTGACCTCCCTGTCCCCCGTTACTCTGTCCCCCGTCCTTCCTTCCTTCCTCGTTCCCGCCTTCCTTCTCATTTCGACCTGCTCCGTCCCACTTCCACTGCCACTCCTCCCCTTTCCCATGTGATTTCCCACCTGCCCCGTCTTTCTTTCCTCCCCGTCCCCCGCCCCGTCCCTCGTCCCCTTTCCACATCTGTCCTCCTTTTCATCCTCTTCTGTTCCTCCTCCGTCCCCGTCCCCGTCCCCGTCCCCTGTCCCCTCTCACCTGCGTCTCTTCGCGTCCTTGTTTCCCTCATTCCCTCCGTGTTTCCGCCCTGTTCCGCTTCCCTCTCCGTCCCTATCCTTCCCCGCTCCTCCTTCCGTGCTTCGCTTCCTTCCTTTCGTTCACTTGTGCCTGTGTCCCCCCTCCTTCCTCTCCTCCTCAATGCCTGCCATCCCCTGTCCTTCCTGCCTTTCTTCCCCCGTCCTTCCTTCCTCCTCCATTCCTCCCTCTGTGCTCCCGCGCTCTTCTGTAGTGTTAACACAGCTCGTGAGCTGCGTCATTGAGCGTACCCGTTGGGGATAGGGATATAGATCAAATACTAACTCTTGTATTACACTTGTTTCTATGCGGTCTTCAAAGTCAAATAATGATGTTTTCGGTCTACTTTTGCTCCTAAGTCAGGCTTTTTAAACGCCGAAGTGGCGATCAGAAATTATCCGGACAAGCCTTACATGAAAAGAAGTGACTGCCAGCGTTACGCGTTACAGCTCCCTTCTTTTACTTTCGGCTTCGCTCAGCGCTTGGTCTGTCTACCAAAGACCACAAGTACAGGCGGTATTTTCTTTTGCGATGGCTACCATGCAGGGCTAGAAAAATATCAGAGGCTGGACTTTCAAACTACGGAGACTTCAATTCGAGTTCTAAAACCCGGAACCATCGGAATCGTAATAGTCGCCCTCCCTTTCTATAGCGTCCTGTATTTGATTCTCCCTCTGTACCCGAATCACGATTGCACGACAGACAAGACATTTCCTATCCTTGGGCTTGTCCCAGGCCGTTTTCGAAAAACTGGACTCTGGAAGCAGCCGCTGGCACACTGTGCATTCTTTAGTGCGACTGGTAACGGCGTCCAAGATTGCAAGCGGGAGCAGCGCGTGCCGCTTGTAGACATCATCGTCGTCGGGTTGAGCGTTGTTCCACATCCTGATGTAGCGCAGGCTTTGTTCGGGGAGCTGGCCATCGATGTACCCCGCATCGACGAAGTGGCCCCATAGCCGTGATATGAGGTTAATGTCGTTCGCCGCGTACTGAAGATGCAAGCGGGAAAGAGGGTGTTCGATCCACCTCTGCTGGTCGCTGAACACTATTGTGGATACGTGCGTAAGTGCATGGTCGGAGCCTAAAAACCATTGGACAGTTGAAGAGATGCTTACAACTCTTGCGCTCCATCTGCTGTTCATTCAACTCTACCTCGTGCTCTTCAAGAGCTTGGCCCAACCCCGCAAGTTTGTGCACCTTCTCGTACAACGAGGCCTTCGACGCCACTTTGTTGCGAGGCAAATATGGCCACAATCTGCCAATCTGCTCCGGCGACCCCTCCCGCTCCCCTCGGAGGCGGCGCGATTTGATGTCGGCCAGCTGTAGGTCAACAACACTCTGTATGGTGACATTATGCTCGTGAAACAGCGCGCTCTGGTCCATCTGGCCGTCGAAGACCACTTTTTGAATGTCGCTGGACTCCAAAAGGTCGAAAATCGGCCGCAATTCGGGCGTCCCTAGGGCGAGGGTGTCGATCAGGTAGACACACTGCTTCTGGGGCGTGGGCGCAGGGATGCCCAGAGAAATCAACGACAAGCGCCTGGTCTTTATTCCTAACCTGCTTCCTTCGCAGTCAAGGAACAACGTCGGCGAGCCTTTCAGCCCCACGATAACGGCTGGAAGGTGCTCCGCTTTATCGCAGAAGATGAAATTGGTTATCCCGTCGGAGTTGGATTTCAGAAGCTTTGCTATCTCGCCACTAGTTTCTTCCTCCAATTCAGCGACGGTATCGCTCAGACTCTTGAAACGGAAGGGAGGGCTGCTGCCAGTGGTCGACATGGGGGGATAGAGTGAAGGAATCTCGTTGACGCCGATATAAGTATGTGTCTTCTCACACACGAGCGCCAATTCAGCTTCGCATGTGAAGAACACAGGCGGACACAGACGGATATAGCACTTTGGTGGGAAAACGTAGTCACGGAAACCGGTCTTGGGGGTTTATTTGCCACCCGGCACAGGCGATTTCGTCTGGTGATTTCCATGACCTTAAATCGACGTGCTTCACGGACCATCTTCTGTTTATCGGGGTGGAATTTTGTTTGACAACTTGCAGTGGCAGAGAAGGGGAGAAAGGAGTCGAATCTCTGACTGGAACATGCTAAATGACGGCATTCGGTGGCAGACGAAAAGTATATCAGGCAGTTTTGACGCCCGTCGAAAGGGCTGGGCCGCGGTTTAGATGAGCACAGCTTCAAAGGTATGGTCCAGGGTAACGATGGATATCCTTATAAGAATTCAACAATTTTGAGGTTTTCATTTGATTTCAACCACCTCAAACATAGGCAGGACCATCCAACTCTGGCGTGCTGGGGGAGTTCGTGATCTCGAGTGTGTTCAGGGCGGAAAGAGTGACGACTCGGAGATTGAGGGGAAGGCTGGCTGTCCTTGGGTTGTCCAAGAATTTCCACCTTCCAGCGTTGCAATGTTCGAAACGTTGAAAATATTACTAGTCTGACGCGTGGGCTGCTGGCGCAACCGTTGCATCTAGAGACGTGTAACTTTAAAGAACTTGTGCATTGCTTGTGCACTGCAGACCAGCTGCAGACACGCGGTTTCTCGCTTGGCTTCATCTGATCTCGGGAGAAATCACATCATTCAGCTATTATGGGGTCCCTGGAAACCAGGGGTGGTTGGACTTACAACGCGGCTCTGCAGCCTCTATACTCGAGCTTTTACTGGCTTGTCTCTATTCCTATCGATGTTTTGAAGACGACAACAACACTCCACTTTTGTCGAGTGGAATCTGATCCTGCTGGTAGTCTGGGACTTTCCACAACCCAGTATGCGGACGAATCCATCTCTCCGCGTCTCCTTGTCCATTTGTGAGTCAAGACAACGACTTCTACAGTTCTGGGACCTGCTTGCGGGCTGTTACGGATTGCTACGGGACGTCCCGAAAAGGCGCGGAAGAATGATGAAGGCATTGCGTGCTTGATCGACACTGCCTCCGCTCCAAGTCTCATGTGAGCCTTGTCCGATCATCGTCGCGAATCTCGGTCGATAACGCCGCTTCGGTCTCATGGTGTGCACCACCGTCGCGTAACTCTCCCCAAATGCTCGTACTTCGGAGATGACTCAGAGAGCCGACAGAATTGGCAATCCTCCTCCTCCTCCTCCTCCGAGCGATCTCGACCTGCTTCTTCCCAATGACCATGTCCCTTGCCATGTCCGCAAACGACAACCAGCCCCGCCGCTTTCTGGATAACGCGTTGAACCTAAAATCCTCCGCCTCTCACCTACGTTCAAAGCTCGGGCAGTGGAACAGCGGATAGCCGCGCTTGAGACCCAGATGGCGCTCCTGCACAAAGAGCGGGAGCAGACTCTGGGAGATCTCGCGGCCATCGTCTACCCTGTTCTCACACTTCCAACCGATATCATGTCTGAAATCTTCCTTCGATATGTGGACCGATCCCCACGCCCGAGTCCGTTGCGTCTGGCAAGCATTTGCAGGTTGCGGTGGGCCATAGCGCTATCGACCTGCAGACTCTGGACTCGATTGGATGTGGGCATTATGATCATGTCCCCCCTGGCGGCGGCGTTCCCGACTAGTGCCGACGTAGCCAACCGCCTTCAATATTGGCTTCCGCAGCCTCCCTGTGGATCTGCGCATAAAGTTGCCTCCATCACCAACCCAGGAATCCGACGCGATTCTTCGGATTCTCTCCCAATATTCATCACAATGGAGGAGCTTGAAGATACTTTCAGACGGCCCAATCTCTTTCCCCGCCAACCTCCGCGGCCCGTTTTCGTCCCTCGTAAAAATTTCACTCGAGTCCCATCTATCGTGGGATGGTCCCAGTACAATAACCGCACTTGGTGATGTGGGCATTGAACACGTTCCAAGCCGTTACATGGTCGCATGCCTGAGCTGGCTTCCAACGCACAGCTCAGAATCACGCAACCACTCCCAAGCCACATCGATGGTTCCAACGTGTTCCGAGATCAGTCTCAGAAAAGTCACAAAATTTGTAATCTGCCGTTCTTCTCCACGAACGGCGCCTCTTACTTATCATTGTATTGTAATAGTCATTGTGAGTAGGTATAGATTAAGGAAGTAAGTCAGGACAAAGAAGTTACTAGTAATCAACAACTACTGTACCTGTATGTACTGAAGCAACGGCGGATCGGCCGTGACATTTCCGTTGCCTTTTTTCAAGGCAACGGCCATTGTTGTGATCGTGACCGTTGCCCAAAAAAACAACGGGGAGTAGACCGGTTATCATATTTTTTTTTCAATGTCACGGTGTTTTAAATGCAACGGACTTCATCATGATCGTGACCCCGGGGGAAAATTGCAACGCAACGACCCCCATCGTGACCGTGACCATTGCTTCAGTACATACAGGTACAGTAATTTGAAGTAAGTGTTATTAGACACACATACATGAGTAGGAAAATATTCAGAAGTCACCACCAAAGTTTTGTACCTTGGTCGGCGTCCCGGGTGGAGCTAGGTGGAGCTCTGCTGAAGGCTTTTCACACAGGCTCCACAGCTGTCAGATTTCGAGGAGAGTGGTTGAAAGAATACAACCCAGCACATGCATATATCAAGTCAAAACACTCCTCTGAGGCACCCATAATTGAGCTAAATTATTTTTCTGACCCTAAAAAATATTCGAGTACCTTGGGAGGGCTTGGGACAGCTTCTAACTCACACCAAGCCTTCAAACGGCTTGAAACCGGTTCTAAGCCCTCCACCACGCCTTGGAAACACTCCGATGCCGTTTCAAGGTCACATGCTGTACTAAGCCGTTGCATGCTGACTGGCTTTTTTCCGACATGGATAAGGAGGTTGAACTTGCTTTGGACCGGCTCAGTGGTTTACGCTTTCAAGGACTGCAGGTGAAGATGCAGTCTTCAATCAAGTGGTTCAGCATGAATATCGACTCAAAAATGGTGTGTTTACTTCCACTTGGCTCTTCGGCGCGTTCTGAATTCGTTGATAGATCACAGATATTAATACAAACAACCGCTCGAAACCTGGTAGTTACTACTTATTCCCGCCCGAACCAGCACTAACCCATTTCAAGACGTTCACAATGCAAGAGTTGAAACAATCGAGATTCAGCCGAACTGTCAGCGCAGTAACGTCTAAAGCTACATAGATGCCAACAGCAAAGGAGAAATACGAGGCTGCGATATAGATACAGTTTATATATATTCTTTTGGGTACCTCAGCAAGCTCGTTAATGCTAGCGTAACACGTCTCCACCTTGAAGGATACCACACAGAGTGCATGATACAGAGTGGTGGTAATTACAGATTACAGTCCAAGCCGTCGCAAAGACAGAGAAAAAGAAAGAAAAAGAAATGTACTTCACAGATTAACAGTCAAGTGCAGCACGCCCCCGCCCTCCGCAGCGCGCTCGAGCAGACAGTTTACGAGCTCTATCGCACGAAGATAGTCTTCGTCCTCGCCCTCCTTGTCCTCTTTCTCGCCATCCATCATCACCATCGCCGCCGACCACGCCGAAGCCTTATACGGCCGCTCTCCCTCTTGACATTTCTGAAAATCCCATTCAAACAGGCAGTCGGAAGCCCGCAGCTGAGTTGCAGGACACACATTCGCGTCAGACAGGCGCACATACGGCACGGCGTCCCCCCACTTCCCCGTCTCGAGCATCCCCGCGATGTCCCCGCCCTTCACGATCACTCCGCACTCAAAATTCGCGATCCCCTCCACGCGCAGCAGCGCCTTCCACCCGCAGTTATTCTGCAGCGCGACGCGTACGCGCCCCCACGCGCCGGCGGGGAAGTTGGCCGAGCCGACGTACATGTAGAGCAGCGCCGCCGCCGCGGGCGCGTCCGCGCGCAGTGCGAGGATGCTCTTCACGGGGAAGAGTGTGCCGGCGTCGGTGGAGCGGTAGTGGTAGAAGATGTCTTTGAGGTGCGAGACAGAGTTTTCGTCGAGCATCTTCCAGTTGATGTGACCGGAGATGTTGCCGACGCCCTGAGAGTCAAGTGAAAAATGGCAAGGATGGTGTGGATGAGCTGCCGTACCGGTGTGCGGCTATTCTGTACATCGTCGTAGGTGGGGAACATCATCTTCAGCGCCGGCTTATGTCGCTTTGATTTCTGCCGCCCGCCTGCGCACGACTCGAAGAGGTTCTTAACCATGCCCTCGGCCTCTAGCTTCCCTACCGAGTGTTATATCCGTGCACTTGGGCTTGGATACCCCCTGTCACACTCTGGTCACACGTCGGTCACACTCCGCTTCCGGTCCTCCGAGACCTTCGGAGTTCTGTCGCATCTCGGGCTTTCACGCAATGAAGGATTACTGAGCGTTTCCCATCTATTGCTTCGCCTTCTGTCCTCCCCTTCCATCCTCCGGATTTCGGACCTTCGGACCGGTTCGGAGCTGGCTCGGATGGTCTCGGACCATCGGGCCTATTATCCTATCACATATTACTAAGTGTTTATTCATTTATCTGTTTATCCGTTCTTCTCAACTTCCCGTTTATTGTCTTGTCTTACTCAGCTAACTTCTTTGTCCATATATGGACTCTCGCTTATTGTTATGTTTTAGTTCACGTTACATTTACCTTATTTAGGTTAACAATAACGGACTTAGTATAAATACACTTCAATATCCTAATGTACTTCAGCTGTAAAATTAACGTTGTTTCCATGTTTCCTCTCATGGACTGAGACCACTTCACCATCTTGTCTTTGGCTCGACTTCGGAGTTGCACCAAACACTCCGGACGTCCTCCTCATCCTCCATCTTGACTTCCACTCCATCTCCGACCTCCGACCTCCGGACCTCCGGTTCTCACGCTCTTCCGATCCTCAACCATCTTCCCCGGATCGTATCTGCGGACCTTCCGTTTGCTTCTGGAGTTCTTCCAGGAGCAGGGCTCCGACCGGATTGCCATTTTCGAAGTAGCCCCTATTGGCTTGGCTATACACCATGGAGTATCTGTCCCTCTGTTTGTCTCGGCTTGGATGCCAGACTGTCGCACACCCTTCTGAGCTGTGGTGCTTGCGAGAATAGCCGACATCTTTGGACTCCGGTCCCGTTCCGGTCCCGTTCCGGTCCCGTTCCGGTCTCCGGTTTTCGGACTTGTGTGCCGGACCGGACCCCTGCGGGCTCCGGGTCCTTCCTCCCTCTGGCTCAGGATATAAGACCGAGCCAACGCACCTACCCGCAACGTTAGCCAAATCCTTCGAGACCGAGTCAGCGCACTCACACCTCAAACACCATCTTCGGGACCTCCTCTTCGTAGCATTTGAGGATCTTGTTCCGGACAACGTGGCGAGCCTCGCAGGCGCAACTGCCCGTACTTGCGTGCATCCTTGCCGCTGTAGCTACCCGGCTTGCTCGTCACAAGGTACAACTTGGACGCGGAGAAGTCGAACACCGCAACGCGGAGGTGCAAATCCAAGAATTCGTCGGGGCATCCCAGGTCTTCCATATGCTGGATTAGCTCCCTTTCGAACGACGCCTCTGTGTAATTCTGCGCTGCGTCTTCTGAGAGGCAGGAGAAGTCCTAGACACGGATGAGGGTTGGACGGTGGAACTTAGCGTGGAGACGTACCTGGATGAACCAGCGATTGTCGCCAAGGACGACATCGAGTTCCATACTGAAGGTAACTTTATTAGTATCGCGCAGCGAGGATCAAAATTGGTTTACAAATTAGCGGACGTGATAACGACGCGCAGGAAGTCAGGGTAAATCAGGACCATGAGCTTCGAGTGCATGCAGCCCACCTAGGCAAGCGCCTGCGTGCTTATGTTAAGGCCTCTTAGGTAGGTTACCGTCGGTGAGTATAACCCACCTAAGAGGCCTGGAATGCAGGTGCCTCCCGCGCTGGAGGCTTCTATTATGTACGTACTACTCCATATGGGTTACATACCATCCAATGAGTCCAGCCCGGCCTCCGTTGTCTCTGTGCTGTCGGCCTCCAATCTGGCCTCCATCAGCTCCTTCCATGTGGTCCTCTGACCATGTATCTTTGTCAAGATGCGGTATTTATTTGCCTGTACAACATCTAGCCCATTTCACATGATTTGGATAGTGGTATGGTTGAATTCCTGGGGTGCTGGAGGCCTCCATTCTCGATGCTAGTGCACAATAGAATTAATTCTAGGAAATTGAGGGGTTGAGTTAGAACATTTGAGGTATTCCAACTTGCTTGATGCCTCATTCTTTCACCAGAACTGTGAAATAAGTTCTGTGAGCTGCGGATGGTGGCCTCCATCACAGCCTTCAGTGTACCAAATATCAGAACCTGGTGTTGATCTCTTGAGGTTTATTTCTCACCTTACTGACTCAATGGCTACCTAGGCTTGTGGTTGAACCCAGTTACCACAGCAGGTTCTCTGGTCGCGATCAGTAATGTGTTGGAGGCCACTCGCTTTTCATTTTCAATTTTGAAGTGAAGGAATGGGTCAGAACTGGGATACACCTATTCTAATTACTTTCTTCACTGATTCTTAAGCAGAGAGATAGTTGTTGAAACTTCAAACTTGAAAGGAGCACATATTTCAACCAACAGACTGTGATTTTGCTTGGAACCCTTTGCACAACTGAGGCTCACTCGCTGTCTGTACATGCGTGCCCCATGTTCACATTCACATACCTTGAAAGTAGCTAGTAACATGGAAAGCCTTGTGGCTGGAGGTATTGGAGGCTGCGGAGCTCTTCAACCTCACTGACTGTTGATACCCAGACACCCAGTGGGAATCCTGATTCATGAAGCACTGTTCATGGTATACTTTGTTAGGAATTGTATTCACTTATACCAATGTGATCTTTTTGATTCTTCAAGTTTGAAGGATGCCGGAGGTGCTGTCAGAGATGGAGGTGGTGCCGGAGGCTGATGGAGGTCATGCCGGAGGCTGCCGAAAGTCTGCTGGAGGCCAATGGAGCCTTCAATGCTTTGACCCACACTCCTAGGGTGTATTTTGGGTAACATAATGTATAGCCAGCTCCAAATAACCTCTTAAGGCCTTGGTTGAGGGTCAGATTACTCCGCAGAGGCACCTCCTGAACACCTCGGGTATGACCGGGCCGAAAGTGATGGGCCAATCAGAACAGGAATAATGGTTAGTGCAATGTAAAACATTTCCTGTGGGGTCAATACTGCACCGAATATTACAAACCCCGCATGGTATGATAGCTGGAGGATGCCCGGACCCTGGTGAATCGTTAGATCTCGCCTTCTATGAAGATATTTTGGGGTGCACAAATATGAGCTAAAGGTCAACCAAGTTTCATGGTTGGATCTGGGCGACTTCAGTAGAACTTCAAATTCAATACTTTCGAAAATATTCCTGGTGCAAGATCATCTCATTTAACTCATGGGATGTTATTTCATACATCTGAGCTGTAGCTGATACTTATTCCGAGGTTTACACCACATGTTCAGAGGGGGGAGGCTCGGAAATCAGTTATAACAGCATTCACATTGCGAAATTGTTGGTTCTACTTCATCTATGTTGATCTGATGCTTTTTCATAGTTCCAATGATTGGGAGTCCCGAATAAACAGCCTAGTGTGTTTATAAACCTAAATGAAGGTGTGATGGAGGCCTCCGATTGGCACGACGGAGGTGATGGAGGCCTTCAAATTCTATTTCACCACCAATAAATTCAAATAAATAGTGGACATTGGTTACATGTGAATAATGCCAACATTCAAAGCTTTCACCCAGGAGCTGGCTATACACCAAAATACACCCTAGGAGTGTGGGTCGGAGCATTGAAGGCTCCATTGGCCTCCAGCAGACTTTCGGCAGCCTCCGGCATGACCTCCATCAGCCTCCGGCACCACCTCCATCTCCGACAGCACCTCCGGCATCCTTCAAACTTGAAGAATCAAAAAGATCACATTGGTATAAGTGAATACAATTCCTAACAAAGTATACCATGAACAGTGCTTCATGAATCAGGATTCCCACTGGGTGTCTGGGTATCAACAGTCAGTGAGGTTGAAGAGCTCCGCAGCCTCCAATACCTCCAGCCACAAGGCTTTCCATGCTACTAGCTACTTTCAAGGTATGTGAATGTGAACATGGGGCACACATGTACAGACAGCGAGTGAGCCTCAGTTGTGCAAAGGGTTCCAAGCAAAATCACAGCCCGTTGGTTGAAATGTACGCTCCTTTGAAGTTTGCAGTTTCAACAACTATCTCCCTGCTTAAGAATCAGCAAAGAAATTAATTAGAATATGTGTATCCCAGTTCTGACCCATTCCTTCACTTCAAAAATTGAAAATGAAAAGCGAGTGGCCTCCAATACATCACTGATGGCGACCGGAGAACCTGCTGTGGTAACTGGGTTCAACCACAAGCCTAGGCGGCCATTGGGTCGGTAAGATCAAATGTTCCAACGTTGAGCCCCTCAATTCCCTAGAATTAATTCTATTGTGCACTAGCATCGAGAATGGAGGCCTCCAGCACCCCAGGAATTCAACCATACCACTATCCAAATCATGTGAAATGGGCTAGATGTTGTACAGGCAAATAAATACCGCATCTTGACAAAGATACATGGTCAGAGGACCACATGGAAGGAGCTGATGGAGGCCAGATTGGAGGCTGACAGCACGGAGATGACGGAGGCCGGGCTGGAGGCCGACAGCACGGGATGCACTCATTGGATGGTATGTAACCCATATGGAGTAGTATGTACATAATAGAAGCCTCCAGCGCGGGAGGCACCTACATTCCAGGCCTCTTAGGTGGGTTATACTCACCGTCGGTAACCCACCTAAGAGGCCCTAACGTAAGCGCGCAGGCGCTCGCCTAGGTGATGCAGCCACTGTTTTTGCGCGGATAGAAGGCGCGGAAATGTCGTCCGACGTCTGGCGCCCGGCGTTCAGTCTGATGCAGTACGGATAAGGCTGAACTTACACAGCTCCTGGTAGTTCTCCTATGCGGCTGCGATTACACGATACCACTCGGCGTCTCCTTTCGGGCGCTTGGTCTTAAGGTTTGCGCCCTGCACCGCGGTAATGTCCTGCGAAATATCGCGGCCAACATATACAAGACAGTGCGGGCGGCCGGGGTCCTTTTTCTCGGGTCTCTTAAACGGAAAATGCTGGACGAATGTGAGGCTAGCGGCGGCGAGCGTGAGTCAAGCGCGCGTTACCTGGAACAAATGATCGTTCTCGATGAAAAGAGAAAAGACAAATGCTGAGCGGAGCTCATAAGGGTGTATCACGTCCTTCAAGGAGACTGTGTTGACGGTACTTCTGCCCGGCGTGCGCATGAGCCGCAGGGCGCCACCTGCGTACTTCATGGGTACTTTGACTGGGTTCGCCGCCTTGTCGCATTTCTCTGCTTGCAAGATCTTGTATTCTTCTGATTCTGAAGTCAGTTTATATATATTCTAGGGCGACGATGGCCACACGTAGACCTGCTCATTCCTCGTTCTTCAATTGCTTTGTGAATTTGAGCTTCTTTCTAGGGGGCTCAGAGTCATTCGGAAAGAGTGGACGCTTCGAAGCGAGTTGATAAGAGACCAGGCTAGCAGCCATCGCTCTGAGGAAGAATATAAAATTCATTACTTGTATATGAGTGATAACAACTCAGCGCTCAGCGCTCGTCGCTCAGTATCAACAGATTCACTGGAGGTACGGGCCCTTTAAAAATTAGACACACATCTTCGAACAAATCTCCTACAGCCCGACCACCATGGCATGCTGCCGTATTCCACCCGAATTATGGGATCGTATCATCCGAGCCGCCGTTGTCGTCCAGTCTCGCGATTTCTTCGATTGGGAACCTGAAGTGCTCAAGAAATCGGCAATTCAGGATCTCAAATCCTTCTCCCTGGTTTCTCAAATGCTGCTGTTCCCTGCACAATCGTTGCCAAATCGTTGCTGTTTCGTGATATCGGCTGCATGACCTTGACGGCCGACTCGGGGCAGCAGGATGAGTTGCCTTGCTGGCGTCGCTTGGCAGCGATGTTCAAGTGTTCCCCTCACCTCACGGGCCACATCCGTCATCTTTCTATCACCGCTCGTTACGAGATTTTATCCCTTGTGTCTGCGATTAACCTATCTCGACTTCGAATTATCCGAATCTCCAGTGGAGAGGATGGGGTCGCCGACGAAGCTACGTTTGGCCTTATTCCGGACATCATCAGCGAATCTGTTCGACACGTCCACCTGTCCGACTTCTACAGCCTTTCCTATACAACTCTCACCCGTATTCTTGAAAAACCCCGCGCACTGGAGGGACTCCACTTCTATAAATGCACCACATCGGAAATTGAACCATCAGATCCCCTTCCGCTTCTTATATCCCCCAAACACCACCTCACCTATCTTTCCTTTTCATCCTCTGCGTCGATTGCACAATGGCTTGTCCGCCCCGGATTCCCGCTTGATTTCAGCAATCTCGTCTGTGCCGAGATCTCTCGATCTTCGAATGCCACAGTTGCCGCCATTCTGGAGGGAGTCCGTGAAACACTCAAGTCTCTGACCGTTGCGGGTGGTACGCGCATTTCCTGCTCTTCAAAAATGCATTATTAATCCGGGCTGAGTCCATAGAGGACTTTGATCCGACCATCGTTACATTCAAATACTGGGAAAGCGGTTCCGGCGCAGGGAAAATTCCGCCGGATCCGCCGGATGGCCCGGCAACGCCTTAAGGCAGACGAATGGAAAGCTCTTAAGGCACTCCTCCTTCACTCCCTTAACCATGTATGTATTGACCTTAAGTCGCAGCCGACTCACACATCCTTAAGTAATCCTACTCCTGCTTCCCTAAGTCATCCGGACTCAGACATCCCTAAGTCCTTGGATTCGCACATCCTTAGGTACTTTCTACCCTGCTCCTTAGGTGAATCCGGCTCATATTGAGGTTTACGAGGCCCACGAGCGACAGATGCCATCCTGGCATGCATTTTATCCTAGGAGTACAAAACCAGCAGCTACCGATATTGAGAAAAATCATGGCATGTACTTATTTAGGCCCTGTGCTTACGGCGCACGAATGGGCTCACGCGCCTTCTAAACCGGCTCACGCACATTCTACGGCGCTCGCTCCACATCCACCGCGCGCACTTCCGAATCCCTGGGTACTGGGCAACTGAAACACCGTGAATCAACGCGCGAGCTGCGCTGAGCTCATATAGTAGCGTTCAGTGGCGCGACCGTCTCTTGTGCTTGCTGTTGCAGGGCTGAGCATGAAAAAACGGGCGCTACAATGGGTGTACTTCTTGGAGGTTGAGAAGATGTCATATCCGCCGCAGCACGAGATGACTCACCTCTAGGCTTCGATTGCAACATCTACCGGAGCCTTCCACTCATCTACTGCCTCTTTACTGTGGCGCGCTTCCGAGGCGGGACCCGTCGGCAGCCTGATGTGATTATCGGTGAGAAGTCAGGCCAGAGCGACCGGAGCGGTAAGCAGCATCGGGGCGGCGTTGGGGGGTCGCTTGTGGTAAGAAGGAAAGGAAAATCCGCATCAATGATCACCGATCAGCGCTGTTTACTGTTAGCCCTTTAAGGTGTCCAAAGAGACCTCTGAGGCTTAAGGGTGACTCAAGCGACGACTTAAGGTAGTATGGAGAACATGTGGGCTTAAGGACTCAAGGCTAACAATCCTTAAGAAGAGTGAACGGAGGAGTTCTTCGGGCTTGAAGAGTCGGCTGATGACTTAAGCCGAGGTTAACGAACAGGCTTGCTGAAGGCTTGTAATATTCCACAGTACTTTAGCGGGCGTAATATGAAGTCCTTAAGGACAGTAGGAGGCGAGGGCTTAAGGCATGGGTATCAGTGCTGCCTTAAGGTGTTGCCGGGGCATCCGCCGGATCCGGCGGAAATTTCCCTGCACTAGCACCTTTCTGAATACTGGAGTCCATTTCGCCTATTTTCGGCCGATTCGGCTGGTGCGGTTCCCAGCGTTGACCCACCTTAAGATCGCTCTTGACATGCCACTTGATATCATTGCCACACTGCCCACCATCTCGGAGATCACGAATCGAAATACCATCCAAGAAATCATTTATATGATCGAGACACCACGTCTCTTGGACGGTGAGCCCCAGGCCGCGGCCGAGCAGAGTAGCACATGGCCTACATTCGACGCAGGAATCACGGCCCTCCCTCTACCAAATCTAGAACGGATCGAGATCATGTTCCTGGAGGATCCCGATGATTATCTGGACCTTGACCATTCTGGCGCTGAACGCGCTACCCCACAACACTTGGACGCGGCCTCATTTCCCTTGCTGAGCGAACGAAAACTACTGTTTTTGACGACACAGTACTATCAATAAGGTATACTGCTTTGGATTCCACCCATTGCATTCACCAACAGATTTCTTCAGTAGAATTCAGCTCAATAATATTTCCTCTGCCTGCTCTTTTTTCCCATACACTTTGAGCGAGGGCTTTGGAACGATGTGCGCGATTGAGTACTTCTTATGGTTGCTATATGCAACAGCGTGTGTATTTCTGCGTCTGTTCAAAATATCTCCGCGGTGGTGTATCGGGCCACCGATCCGTTTCGGTGGTCCGAAACCCCCCCACACAGGCCAGGCTGATTTCCCGATTTTCTGGCAACACTGGGCCAGAAATTTTCCACTGACCTTCAACATTAAATGGACGGCGATTCCATGAACAGACGCAGCAATAGGACGGAGCGAGATATGTTGTTGCATATGCTGCTCATTCATGTTTATGGCAGACTGTCCGTGTAAAACAATTCCACGGTCTGAAGTCTTTTGAACTCGGTCGGCTCCGATCTCTGATCAGTGTTAGCCGCGAATTAGATAGCACCTGATATCTTGATCATCCGGACCAGAATCCAGTCCAATGAGTCGGAGGATGACTAGAAGAGACGAACTAAAAAAAGGGAAGTATATTTATGGCCCAGCCCCGAATCGAATGGGGACTGCCGTACATATGGTGCGGAGGCACGCCGAGTGCTGCCAAGCCTTCCTTTCCCTAATGTCGAACCCTGGGTAAACCAGTTTGAACACTCGTTTTTGATTTTTCCGGGTAAAAACAAATGAGAACCGTCACACGGCCCAGCT
>JARKIE010000909.1:0-20474 GCA_029378255.1 Mycena rosella
GTTGAAAGTTCACCAAGTTGAATCAGCTCGGAGAGCATAGAGACATTACCCCTCGAATATCTTCGCCCACTTGATGTGAATCAGCTTCAACTTGGACTGTTCTCAAGCAACAATTGAGTGCAATAGGCCAGAATTCGCCGGATGGTGGTCGTATGGCTGTAATAGTGTAACATTATTATTTGCTACACAACCTCCGCCCGTTTCGTTGAAAATTACACCACCCACGAAAGGTTTGGGTTTTTTTATATACAGGTAAGCACATCAACAGGATAATGCACCCCATGATGTTCAAAAATGACACAGGTTAGAAGATGTAGTTAAAATAACACAGGTCATCATGAGAGAAAATTACACAGGTCCAACTTACATCTGAAAAGTCACACTTCAATCAGGCATACGGCTCTCAAAGCTAGACAATCGGGTCGCTTCTCTTGTATTTAATGGAGCGGGTTGTAACCCGGATCATCGGCTATCACTCGGGAACCTCGGCTGGTAAGTGCCGGTGTTACCCGAGATTAGTTGGAAGTGGCTAGGTATTGTACATATTTATGACGGGCCGGGGATAATTTCCAGAATATGGTTTCCGACTTCTGTGTCAGTATTTTCATCCCTGTTTGAATTATTGCAGTACTTACTAGTGATCATAGTTCATCAGCTGATCTGTTGGTATCACTGGCCATCACTCGGCAGTCCCCTCAAAGTCTGCTGGGTGGCATCTTTGCTCATCCTGAACATGCAAAACGGTGTAAAATGACTGTCGGGTATCCGTCGTGTGAAGTTTTTAGTAACTGCTGGACCAGTGAATTTCTGTAGAGGGCCAACCTGTCTGTTTTTCTGTCACATTTCTACCATCGTGAATTTTCGGGTGTGCGTAGTTTTCCTCTCCACACTACACAAAAGGGTGGTGTAAATCCGAGAAACACCTGTGTAAATTTCTGCACAATTGGGAATAATAATGTTACACTATTACCCCCATATGGTCGTATTAAGTCGCACTTGACTAGTCACTAAGCCCGACCGGCGAAATTATGGTGAGGTTTTTTGTACCCAAACGATGTATTAGCACCTATAAACATTGTACAACTTGGATTTGAGGTCCAGGAACAAGTGTGGAAGGAGCTAGGGCTTGCGCAACACATGCCGCCTCAAACTACCCGTCACGCCGCGTTACGCCGCCTCAAAACACAGCCACCGCCGCCTCACTGCCGCCTCAACGCGCTTCGATGCCGCCTCAACGCCGCCCGCGCGCCTCGATTTTACCCAGCCCTCTTTGAGGGCTATGGTGCCCCGGGATCTCTGAGCCAATCCACGCCGTTTAGGAGTTCGTTTTTATGAATATTACTAGATGTATTAGCATGTCTCTGAAGACAACATAATTGTCCAGCCTCCCAGTAATTGAGTCGGTATAAAACATTCAACATAAATCTGAGTCGTGCGAAAAGAGTACTACGGCCAAACAACATTTGTTTCTTCCAAACCCGTCTCTCATTCTCCCCGGTTCTCACCTCGCATGTCAAACAACTTGAAGAAGGCCAAAACTGCGAGGAAATCCGCAGCGACTAGAAACACAGGGAGGCTTAAAGCTGCAAAACCTGTTATCAATGAAAACAGCCCTCCTGTCGACACTCTGAGACCATGACCCGCGCTGCAAACACGCGTCTAGCGAGTCATTCCCCGAATGATGTGGCAGCTGCTGCCTTGTGTCTCGATGGGGAGCATGTTGGTAGACCATGTTCACACTACAGGCACCGATAATGTCCCCAATATGGAGCCCTTCGATGACACATTTGACGACACATTCATGCACCTGGGAACTTTCACTGAGAACAATGGTGTGGATGACACGGCCATATCTGTCAAGGATTCAGATGAAGAGTATGAAGGCAGCAATACAGACACAGTGTCAGATGGAAGTGAAGAAGAAGATGATGGTAAGTCGTGTACACGCGTTCTGTCAAGATACTGACTGACCATGCCAAGACCTTGATTGCTGCTGTTTCCCATGTTGTTCTGACAGTCAAGATCTCCCCGAAATTCCCTAACCCTTTTGAAGTACCCTACAAGAATGGTACCCAGGATTTGAATGGAATCATGTTTGTGTACAGACTTCGATGACTTTTTCATCACTGCGGCAGCTCAAAAGGACACCCGGCTTTCGCTGATGTCAAACATCGGTTACATCACTTCCTATAAGCCAAAGAATCCAAAGCCGCAACCCAAACTACTTGCCGACGAGGAGGCATGGGAAGCCTGATTTCGGATGTGTCACAACACATCAAGGCTTCGAAGGCGAAGAATAGAGGCAAGGGGGAAGTGAAACCATTCAGTATCTCTCTCATTGATTTGTCAAAAGCAGCTAAATCAGGGGCGGGGAAGAAGATTGGTTGCATATTGCGACTTTTTTTTGCTCTTATTTACTTATTCATTCAACAGGGCAAAAAATCAAAGAGCGAAGAACGGGGAATGACCAGCCTACACCTGCTCTCAAGGAGCACAAATTGTAACTGAGGAGAAGAACTACTGCCAGGCTTGCAAAGCCCCATGTGTCGTTCTGGATAACAGCGACCATCACATCCTCACGCATACTGAACTGGCAACATGGGCCTTGCTCGCAGTTGGTTGCATTCATTTCAGTCGCATCATGATATTGATTTTCCCATAGAGCCGCCATCAAGTGGTCATCCATGAACCCCCAAAGACCTCGGTCTTGATGCAGGCCATGCCTAGCAGAAAAGAGCCAAGAATCATGCTGCCAACACTGCTCTAAACTCCAATGATCCTCTGGCATGGGTACAGGCCCTGGGCCCTGTAATACAGTGATTTCCCCATCAGTAATGATTTTTTCGAGGTCAGTGACTTGGCTATGGTGTCCGTTACAAGCTCTCGGCACTTTCAGGGGAGAAATGATTTTTGGGATTGCGAACTGTCCTGTCACCTATGCTAAAGATGACTTTGATATGCCTCCTTCAAAGCACTCCCGAGTTGATTGAATAATCAAATATTCACAGCTAAAAGGCATACAATTCCCAATTCTTTTGTAATATACTTTACAGATAGCCACAGTGGGGGTCGGAGGGCAGCATGGAAGGCAAGGGGACCCAAAGATAAGAAATATGATATCACTACAATATTTTTTTCCCTGGCGGTCTCGTAGCCCTCCTGCCCTACGTAAGCAGCACGTGATGGGAAATTTGCCTTTTTGGGACATAATGCCAGTTGCCACAAAATAATACACTGTACACTGGGGGCGCCGTGCATTTTTTAATGAATATTCACAAAGAAGCTTGAGCTCATATGAAGTAGTTTCTCGCATTGATACCATAACGAGCATGCCAATTGTTCAGGTCGGAATAGAAGTACATTATATTGATCATATTCCCCGATTCGTGCCAATGAATCGAAAATTGGATTCAATCAACTCCTATCCTTTCTCCCTGATAGTTGTATTTAATCCTTGTTCTCCACCTCAGCAGCATGTGCAATCAAGATCCGAGCAGAGCCAAATATTCCTCGAGGCGATCCGTCCCCATTCGCAGCATCATTATCGCGCCGGAAAGTTCATCTGCTGTGGAGCCAATACATGCTTGTCGGCCGGCTGACTTGCGGGCTGCATCCTGGACTGAAGGGAATGCCCTGTGGACGAGGCTCTTTAATTCAGCAGACATGAAATCCTGGAGATGGCCATTGATCTCTTGCTTGAATGCCGCCATCTAAGCTATCTCTTCCTTCAACATTGTGATTTTCTGAGCGGATGAGGGTCAAACCACTGGTGTTAACTGAACGAAACTTACCTCTTGGGATGGTGACGGGGGAAAGAGAGAGAGAGAATAGCCGATATCATGGATACATATTGGCAAAACTTCACTCCACAAAATTTGAAATATCTGTCGCTATGTAAGATACAAAAAATGCCCAGTAGTGTAGTACAAGTGGTAGTGTTTGTGCTTGGATCCCTGGACCCATGTAACACGAACTGGATTGGATGTGGGGTGCTCCCAAGCCGTTTTCCGAACTCCGGGGAGCAACTAAAAATGTCTGCGGGGTCTCAGAACCTTCCAGGAGGTCTCCAACCCTCTCAAAAAAAGTGATGTGCAATTTTTTTTTCGCCGGGGGCTGAGTTGCAAACTCTATAACCCTGTGTCCTCATGTTTGAGAACAATTTATGTTTAGTAGTCAGAAACTACTGTTGGTCCCTTGAAGTCCAGGAAGACATCCTCAAATGATCTTGACAACTTTCTCAAGAAGGTTCAATCTTACCTGTATACTTCAGAGTGACCCGAACTCAATTATAAGCACTTTGTATTGGTTGCATGTGTGTGTGTGTTTGTGTGTGTTGGTTTTTGGTGTTCACGCCCAGATCTCAGTCTAGTCACATTTCAGCCCATACTTAGGTGCGCCATTTTACTGTCGGTTGAGTTTCTCCCAGTCATGTGGAGCCAATGTGCTGAGTCAAAGGATTGTTTTGTAAGAGGTTCAATGTACACCGCACACTGCTCACCGCCTACGAGATCCGCCTCAGCTGATCACGCGCTGATCCCGCACTTTTCGCTCCACCGTCTATGTTTGCCTCGTCCTCCTCCTCACCACACTGCCTCGTACTGCACCCTTCTGCCCGGTTCATTGCAAGCCATAGCACTGCGGCTTCGGCAAGCTCGGCAGCCACCACGTTTCAGTCACATCACACGTGCCTCGTGACAGTGGCACTGACACAAACTTTCACCAAACCTCCGCGACCAGATTTCTTCGACTGGACACGTCCAAGGAAGCGTTAAAATGACTACGCCAAATATCTGAAAGTTGTTGGTGCACCCAGCTCGTGTATTCATCCGATACTTCGGTCTTGAGTTCCCGATCGCAGGGTATGATCTTCACATTGTTCAGTAAATTGGCGGGGTGGCTTCTCGAGGTGCGCATTCATAACGCGGCCACGACACTGAAACACATGGAATGACAGGGTTTCCGCGCCATCAACATGTCGGAACATCGAGTGGCAGTGTGCAAAATTCATCATGCTCACAGCGCAAACAACTGATAAAGAGCGAAAGACTGTCGAAAAGGAAATGCGCATCCATGCAGCGTTGAAACACGGCAATATCCTTGAGTTTCTGAACACTGTTGTGGTCGAGTTGAAGTATCAAGATCATTATGTGCCAGGAATGTATATGCTCCTGAAGCTGGCTGCCGAGGGTGACCTCTTTGATAAGAGCGGTGCATCCCGAGTATCATCTTTCTGCACTCGGTTCTGAATACATTGCATTCACAGCGCCCGATATCGGAGTGTACGATGAAGTGGCACATTTCTACTTCAATCAGCTTATCGCTGGAATGGTATTTACTTCCCTGACTTATGTGTGCGCCGATTTAAGTCTCACTCGCGGTTAGGACTACATACACAGAGAGGGCGTGTGCCGCCGTGATCTGAAACCCGAGAATCTCCTGCTGGACATCGCTCGGACCATGAAGATATCCCACTTTGGTCTCTCCTCTGTCTTCAAGCTCAAAGACACCAGCCGAACACGTACATTGAGAGAGAGATGTGGCAGCGTTCCATATGTGACTCCGGAGGTCCGCCAAGTACTTCTGATCCTGCATCTTCTTCTCAGTCCGTCCAGCTGAATAGTGATCAACTTTATGAAGTGGAACCCATTGATGTCTGGGGTGTTGGTGTTATCCTGTATACTCTGCTCGCTGGAAGTTCGTTCATTTCGTCGGTGTTCTCCCAGGAGTCAGTCATCCTCATGGTAGCTAGACACACCCTGAGATAAAACGATGCAGCAAATTCTGGAATTCACTCGATATTTGTCCGGGAGATCTTCCAAGAGCAGCCATGGAGCCGCTTCAACGGTGAAGCCCTCTGTCCGTAGAATTAACCTTTCCTTCTTCCACATTGATTTGTATTCTCTCTAGCATTGATCCAGAGGCTGGTGACTATCAAACTAGAGAACGATTCACCCCCGAAGACGCGTTTTAGCATTCCTGGTGCATTCGGTATATCATTTTTCACAGTTTTTTCTTCATGTGAATGCTGTGCCCACAATTCTTTCTAGATGAGTCAACTGGCCAAGCAAGGGGCCGCTTCTCTGGTCCAGGCTTTGACACAATCCCTGAGAACTACTGGAGACTTGGCGTTAGTGTTCCGTATTCCAAAACTCTCTCGAGATCGCTATACTAAGTTAGAGGTTAAGTACGGTTCTGGCCGCGTCAATGGCGCATCCAAATAATTTGGTGCAGGAAACTTTTTAACACAATATTTCAGCAGATCTTAGGGAGCCAGAATAGTTGCATGTGGCACATGTATATTGTCGCAAAAGCTCATCCTGACCAGACTTGAATTGGTTAAGTACTGAGCTGAATCAAGTGTCCTATTAAGTGACCAAGAAATACACTGCTAAACAAGGCTGAGAATTTATCTTCGTACACTCATTCTGGTTGCAAGGGTGGTCCGAATTCTTTGCAGAATTGATTTATAAAGTATTACATGTGTATGCTCAAATTTCGGAGTCAGGGTCTCACAAGAAGACTCATAGGGCCTTGTATATAATTCCCAGCGAGTTAAAAACCGGTTTATAAAGTTTGTTTGTAAACAGGGCGTTTATAAACGTGTTTACAAACATACCACCAAAATGGGTCCCAGGGCAGATCAAAGTGGAAAAATTTCCCCCACACAAGGCTTCATGACAATATTATGCTCTGTGGACGTCGCTCCCGATCCCAAGATGTATTGAAGTGACGGGGAAGATTGTACAAGAATATGTTGCCCTCGAACCGTGAGTTTCACTGCACTTAGACCCCTTAAACTGATTCACAATTCTATACCAGTCCCTCATACATCATCCGGCAAATCCAGCCCTTGTGAAATGTTAAATTAAAATTGAACTGAGTCCACAACACTGAAATTTCGGTCCGAATTTGTTTCGTGCACACCCTCATCAAGGATTTACAAACTGACCAGTTCAGACCAACCATTCGAAAATAGGTTTATAAACAGCCGTTTATAAACCGGTATACATACGGGATTAATATACAAGGCCCTAAGGTCCTGGAAGAGCAAGGTCTGACTGTGCCATTGACCCGTCCTGTGCCATTAATCCATCCATAACTGTAACTCCAGGATGGAGGATGATGAGATCATGCTATCCACCGCTCACAACACGCAATTCCCACAGACACTCATGCTTTTCGTATGCACCACCATTCGTCTAACCTTTGGTGCTCCGAATTGATTGTGATTGCTTGTAGTCCCCAACACAGTCTGGCATGCGATACACGCCGCACCTCACACATTTGTTAGGTTTTAGTATATTTTGGGCATAAGTCAGTAATAGTTTACTGATGCTGTGAGTGTTGTTTTGGGATATTAGTTAGTGTAGGTCGTAAGAGCGTATCTGAGTAGATCAGATAGCAAGATTTGTTAATTCTCAAGGCGAGTGACTCAAACTTAAATCAGTCAACAGAAACAACTACGGGGGACCTTGGTCTCAGTGGGCTATGCACTTAACAAGAGAATACTCAAGGCAAGACTATTTCCTATAGGCAGCTAGGGCTAGGAAAATAGGTTGAATCAGCTATAGGCCAGTTGGCTAGCAGGCTCAGGGGTGAGAGTGTAGATGCTATGGTGTGGAGTGAAGTTAAGGTGTGGTGCTGTAATACTCCGAGGATCTCACAGGTGCTGTGTAAGTAACGAAGCATCTACATAAATTGGCCATGCACTAAACCATAGGGGCTAGTAGTTAATTAGTATGGAAACATGTGGCACATGGTTTCCACGTGGGTACAAGTTCAAATCAAACTCAAGTGGTTCTGGTCAATATTGATGGATGTGAAGGTACTTGAGTTTAAGCCGTTTGGAGGCTTGAGGCTCAGTCTGAGTAAAGTTCTCAGCCTCAGATAATGCTTAGAAGTGTTTGCAGTGCTTCTAACAGCTTAGTCCTCAGCCTGACACTGGGGGCAAAGGCTAGGGCACCTGAAAGACAGGTGCCTTGACAAGAGGTCTTAGGGCATGTATTTGGCAGGCATTAATGCACCTTAGGATAGACAAAGGAAGGCTTTTTCACCTCGCAGGGGCCCGAAAAAGCCTCCCTTTGTCTTCCTATCTGCCTTTATCTGGTGTGTTCTCACCTGCCGAACACATGCAGAGTACCTCTTGTCAAGGCACCTGTCTTCAGTGCCTTAGCCTTTGCCCCTGGTGTCAGGCAGACTAGAAGCCTCATTGTCTTACTTGTTTATTAGTATCAGCTACCCGCTAACACCATGCAAAAGTGAAGGTTTCAGGTGTGTGTATGAATCCACACCTTATCACCACAGTCCAAGAAGTTCTTCTTGAGTACTTTGCCCAGCCTGAATCCACATTTTTGTGAGCATTGGGCCTATATGGACTGCTATAACTGCCCTCGCATGCAGTGACCTGACTTGGGCCTTGGCATGGCACAGGTGGCGTGATTTGGAGAATAGCTATTGGGCAGAGAATTTTACCCAGGATGGCCAGAAAGTTGTGATGTTCCATTATGGATGCAAGCAGGAGCTCATGTTTGTATTCAAAAAGGGGGAAATAAATAAGCGATCAACGCAACATCAATGCAACATCCATGAGTAGGAAATTTGAGAGTCCCCTTCCACTACAATTCTACCATGTCAATGGAGGGTTAGCTCATGATGCCTCTTGCCATTGGAGGTCATATTTCACACAAGCACTGGTTCAGAATATTTGCTCAACCCAATCTCATCCCATCATGAATGACTTTGATCCGACCCTAGGTTGAGCTCCACAGTTGATGCAGATCACCTAGCTTCTTGAGTGATGGTACATGTTCAACTCGCTGCCGTAACAAATACATAATTTATTTAAATCCCCATGGATTTTGAAACTGGGAAAGTCATAGCAAAGCTGATGATCCCTAGGGTCTCCGTCACCAATTTTTGAAAATCAACATATTACTCGAGAAATGGGCTCAAATGTGGCAAACCCCACTACCATCTCGGGCATTTCAAAAAAAAATCAAAAACCGGTCACGGTAGTTCTAATCTTGAGTTTATTCTGCATCAAACTGTCGACTCAGTTGTTTCTTTATGGTGTGTTGAGCCAAAATTACTGTATAATTACATTCAATTCAACCGGGGGGGACACGTGACCCAAATTAACGATTCAACCATTCGACCACGGCCGAAATTTGGTGCGACACTACCGAAAATTTCGATCACCAGAACGAAAACTTTCAATTTGCCATGTCACAGACACAATTTTGACCAGATTTCGAAGGGCCATGACACAATTTATATTCGACCACCCGGCAGGTGATGCGTGACAAACTACCAAAGTTCGCCATCAACCAAGGGGGGAGTGACACGTGACAGTCGAATTGAATGTAATAGTAGTACAGTATACTGGTTGCAAAACTGGAACCGAGTGTCCCAGTGAACCAAACACAGCCAAAGCTGCCGGCTTTCGATCGAGTGATGCCCATCCCCAAATTATTAGGGGAGGAAGTAACTGACAGCGGGGGCAAAGGCTGCTGCACCTGAAAGGCAGGTGCCTTGCCGACAGGTTGTGGCACACATGTTCAGCAGGTCTTTTCAGGACGCCAAACACTTCTTTATAATTTAGCCCTTTGTACATAAAAAGGAAGTAAATTAATATTATGTATATTTGACTCAGAATAAAGCAAATGGTTGTGTGCAACATGCAAATAACTACAAAATTCAAGTGATAGTCACAGTGCAGCTGCAGATGACGCTGCATCCATGCCCAGATCTGTGGCTGTGCTGCGGCTATCACTTGAATTTCGTAGTTATTCACATGCCACACATGGCAATTTTCTTTATTCTGAGTCAAATCTACATAATATTAATTTACTTCCTTTCTATATACAAAGGGCTAAATTACAAAGAAGTGTTTGACATCCTGAAAGGACCTGCCGAACACATGCACAATACCTGTCGACAAGGCACCTGCCTTTCAGGTGCGGCAGCCTTTTGCTCCCGGTGTGATGACTTAACACTACTAATGGGGCTATGACTCGCGTCGTGACGGTCCAGCTGGCAGCGGTAACATGAAGGAGAGAGTATGTACACGGTACTACGAATTACAGGTGAAATCAAGATAGGGAGAGAGTTGCGAGACGGAGAGTTCATCAGCCGGCGGGATCCTGAGAATGAGCCAAATAAGAATAAGAAAGAAAAGGATTGTCAGGTGATGTTTTTTGTGGCGTGAGTGAGTTGGTGGTCCGAGTCATTCTTTGGGGCACGACTAGTAACCTAAGTTGTGCGTCTGGTTGTAGCTAGGGCAGAGCTGGTCCCAGGCGGCTGCGCGACTATGGTGAGCCGGAGGAACGTTCGAGCGGCGTGCTAAGACTTACGAGGAGGGTTCTCTTTCGCCATATCGGGAATATCCTCCGCTAGTACCACCGCCATTCCACTGTGGGCGAATTGTCAGAGAAAGACCTGGGATGGCGTCGAGGATATACCCTTCCAGATGCCAGTCGACGTGGCAGTGAAGCATCCCTACGGATCGTTCCGTGAGCTGCGAAGAATGATGAATAACACGGGAATATACGAACATGGGCCTTTATTGTCAGTCACGAAGCTGTGGTCATTTCTTTAGTATTTAATGGGATCGACGAAGAAGCAAGAATACCGGAAAGTAGCGAGATCGTCCGCCGAAACTCCCGCATTCACAACGTCACGAATAACCTGGATGGTCCTATTTCAGGCCATTTTCCAACCACAAATGAGAAAATCACGCACGGGGGTTTCAAAGTTGTAGGTGGAGGAGTTTGCGCTGCGCACGACGTAGAAGTTGTGCTGCAAGGTATGTCAGTCTGAGAAGGAAATGTATTCCATTCGGAATCGAATACGTACGCCGTGCAAGTGGAATGGGTGCTATTAAACATATATGGGTTAGGATATCTAAATTGTTGTGGGACATGGTGCGGCTTACGGGTGCACCGGGTCCACCCCCAATAATGCTGATCTCGACGATCTTGTTTGGTTTGAACTCGAACAGGTTATTCTTGGGCAAGAGTTCCTGTGCCTTGTACTTTCCAGAGAGGATCTGTAGCAGGACGGGCGTGCTCGGGGTCACGAACGTCTGCACAACGACAACAGTTTATATCAGTAAGGCCATACTGTGGAGCAAAATTTGGAGACATACCGTCCCGTTGACCAGGAACTTGAACGTCGTGAGGTCGAGGCCGAGTTCGAGCCGGATGTTGTAGTCCGCGCCGCCGGGGTAGGGATTTCCGGGTGCCCTCGATGGCACAAGCGGGTGTAGCGACGTTTCGACGAGGGGCTGAGTGGCCACGGAGCTGGTCTTAGGGTCGGCCTCAGGGGCGCCGGCGTAGCGCAGGATCGCGCTGTTGGTTCCGTTCACGAAGCTCCCGACGTTGGCCCCATCCTGGTTTGGCAGTGCACGGATCCAATAGTTGCCCGCAATCTGGTTGGCGGTGAGAACGAAGGAGTAGCGCTGGCCGGCTGCAAGGGGTGAGTTTGCTGGAAGGGAAGGGGGAATAATACATGCCAAAGATTTGGATCTGGTCGGCGACAACGGGCTTGTGGTTCACACCGTCTACCTAATTAGGGTTAGAGCATTCCCATCGGTGCTGGACGATAATCGTTACCTCAATTATTGTGAGATGATGCCCGTCGATGCTGGATGATAAACGTTAGTAGGAGGAGATGTCGCCGTACACAACGAACCCACCTGAAGAAGAAGTTCGGGTCACACGACAACCCGATCAGGCGGAACCGGTAGCGCTTTCCGTGAGTGACGTTGATTACCGCGAGATCGGAGAGCGGCTGTGTTAGTGGTTAGAAATGAAGAGCTTTGCACGACGATCTGCAACTTACGCCTTTCTCGTAGCGTCCGAGTCCGTTGATCAGGGTGGAGTTGAACTTCGGGGGTTGGTTCGTCGTGGCTTGCATTGCCGGATAGTGATACCAGTCCGCGAGCGTTATGATGGTCGACTCTACAGGAAGGTCATTATTCAGAGGACATTCGAGCCCGTGGTAGGCTCACCATTGTCAACGTCTGAGCAGTTTGACACTATTAGTCCGAGTCGAGGCAGAATTAGAAATGACGTACCGTAAAGGTGCTTTGCCGGGTCGTTGGGATCATAAACTGTGGCCGAATAAGATTTCAAAGAAGAAAGTTAGACTGGAGCAAAGACGTGCCAACGAATGGCCCCCTCAAACCGTCACAATATTGAGTAGCTGTTTGTTTGTCAACATTGTTTCTCAGAAGCCAACGGAGCCGCGACGTACACAAATGACTGTGGTACCAAAATGTCCCAGCTTGATCCCTGGATCAGTGTTCAACATGGCGTATTATCCGGGAAAGGATATATACTCACGGAACCTGAAAGCTATACGGGAATGAATGGCCAGGGGTGATAGGACACTCTGCGTCGGCGTCAGCAACAGTCAGCGAAGAAGGCCAGATTCTTACGGGTGATCCAGGCAGTGCCGTCGTTATAATTCGTCCCACCGTGTTGTAGTATTCCATGCCAATGCTGTTGTGTTCGCGAATTGAGAACTAGAAGATGGGGATTTCCCGGCGGGAGGAACTCACAATACTGGTGTCCGTCAACATAGTGGCATCATTCAACTTGTCCTCGACATTGATCATGAATCGGTCTCCCTGGGATGATGTTAGTTTGTCCGGGCCGCGACGTGCGAAGTTACAAACCTTGTTTCCCTTTATGAGGGGTCCAGGGAAGGTACCGCCAGCAAGAACAGCTCTGGATTGGTCGGTAAGCTGAGATTATGCCTACAGGATGATAAAACGCACGAGCGCCGATATCCATCTGGCGAGATAACCTTGTTGACGATTTCCAGGGAAGTACTAACAGTAGAACGACCCTGGAAAGAAGCACTAGGAGCAGAACGACCCTGGTGGAGGATAATCATAAGCCCGAACTGGTAAAGAAACATCGGGCTGCACTCACGACTGAAACGGATACTGCGCGTGTTCCCGGAAGCGTAGAGAAAATTAACAAGGCAGCGGACAGGAACATGGTGTCCCTGGGGTGAACCAAAGAGGTCGCTGGAGAAGATAAACTTTGAAAAGGGGGGCCGAACGTATGAGGCAACGGCAAACCGTCGATCACCCTTTATATCAAACGACCGCCGTACGAAAATACTACGGCACTCCCGGGCCTTCGGTCGACACCGATGTCGGTAGTGTTGGCGCAGTGCGAGCCGAGTCGAGGCCGTGTGGCCAACTCGTCTCCACTCGATCAAACGAGTTGACACGAGTTCTAATGAGTCGAGTCGAGTCGAGTTGGTAACGGTGTGATTACCAGTGACAGCAGTTACTACATCTATCAAACAACTATCGAATCTCTTGCAAATTTCTTGCCTGGGCCCTGTGTATATTGAATATCATGTCGGCTGGTCGCGGTGACCACTTCACCAACTAGCTCAAGGCCAATGGCTTCCTAAGAGACTTGATTGCGATGAAGAAAGGAAAAATGGACACGTCGAATGTCGCAGTCGGTATCCGTCCGAGTCGTGTCCGGTCAATTAAGCTTTAAACAGTTACGCATAACCCACTCTCTTCTGAGACGGGGTTCCATCGACGACCTGTCAGCAAATTATCGATTTGAGCTGGACAGACGCAGTCTCCTACCCAACCTCAGTTACGAGGTTGGGGAGTGTCAGTAGTGATATTCACAGTGGATTCTGAAAAGAATTCGAGAATAATACAAAAATAGAAATTGATGATAGCCCATCAATCCATCCCTTCTAGACCGCCAACTTCAAGCTACTGTACTATTCAGACCAAGTGTTCACGTAACGCGTAACAGCCGATTTTTTCAAGGCTTCTAAAAATCGCGACAAATCAAAAGAAAATGTATCGGCCATCTCGGTGATCGAAATTTCCGAAATTTGTGAACACTCGATCTGAATGGTACAGTACTTCAAGCCCCAACCCTCTAAGGAAACACTAGATATCGGGCCCTGGTACTCATCGGTGCCGCTCCGGATCGAATAGAGAGACGGGACGAGACGGGTTTCACCGGGTGATGAAACTGCCTTGATGTGGCTGGACCTTGGCAGGACCATTGACTCTGTCAGTCGCTTTAATTAACGGCGATTAATATTACAGGCTTGATTTATTCCATTGGGGACCACTTGGCTACGGGTTCTTTTATTGGGGGCGACGGGATAACCCTCCGCCTGAGGCAACTTGTCAAAACGCCGGGGCCACAGCGATGATTGGAAGATTGTCGAGCAGCAGGAGCTGATGCCCAGCCCAGTTAGGCATGATCGTCGCAAGATCGTCGTGCCATTCATCATTAGTCAGCAGAGTGGACCTATTCGAAACTGGCGGTACACCATTTTTGGCCCTTTATGAAACAATCAGCAATATATTTATGCAGAATACGGAGGCAAAGATAGACCAAAGTACCATCGGGGCCAACAGTCAGTACTGTTCGCACGGCTTCAAAATTGATTGAGAAATTTAAAAAGAATTGCCTCCCACCCACATCGAAGTCCGAGTCGACAAGACAACGGACCGCTTTGGCAGCGCCATTGCAGACGCTGTCGCTTCATCAATACAGGAGGGCTGGCACCTGTACATATGTAGTACTACTACAGGTATACTTCATTTCAGGTGACATCGGGGCTGTTAAACCTGGACCGCACGGTCGCCGCTGCATAGTGGACTCGTCCGTATCAGGGTAGGTTGCTATCATCCGGGCACTCGGGTGCTTTCGGGAGCTGGCCTCCGCGTATTCATGGCTATCCGTTGTCCTAGGATTTTGGCAGCATATTGATTCAACCACATCCGCGTTATCCCACTATCCCGGCTTAAGATTCCTCCTGGGCAATTGCTGGGCAGACAAACCTGACGGCCGTCAAAACATCGGTGACCTCGGTGTCGGTGAAACAAGCTCTGAAGGTCTGGACACCACCGCAGTGCTTCGGAAGGCTTAACACCCCCGGTTTCCCGACACATAGATGGGCGACCCCTCTCAGCACAGAGTAATACTAACAGAACTCTCCGGGGTACCAAGGACCGATAAAACTAGGATCACGGGATCTTCCCCCATACGTGAGATGCCAATGGCTGATTTTTCCTTGCCCGAAATGAAGCTCGAAATTCGCGTAGCTCACAAAAGTTGCGCATGCGACCGAATCGATGCCGAGATCGAAGGTTCGGCATGTATTTAGTCACTGAGCTGCACGCTTCCTTTGCTCACTACGCTGAAGCCATTTTGGACTTCCAAAACAAGAAACTTCAGAATGATTTTTGTCAGCTCTGATCATCTGACGTGGGATTTGGTCGCGTGCCGGAAGGCGTGCCGAATGCCGTAGGTTCGGCAATTCACCGGCACCGCACAATTAAGGTACAAGTTCGGAGTGTTCAGATGGATACTGATGCCGATTGTCTCAGGGAGCGGTTGTCCCAGCCTCCTATGTGTGTACTGACAGTCTGAAGGTATGTAGATGGATTCAATCGCAGACTTAGGAAAATCCCGGATCAAATTCACCTTACCGCCATCACGGTGAGCTCAGAATTCTTGTCCAGCGGCAAATTCAAAAAGTGGCGCGAGGTCAGCGAGCTACTCCCACAGTGTAAATTAGTCCACATCCCGCATGGTCAGGACGTGCATGGAACCCAACACCCAATCCGGCTAAGGCTCCAACCATTTCGTTTTCGTTTGCGGCTTGGCGCAAACCAAACGGAAACGGTAATTAAACGTTTGAAAACCGTTCAAACAGTTTTTAAACAGTATTTCCCCGAGGGCATGGAGTACAGGTGCGGAGGGAGTGGAGAGACCAGTGATGATGGTTGAAATTGTCGGGTCAGTTCTTGCCTTCAACACGCACACCGAAATGCATTGGGTGGAGATGGATTAGGAGTTGATGGCTGTGGGCGGAGATCTCCGTGTGTCATCAATCACACTGAGCGCCGTTCGGGGAATCACTAAGTGACTCGATATTTCTTTTCGTGATGGTTGTTTGTGAGTATGAATTTGATGTCCTTTTGTGTTCTAACATCCACTTGTGATGTTGCTGTAGGCTCAGATAAATATTCAGTGAGTTGCAACCGTTTGAACCATTTGTGTATTATTCGTTTACCGTTTGCGCAGGTCCGCAAACTAAATGGAAAAAGAAACAGCTTTGCTGTTTAAAACATTTTAAAATGGAAATGGTTGGTGCCATACTGTGAAAACAGCGGTACTACGCGTCCAGCAGCGCGAGTTTGATTTGGGGTCGGGTCATGGAGGAATAGGATCTGATAGCGGATGGTCCACACCTGTGCTCGATACGATTACCGGATACCCCAGCAGGCGCTCCGTTCGATTTGGGGTCAGGTCATGGGTTTGATCCTTCAGTATTTTCCCTGCCCGCAAGGTTGTGCTGCGAGGAGAGGTTAATTCCTTGAAGGATTGAGAGGGAATTGGATGCCCGAGGCAAGGGGATCAGGACTTGCATCCCGTGATGAGGACTTGTAGAAGGAATCAGTTAGCAGGCCATCTGTTCGATTCAGACTCGGGGAATGCGCTCCCAGCGGATTTCTTTTTCTACGGGAGAAAGGCTGAAATCTTTTATTTTTTCCATCGCCATAGGTGAAGTGCCACAAAATATAAGTAGTATTAATTGAACATTAAACATTCCGTGTGTTCGGCTGTGTAATATTCCTCGCGGGATTTGTGTCCGTGGCTGGGTCGGTACCTCGAAAAGGCCGGCACCCCCATACCGTGCCGTCACCACGACTAAACCACAAGGAGCTCGTAATCATTCTCGTTCGCAGCAACGATCCCCGCCGCTTGCAGCTCAAAGTAGCTGTGCCTTTTTTCAAGTCTACGTCCACAATCTACCCTGTGCATCCCAGTAGATTTCATGCGCGGTTTGTATGTGCACACAGCTCCCAACTGCAGGCGAGCCATCAAATCCGTCTTCGAGCCTTTTCTTGTGCACAGTTTTGGGCTCTTCACCGTCTCTGTGTACTGTATGTTCTCTTCTCATCTCGATACTAAATCTCTGACCCATTTTGATCTGAGTCACTCCGAAATCTTTCGAAAAGAGACAGGAGTGTTGCATCGATAAGGCCTGGACTCGAGCTCCCAACACCACCAATAATGCTCCCTACCAAAATTGTCGATAAAATCAATCCTTAGTCCAATACACTCCAATTCTATTCCATGGACTTGCAGCCTCGTCTCTCGCAAGCTGAGCACGCCTCCACAGCTCCATCTTGATCTCAAAATCCGACATACAACGATTCGTAGACCTTCTGAAAAGTCCAGAAAACACATTCACCCCTATCGTGCACACCCTGGAGCTGGACACGGATCCCGACGAGTCTGCTTTCAATGAATGTCTGCCGCTGCTCTTCCATGCCTATACACCTTCACGTACCTGAAAGCACTTATACTGTGCAGGGTGCAGCTCTACTATGACTTCAAATTCCCCCTTGTCCTGAGTGTTGTCAGCATGGAACTCACTGCTGTTTGAGCACACTCGCTGCCCACACTGGGGACAATAAGCAATATACAGGGCCTGTATATCCTCAGTATATGTTCAGTATTTTACAAATATCCCTAGAATATACCCACAAAATATGGAGGCTGTATATCCTCAGTATTTTTGAAACATACTGAGGATATCCTTACAATATCCTGAGGTCTGATGGTGTTACATACGTGCACATGGACTTCAGTTCATCTCCGATCTCTGCACCTCCGAATGTTCGGAGGCCAGAGACGGTAGATCATTGGGTTTTTACGCGATGAAGGTTTACTGAACATTTCCCGTTTAACCGTTTTACTGTTCCTTCTCAACTTCTCATTTATTGTTTTGCTTACTCAGCTAACTTCTTCGTCCAAATTTGGACTCTCGCTTATTGTTATGTTTTGATCTACCTTATTTAGGTTAACAATAACGGACTTTGTATAAATACGATTTAATACCCTCATGTACTTCAGTTTGATTATAAACATTGGTTTGCTCTTCACTTTGCTTCCGAGTCTTCCTCCGGTGTCCATTGAGACCCTGTCTACCTCTGTCTTGTCCATTGGCCTAGGGTAGTACGCATACCCTTACCTTCCTGTGATGTTTGCGCTCACTTTTGATATCTCCGACCTCCAACTTCTCCGAACTTCTGACCGGAGACCTCTGGTGATATCCCCCTTATTTGGCACGGGATATAACAGTATAATCAAACTCATCTATCCTTGGCTGGTTCCTCATGTCTTTCCCCAATAATCCCCCCATCGGTCGTGACCCTCGGGACTCTCGGCTCTTCTCTTAGATTGTTCCTTTGACTCCTCCGACCCACACAATGGATGACATTCCGACATCATTCCAGGGTCCTTACCCTGCCCCTGCTTATGTCTCCATTTGCGGACGGTGTTCTGCTCCTTCTGCACCTCCCACCATTCCAGTCAATGTTCCGGGGCTACTTTATAGCCCTCGGACCCCGGAGAACCCAACTGTCTATCCAGTCTCTCCGTATCCCGTGGGGCATCAGTATCAGGGCAGGGGAGGTCGGGGACGTAAAACACTGTCGGCGTGTGCGATGGAAATAAGCTGGAGAGTGTCACGGACAACTCATCAGAAGAGAGGTCAGGGTTGGTGGATGAGGGTCACAGAAGAATCTCCCACTGGAATCGCGAGTTGGGTACGGCCTGCTAGCCAGATTATGGTTTTCTTATTGGGGGCTTTTCTTGGTGTAGAATCGCGCTGCTGTCACCAGATGGAGACATAGTCTCGGGTGCAGAGCAAGAGGGGAAACGATGGAATCGGCGGAGACAGAAGCAGGGACTGCAGTGGAGACCAGGATGGCGGACTAAAAGGACTGTGGGATGGCAAAGACCAAGGAATGATTGTTTGTTGTGCTGCATGGTGTGTGGCTGCTGTGTCTAACACAAACAACCCCTGATGTCCGGATGTGGAGTGCACCAAGTGCACTGCCACAATGTCCACCGGTTCACCCCAGGATAGATAGTGTGTGGTCAATTGTTCAGCTTGACCTTGCACGGTGGTATCTTACCCATTCTTGAAAGGAAATATATATCTATATACTTAGGGGCTCAATACTCTACCACAAATTTGAATCTTTCTCGGCTGGCACACCCAATAAAGGAATATTTCTACTTAGGTAATAAGGTTAATCGAAGGTGGAAAATTCCGTACCGCAATCAACCATTGTAGAAAGTTTATACATTGATTTACTACGAAACTGCCACCAAAAGAGCTTCAATCAGCAGCTGGTTCGAAACTTGTGTATTTATTCTTTATTCACAAGCTGTGAAAGGACTGGTGAAAGAGCAACTTTCAGCAGCCCTTTCTGCCATATTGATACAAGGACTTTCAAAATGTCTTTGTTCATAACAAAGGATTTTAAAAAATCCTTGTTTCATCATGCCTGAAAGGGCTGCAGAAAGATTTCTTTTTGACATTGTTTTCATAAGTCACTGACAATGAATAACTGTCTTGGTTTCAAAACAGCTGCTGATTGATGCTCTTTCAGTGGCAGTTTCATAGTAAATAAATTTATAAACTTCTACAAAGGTTGATTGTGCTACAGAATTATCTACTTTCAATTAACCTTATTACCTAAATAGAAATATTGCTTTATTGGGTGTGTAGCACACCTGGATTTTTCCAGAAAATAAAGAGAATATCATTGTAAGCACGTGAAACCCATAAGTGTCCTGCAGGAACCAGTATCGAATGAAGGTATCGACCATAAATATGGGGTGTGAAGGCAAACCCAAAAAAAACATTCAAATCAGTTCTCTCCATCCTGAATCCTCCTCCTCCTCCACCACCACATCCTGTCGTTCATCCGCTTCTTGTATAAATCTTCAAGCAGCTCCTGAGTATACTGTTGCCATGTATGCTCAAATGCATGTCCGTAGGCATCCTTGCCCCTGGTAAGAAAGGCTTCTGCCTCTGAAAATCTACTTTGGGCGGTGCACAGCTTTCCCTGCCCAAGACTTGCATTGATCTCTGTGTAAAGAGCCAGAGCAGACAGCTGGGCTTAACGAATGATGACCTGCCCAACCCTCATTGATTGGGCTTTGACCGTTCTTCACATTTCAATTAAACGGGCATGTCAGAACTAAATTAGCCAGAGATGGAGCGCTTCCGCGAGGTGCGCCCGCCGTAATCCGAACCTAAATGTACTTACAATCGGCTGAGCTGCGCGCCTGTAGGAACTTGAAGGAAATCACAGAAAAGCCGTGTGCAGTGTCAATAATTTCTCACTGTAGAGTATGCCCAGTCTAACGTATTTGATGTACTCGAGCGGAAAAAAATGCCTTGCTGAGATGATCAGCAGGGTTCAAAGTGCGAGGGTGAAACAAAAAGCGAGAAATCTTGCCAAATAAGCCAGGAAATCCCCAAACCAAGCAGAAGTCCAGGGGGCAGCTCAACATGGAGCGCCAAGCAGCGTCAAGTATTCGAAAAGTTGGACACAGTTTGTGAGACAATTGATGAGAATGCAACGACGGAATGCGACT
>JARKIE010000091.1:0-296600 GCA_029378255.1 Mycena rosella
AGCAAGGACTTACGGCTATGGCTGCCTGAGCTAGATTCCGGCATCGCAGCGATCGATGTACTGAGCAAGGGGACACTGGGAGTGCGACGTGGCAGGTGCGTGGCAAGGTGACAGACATCGCTTTACAACGTAATTCGGTCCGATACGTCGTACCTGGGAACTACGTCCACACTGTTCTGCGTCAAGCTCGATTGATCCGTAGACTCGTTCCATCCCACCCTCATGGCCCCATATGAATCCACGAATCAGTCACTGAGTAACCACTGACAATTTTTATATTCATCCAATGGGGCGTAGGATCATGCAGAACGTCATGGAAATGCTCAATTTTAAATGCAGTGTTTCGACCAGGAAAGAAACTCAAACGACCGCGTGCATCACTATTCGCCGTCAATCGATTGTATATGTATCTCAAACTTTAATGTGTAGCGCGAGGCCGGTGCATCCTGATCCTCCGCCCACGCCGGCCTCCTTTCCTCATGCAGGACTTCCATTGATATGACTCATATGAGCGAACGAACGGCCTGGGACATTTCTCCCAGGCTATTATCTGAGTTGAATTTAATAGACATTAATACTGCACTGCACTCCAGCGCGATACTGTGAGCCTCCAGCCCATATGGAATGATCTCCCTGCATCCATGCCAACTCGAAAGACACCTGGCGGAGGGAACAACCGGAAGGGTCCCGGGATAAAAGCAGCGCGCCGTAAAGTACGTCGGCGACATCAATCTAAGCCCCGCGCCAAGTCAATAATAATCCTCGAACGTTCCGGGAATGACACTGCCTGGATCTTAAAGAGATCCAGACCGTCCAAGAGCTGGTGAGATACGAGTATGATCAGCCTGCACAAAAATTGAGGGAGGCGGCACGTAACCCACGGGCTTCGGGCGCGGAACACATTCAGAGGTCAGATCAAGTCAAAGGTCAGTGAATAACAAGAGCTGCGGAAAAAGTTGTGCGTGGCGCACACATAGTACGTGCCAGATTCAGGGCTCGGCTGGACCTATCTGATGCGGTCGAGCCGTGGTACAACCGCGTAATCAGAGTCGGGCGAGAATCGGGGAGGAATGGAACTTTAAAGTCAGCGTGTTATCAGTCTGAAATGCAGGGAAGAATGGGTCTTGCAAACCAATATAGGTACAAGGGCTGAAACACCAACGAGGGGGGGCGTGACAAGGCGTATACGGAAGGAACGGCTGAGCGAAACATTTTGCAAGACAAAGACCCCCAAGCCACGCACGGTAAAGTCAACGGACATTTTTCAACCTGCAGCATTTAAGTATTCGAAAAGAGTCACAGCGCTGGGATCTGGACGCAGAGTTAGTCGGCGAATCCAAGAGAACGGAGCTTGGGGAGTGCGAAAGAAAATACATCCAGGACTCGTTGAATGTGATTCAGTGCAGAGCTGAGGCACCTGAGCTGAGTCCCACAAGGGGAGTCAGGAATTGTGAACCTGCACTGGGGGATAGAAAGAGGTCGTTTCCAAGCCCGGGGTATGCTCGTCCCAGCCGTCACTGTAATTAAAGTTTGAGTACCAGAAGGGAGGCCGAGAACTGAAGGTTCATCGGGAAAATTCACGTGGGAATAGAACACTGCACGGTCCGACCTGCGTCACAGGAGGCAGATGCATGCAGCGATTATGTATCTTGAAGCTCTCCCTGCAAATTGGGTCGCGCAAGCGGTGAATCTGATTAAGACTGGTCCGGGGAGGATCGCAAGCTGCCGAAATTGTCAGTCATTTTCTGCACGAGAGAGCTTGACATTCACCCGAATACGTCCGACCTGAGAATTTCACGCATACCGCCGTACAGCTGCCGAAAATCAGACGGAGTGAAACGGCACCATTGCCTTCAAATGGGGCTACTGTCTGAGCTCTACGAGTTCGGGGTAAAGCTGAATAGAACTAGCTTGAGTATCGAAATTGAAGGAATAATTAGTGGTTACTGCCTGAGGAAGCGGCTAGAAGCCTAACCCGACTCACTTATAGCAATTTAAAAATTACAGTGAAAATCGGGCGGGTGGGACGAATATTGCGTCGGACAGCTGCATTTAGAGCCGAGTATCAGAAGGAGCAAAGAAAAAGAGGGAGAGGGTAGCACCGGCGGAAACATAGACTCCGCTGGTGATTTCGCAAAAGATTGGGCTTACAATGAGTTCCAGGGTAACAAGGCTGATGGAGCCTAGCGTTGAACTGATATGTTTTGGCACAATTTGGACAAGGTGCGCCGTCATCGGCACGGGGGCCCAGCGAGGAGGACAAACTGCTGTGTGAAGCCATGACCAGGGGATCAAATAGAATGAGGTCGAACCGCACAAAACGCAGCGAAGCAGAGGGCAAGGGACTCTGGACCGATACGATGTGCGAAGCCACGAGAGGATGACCAGGAAGGCGAAGGTTGAGATTAGGCTAGGACAGAAGACAGGATGGGTTTGCGAGCAATCCATTTGACATTCGCCGGAGTTCTCCGACTTCGATATCGGACATAAATTAAATTGAAGCTCTCACAGAGTCACTAGGTGAATAAGCTTTCGGGGATTTATTCCGAGTCAAACAATACAGTAGCTGAGCACCGTAGCTCGTCTCTGCCAGTCGTGCGAGGTGTATCCGATTGCAATACTAGCGTTGAGCGCGGCAGACAGTGGAAAAATGCTGTGTGAAGTCGCGACTAATGAGGCCTGCCAGCGGGATCAAATAAAATGAGGTGGAGCCGCAGGGAACGCCGCGAAGCAGAGGGCGAGGGAGTCTGGACCGATACGATGTACGAAGCCACTGGAACGGGAAGGCGACCAGGAAGGCCAAGGCTGAGACGAGCGCCGAGACCAGAGACCGGAAGTTGTTGATTCATCATTCGCCGAAGTTATCCAGCGTCAAAGTAAGTATATGGGACAGAAATAAAATTGAAACAAGTATTCGGAGTCATTCCGAGCCCCGCGGACAGTCGCAAAGACCGAGTAAATGCATATGACCCATATTAGCTCGTCCCTGGCGCCAAATGTATCCGATATGAGATGAAATTCCAGCGCCGCAGAGTCGCTGACAGTCCGCGGCGATTAATATTGCAGGAGACTGTGGGGAGCGCAGTGTCGGAAAGAGTCAGACCAGAACAGCGTACAGCGTTCAAGCGATGCGGGAGGCGCATTTTATGAGACAAGAAGAGTGAAATGGGTGGTGGGCGGCTCATGCGCAAGCGGCGAGATGAGGGTAAGCATGTCGCAGACGCGCGCTACTTATTTGGTGCAACCGGATCACGGAGCTGATTAGCCGGCGTTCCGAGTCCTAAACGGGCTCGTGCTCAAAGCTTCACCACCGGGCAGCGCGCGCCGCTTGCGCCATCAAAGCCCGACTCATCGTCCGAGTTTCCTGTAGTGACGTGACGTGAATTTTCGTGTTCCAATCAGAAGGGTAAGTAATCGCGGCGGATACAATTCCCGAGGTTTGAAAGTCGCAAATTACCTTCAGAAAACCTCTTGCTCGCGGACCAATGATGATTTCCTGCTCGAACTCTCGTTACGTGTGGTACTTAAATGCCAGAAAGAATTGCAGACTGCGTTTCACCTTGGTTTCACCTTCAAAGGCTCGGCCCCGCGCACCCGAGTCTTTTGCCGCCCAGCTGTTGGATACCGACACCAGCTCGCGCGCACGCGTCTATCTAGATTCAACCGCGAGGGCTGCTTCGGGTGTCATTCGTGCCGGAAGCCGAGACTGTGTTTGCGCGAATGCGGACGCGGAGAGAAGCTCGAGCGAGGCACTCAAACTGGTTGTAACGGTGAGGAGCCTCAGGGATTTCTGGAATGTGAACAGCAAAAAAACGCGATTGTGACACATTTCTCAGTACCAGTGCCCCTCTCTGGCCAAACGATGCCGAATCCCGGCAGTTTTTAATGGGTATTTTAAGAACGTCGGTCCACCGGTCAGCGGGAAAGAAATTCATCAACGGGTTCCAAAAGAACGAATATGAGACATCCAGACTGTAGATCTTTGCTATACAGCAGAAGGCCATTCGCGCAGCGTGCACCGGCTGGCTGAGCGCAGGCCGAACGGCCGGCGCATGTAGCTGCGGATAAATGCATGACTGCTTCGATACTAGCTCGATACACTTACGCAAATCCAGCTCGTCCAGGGCTCGGCTTAATCCGGCTTGCACACATACACGCCCGACGCAGCGCGTCTACATCTTTCTCTCACTACCACAGACATGAATCCCCCCACGCAGATATTCACGCGCGGTGCACATATTTGTGTGCAGCTCGTCTGTGTTCGCGCTGCTTGCGCGCAGTCTGCAGCGCGTAAAGCCACCAAAAAAATCACATCGGACGCTGATTCCCGCGCTGATCAGTTCTCGATACATCCGTGTTAGCTTGGGAATCCGTCCGCGCCGATTAATGCGATGTTATTCAAGTGCCGCGCCATCAACATTGCACGTATTTGGCTCTTTGACGCGACGCGACCACGTCACGGGGGACATTCTCCCTCAACTCGTCACTCCTACTGCGGCGCCCCGCCTGACGCCGCGCCCTGCCCAACGCCCTCCGCGCGTCCTCGGTCGACTCGGCGCCGGACCACGACGCGCCCTGAGCAGCGCGGGCATCTACATAAGGTGCGTCCCCGACTTTGTCGCTCATTGACGCTGCTCGACCCCAGTCTGGACTTTCGCTATTTCATCTCGGTGGTGCAGCTCTTAACAGCTCCGTCGCCACCAGCCGCCGTGCGGCACCAATATCCCGAGCAGATATCTGCATGACCTCGGGTGCGCATCTTCCATACCTCTGGTCGAAGTCGCAGTGGGTCTCCGTCTGGCCACCCCACTCAACGCGATCGTCGCCGGCGCCGTCCCAGGCGCCCCGTCTCCGCAGACTGGTTCCACGTCGTGTTCCCCCGCTACACCACCACGCGCGACGTCGTCCTTCTCCCCGGCCCCGCACACTAGCGGGCCGCGCCCGCGCCCTGCATCGAGATCGTGAGCGAGACAAGGACGCTTCTCCGCAGACCTTTGTGCGCCCTGGGGCTCCTCGCGCCTCTCCGCGCTCCCCTCTCTCGCCACGTCCCCCATCTCGCGCCACCTGTGCGTGTCCCCGCTCATGCGCGCTGCCGTCGCGCGCATGCTCGCGCTCACCAATCTACAGCTGGAACCGCATTCCTTCCTCCTCGGGCGCTGCCAGCCCGACCGCACCGCACCGCCATCATGCGCAAGGCTGCCGCGGCGCGCCGTAACTCGCACATGCGGGGGACGCGACGACGCTGAATACCACGCATGGGGCGCCGCTGGACGTGATCTGCAGCCTGACAAACGAGCGAACGGTCTGCGAAGACGACGAGGAAGATAGCCGGCGCACGACGTCGGAGAGACGTGCGACGGCGTCGCAGGTGAAATAGCGCCATCCGTCGCCGTCCGCGGACAGTCAGACGCTACACGGCACCGGCGCCGTGCCACGTCCCATCGACGCTCAGCGCGAAACGAATCGCATCGCCTGCCACACCCACCCCCGCCGCAAACACGCAACCGCCGAAAAAAGACTCACCCATCCAAGCGTAATCAACCCCCGCGCCTCCGTAATCCCAACACCCCCTCCTCCTCGTCCATCGTGCACGTGTCGCTCGTGGCGTGCTGCTTCGGCACGAGCAGCGTCTCGACAACGTAGCGCAATTTGCTGCTACTGGTGTCGCTTGCGGGGGCGGGTGAGTTGGATGCGGAGGAGGGGGTATAGGGGAGGGTGGGGAGGGCGGGGAGGGCGGGAAGGGGGAGGGGAGGGAAGGAGAGGGAAGAAGAACGGAGGAGAGAGGAAGGAGGAAGGAGAAAGGAGGAGAAAACGCAGAGAAACAAAGCACTTACCTCCCTTAACCACCTCCCGCCCCAAAAGCAGCCCACACGTCTCCAGATTCCGCGCGCTGTTCGCGCTCGCGATCGCGAGGAACCGCGGCAGCGTCGCGTGCGGGAGCACCACCGTCCGCAGCCGTGCGCGCGGGGCATTGCGCTCCGCGTCCGTGCGTGCCGCGGTGGCGCGCGCCGCAGCGAGCTGCGGATCGTGGTGGGCGGATGCAGGGGGTGGTGAGGGCTCGAAGGACGTCGAGTAGGCTGCGGTCTCCGTCCCCGTAGATACAGCCGCAGCCCTTGCAGCGTCGAGCGCCGCGCGCGCGCCAGTGCCGACGCCAGCGAACCCCGCGCCCGCGCCGTCTGGGGCGAACGCAGACGTGAGCGTCAACGGCACGTACCCCTGCGTGCGCTGGTGCGACGACATATGCCGCGCGAGCGCAGGGTACGCGATCGTGCTGGGCGCGAGGGTGCCCGGGAGGCCGTCGATGGGGCGCACTGGGGGTGTGTTGATATGAGGAGGGGGGAAGGGACGAGAACGCACCGGTGGTGCTGGGGGCGGTGAGGTCGTGGGTCGGCATTTGGGGTCGGGCTTGGGCTGGTGTGGGGAAGCGGAGGGATAGGAACCACTGCAAACAACACGTGCACAGCTGATTGCCGACTCAATCCCCGTTTGGGAAATCCCGCCGCCATACAGTAATTGGACGAAATATGTACTCGAGACTTGCTCGAGACTCCACAAACATTAAATGGATGGTATTTAATCTAAGATAAGTGTCTCGTCTTCGCTGCATGGGTTCTCGTCTTGTTGGTGGTTCACGGTGGTTGCGTATGAGGCGGATTGGGGCTGATTTGAGAAGTCAGGGAGAATCCCCGAAATCAGCGATTAATCAGTCCCCGATCTGTACATATCCTTGCACATGCTGCGGAGCCCCGCCTGATGTTGCGCTCCATGCACAGTACTAGTCGTCGACAACCTGCGATGGGTTGCGTACGTCCGCGCCCTGCCCAAGGCAGCCCAACCTGTCGATTCGGCGCTGAACCACGCCGCATGCATGCGCAGCGACTCCACTTACGCGCGCAGCTTCGTTGTGGTGGTGTAGTAGCCTGCCGCCATCGCCACCCGGCCGCCGTGGGGCATCAACATCCTTCGATGAGGTCTGTACATGCCCCCCTCCTATACTCCCGACCCGCGCTCACGCTCGCGCTCCAGTAGCTCAAGATGATCAACGTATCGTTCCGACAACGTCCTCGTGTTCAATGCGGGAACGACTCCGAGGCTCCCACCAACGGCGCGCCCGTCATTACGGCCGCCGCGCGCGCCATCAAGGCGCTATGCGTCCCCGCTCTCTCGCCACAGCTGCGCTGTATTTACCGACGTCCATCTCGTCGTCGGCGCTCATAGGCTATGCCGATATCGGCGCGTCCGCTCTTAGAGCATCGCTCCTGCGATCCCTCGACAGTTTCTTCGGGTTCAGCTAGTAACTGCCCGTCCCGCTCGCTGATTCCCCTCAGTTCGTGGTCGGCTCCGATGCGACACATTTAAACGCCGAGTCAAAGGATTACGTACTTGTGCGCCCCCCTACCCTGCTTCCCAGCTCCGCGTTCTGGTCGACCTGCAACCCGGAGACGCGCCCGTGCTGCTCCCGCGCCCTGGTCCGGCGGCATCTCCCCGCGCAGCGCACGGGCCACGCGTTCGGGATTCGGCGGCTAAGGGACCGACGCAGACTTGGAGCAGTACTGCCAGGGCGCGTTCGTCAGCGGCGCCGCGCAACGTCCGCGTTCGGCGCGTGGCCCACGAGCGGCGGCGCTCTCCCCGACGCCGGACGCGCGCGCGCGACAGGCAAGTGTTTTCGTTGCTCAGAACGACTCCCCGACTACTTATTCTCGCAGGGAGAGTTTCCGGAGCTTCCAAACCTATCGGGTTTTTCATCCCTGCACTTGTCTGAGGTTCGTCTTCCTCGGCCTGTGACTTTGTATCCATCAAGCCGCGGTGCTACCAAGTCACTCGTACTCATCCCGCTTCGCATTTGAACCCACGTACAGGCGCTTACTAGATTCAATGGCCACCACTTGACAATGACGGTCGTTTATCTCCGCGTACGACACCCGTGTCGAGACAACCGCTCCTTGTCCGCTTCGATACAGAAACTAGTAGGCTCGACCAGTCGCCCGAAAGCCGGCGACAGATGCACTACCCAATTCTTTCTGTCCTCCCGAAGCTCCAGCGGAATGTTCATAGCCTACGTTGCCGACGGTACTACCCCTCTCCCTCTTTTTATTTTCTCCTTCTGATACTCTGCTCTTAATAATGCAGCTGTACGGCGCACTCACAAGTCTGCTGCCCACCCTCCCGATTTTCACCGCGACTTGTAAATTCCTATAACTAAGTCAGGTTAGCCTTTCGCAGGGAATAACCAACTAATTCTTCTCACAATTCTCGATACTCAGGCTGGTTCTATTCAGCTTTACCCCCAACTCTCATTTGAAGGGAATGGATCCCTTTTCCATCCTTTGTCGTGGGGTTTCCGTTTGATTCTCGGCTTTAACCGCAGCTGCATGGGGATGCCCCGCACATTTGCGCTATTCTCCGGTCGGATGTCTTGCGGAATGTTCTCGAGTGAGTTTAGGTAGCTTGTGATGCTCCCCGTAGCACTCTTCATCAGATTTCCCGCACGTACCGACTCGCAGGGAGCGTTTCGAGATACATAATCGCTCCATGCGCCTAGCAAACCCACCTCCCGTCACACAGGATTCGGATCGTGCAATATTCTCTTCTCCCGTGAGTTTCTCGATGAACAATGGACTAAAATTCCTGCCTTCAGCTCCTGGCCTCGTTTCTAGTACTCACGCTTCAATCGCAATGACAGCTGGGACGAGCGCGCACCGTTGAAACCGACCGCTTCCTATGCGCCAGTGCATGTTGGCTATTCCTAATATCTGCTGTACTACTGAACTCGTTCTAATAGTTGTCTCAGCTCCTGCGCTGAATCCCATTCGACGAGTCTTGGGCATATTTCAAACTTCTGTCACAACCCTGGCGAAATCTTTTGTTGGAATCTCGGTGCTAGATTTCAGCATCAGCCATCCTTGTCCCAAACAGCTACATTTTGCCTCAGTACGTAGGACTTGATGTGAGTCGCAGACTGCAGTAGCTTCACTCTCTTGGATCCGCTGACTAACTCTGTGTTCAAATTTCAACGTTGTGACTCTTTTCCACGTTGTGATTCTTTTCGAATACTTAATGCTGTTCAGCGGTCCAGGTTGAAAATTTCCGTTGACTCTAGCGTGACTTGGGGCTATTTTCTGGGTTACTTGGCAAAATGTCTCGCTCAGCCTTTTCTTCCCTTTCGCCCTTCCCCCCCTATTGTCATTTCAGGCCTGATCACCAGGCCTGAAATGAATGGTTTGCAAGACAGCATTTGTCCCTGAATTCCGGACTGTTCACCCGCCGACTGTGAAGTTACATTCCTCCCGATTTTTTCCCCGATGCTTATTACGCGGTTGTACCACGGCTCGACCACATCAAATTCAAATAATTCTAGCCAAGCTCTCTTTCTTCGGACCTCACTTCATCGTGCTTGCGTGAGGCAGCCCGGGGTTCGACTCTCCGTGTCCGAAGCAGACTGCGCGACCGTGTTTTTATGGTTTTTGGTGTTTGGGCTTCCACCTGTTTTTTTGGCTATCGCGCCGACCGGGATTTGCTGGTGTGGAGGTGTTTCATAAGTTTGTGAGTAAACTTACGGGGGTTTGTTCCTCAATTTATAGCTCAGAGTCTGGTGTGAACGCATGCAAGTAAATACTCAGCCTCTGCGGCGTCAGCCTGCGCGTCAAAAACCCTTCAGACAGCTGACTTGCAGTCTACGCAACATGTGCTGTCGCAATAAGTTACTAATTTTGATGAGGCGGGTTTGAATGGAATTGGATATCGGCATTTTTTGTGCGCCTCGCTCAATTTCCAAATATTAATCTGTCCCGGCTTCGTTGATATTCACCAGTCACAGCCCTTCGCCTATTGGTTTGTTCGGTCCTGATCAAATTCTCCCCCACCGTACATGAATCCTTCTTCGCTGAGCCGCCCGCGCGCGAGCACGATAGTCAAGCAAGGAAAAACTCTCGTACGTTCCGGGACTGACACCGCCTGGATATTGAGAGGATATAGACCGTTCAAGAGCTGGTGAGATACGAGTATGATCAGGGATGGACTGCTGATATACAGAAATCGACTTTTCATCAGTTGCAAATAAGCTCTAATCCAACACTTCACCCACTCAGCTTGTATTTAATCTACTTGGTTTCTAGAAAGCTCGCGCGGGGTCCCTGCCCTCTGAATTATCGGGACCTCATAGACCTCAGCTGAATCATCGACAGCTGAATCATCGACAGCTGAATCATCGACATAGATATGTGTTTGTCAGTCAGTGTCATTCTCGATGACGACGCAGGATCCTGACCGCAGAGTTATAAAGGCGCCATTGGAAAGCGCTTCTCCATCCTACCATGCCTGACCTCTCCACAGTCCGCAAATTCAACACCGCCTGGGCCCCAGCCTACACCCCCGTCGGCATCTTCGTCGGCGGCACCTCCGGCATCGGGCAAGGCATCGCGGAGGCCTTCGCGCGGCACACCAAGGGCAACGCGCACATCGTCATCGTGGGTCGCAGCAGCACCGCCGCCGCCGCCATCCTCGCGGGCCTTCCGCCTAGCCCCGCCGGCGCGACGCGCGACTTCGTACCGTGCGACCTCACCAACATCGCGAGCGTCAAGCGCGTGGCCGCTTCGCTGGGCGCACGCTTCCCGCGCATCAACCTACTGGTCACGACCGCGGGCTGGATTAACTTCGAGAGCACGATCACGAGCGAGGGGTTGGAGGTGTCGACGGCGCTGTGGTACTACGCGCGATGGGCGCTCCTCGCGGGGCTGCTCCCTACCATACGCGCGGCGCACGCAGCGGGCGAGGACGCGCGCGTCATGGCTGTCTTCAGCGCTGGACAAGGGAAAGAGCTCGATTTGAGCGACCTGGGGCTGAAAAAGGCGATGAAGCCCGTGCGCGACTTTGCTGGGCTCAGGACGGCCTCGAGCCAGGCGTCGACGTACGTTGATCTCATGCTCAAGGTGTGTTGCGTGCTCACTGAGGATGTTATGCAACGGTTAACTGACCCACCTGGTACAAGGACTACGCCGCGCGGAACCTGGGCATCACATTCGTCCACGCGACTCCGGGGCTGGTGGACACACCGCTCCTGAAGAAAGTCTCCCTCACCCCCGAGATCCTCGCCACCGCCAAGTCCATCGAAGTGTGCGGCGAACATCAGCTCTACGCGCTCCTCAATGCGCCGGCCGGCGCGTCGCGTACGGGGCAGGACGGAGACGACATTGGGATGGACCTGCCAGCGACGGAGGAGGTGCAGCGGACGCTATGGGAGCATACTGAGCAGGTGATTAGTGGAATCGAGTAGCGCAGTCGCGGTGGTACATCCGAGTGGAGGAGTTCTTGCAATATCATCTTATTCGCAGTCCAACGCTTGAATCACTCGCTTTTGTAAGGTCCTCAATGACGATACCGAAACGCGTCGGGTCGAAGCAGAGGAATCCAGTCCTAGTACGGGTGGCAGGGCCACAAAAACTGCATGGAGAAAGAAGGAGTCAGGAAAGAGAGAGAGAGAGAGCGAGAAAAAAGAATTACAGATGAGGATAAGGCTCGAGCCCGAGTCGAACGGGCATTCCCCGCAACTCAATAATTTCTGGGGTATTTGATGCAGGCGCGGATCGTCCGCCATCGAGCCGGAGGCTACCCGTCTAGGTTGAAACTTCAATATATGCGCAGCTTTCAATGTCAGTGCTGCAGTTTGTCTGTATTTTTGTGAAGAGCGAGTACCGTGCCCGTTCCGTCAGCCATATTCTAGCCAATTCAGCGGTACGGCTACGGCACGGGCTCGCTACTTGACGGCCCGTTGAAACACGGCCGTCACGGCCGTTCCACGGCTTGTTCTGTTCTGCCACAGGCGTATGTGGGGATTTGATACATCATTGGACCGGTGATGAGCGGAGGGGCACGATAGATCAAAGCGTCTAATTAGCGTAGTCACCAATATATCAATGCACCTTTATCTCTGCTCATTCCGTGCCACCGGGCACCCGCCAGCGCGCATGCGCTTCGCCTCACCTGGTCCGTGCACGAGGCGCGCCGCCGTTCCCAATTCGGCCACATTTGACCACACGTGACACATTCACTCTTGCTCACCCCTCACCATTTACCCTCCTACGCGGGCCCCTGCCGCCTCTTACTTCCTCCTTTCATCTGGTCACTCCTCTAGCTTCTCAGCGTCGTCTCCCACCCACCAATCGCCCGGAATCGTCCTCGTCCCGGCGCGCTGGGCTTTGCGCGCGCTCTGCTTCCCGCATTTGAAAAGCTGATTGGATGAAGCTGGTGGCCTGTACTTCGAGCATGGCCCTCTTTGGTGTGCATCCTAAGCACTCCATTGCTTCCTGTCCTCAAATTCGGCTTCGTTCGCTCGCAATCGATGGTATTCCGCACCTGCCCCCGGCCCCTCCCTGGCTTCGCTTGCGCACGCCCGCGCCGCAGGAAGATCGCACCGATGCCCCGTACCGGATCCTTTCCCGTTTGCGCCTTTGATGCGCCCCAGTGCCCCCAGCACCGCTCGATTAGCGCCAGCGGGTCGGCTCGCGCGCCGCGCCCGCTGACCCCTCCCTGACCGATTCTTGCCTTCGAATTCTATGGGTCAGACACCACCTACGCCCTCCAACGCTTCGCGCTTGGCCTCGGGCATTTTATGGCTCACATTCCACTCCCCCGCATTTGTGCGCTGTGCGCGCTGTACGGCTCCCGGTTACCGATGCGCCGGAATTACACATCCATTCGCCACCGCTCCGATCACCTGCTGCCGCTCCTCACCCCGCTTTCCTCACCGTCCGCTGACCGCTGTGCGCCGTCCGCGGCGCTGCCCGCCCGCCTCGGTATCGCCTGTAGCTCTTGGGCCCCCTGCGCACATTCCACCTGTAAAATGTCTTATTTGTTTATTTAACTATTCCTCGTCCCCGACCCTCTCTTATCCCTTCCTGTACCCCGTCGTCAACACCATATTGCTATTATTTTTTCGGTCCCCCTGCTCTAGCCTCAATGCCATTTATCCTTTTCGCTTTCCCACCCCCTCTTTACGTGGTACACAATCCCTTCCTGCTGTCCGATCCCATTTTCCTCCGTACGGAGCGCCACAAACCCCGTTCCGTATATTTCCGTGATTTATGCCACAGCTTCGAGCAGCCCATTTATGAAACTCCTGTATGTTTTTCCTGTGTAGTAGCACCTTATAAGTAGTATACTGTGTCGGTTTTCAATCCACCAACGACTTGGAGAAGCCACAATCTACTTAATGCCTGATACTGAGGTTTTGATGCCGGCCACAATGCAACTCTTTAAGACAGTCTGGGTCTTCCAAGCCATTTAATGAGTAATTTGCACACCAATCCACTCTCTGAACGAGTTTTATGCTTTTCGCCAATTTTTTTGCAAAATTAGATGCCGAGCCCAACACTGTTCCGTACTTGTGATGGATATTGGCACTTTTGGGTAGATAGGCAATTATTTACCTCGTGTTTTAGCCTACATGCCTCGTATTTAGTATTTATTTCTCACGGTTCAAGTCACTGCCTTTCTGACTCAGGTCCCGCAATTCCAGTGCTTGGCAGTGCAGGTTGGAGTCACTTCGAGTCAGTCTGAGTCATTTGATTGTGACTCGCTCAGTAGCTAGCAGTATATAAGAGGCTTGACCTCTGCTTGTATGGAAATCTTATCATCTTACTACTTGCAATCCAACCACCGTGAAACCTTCACTTACCGCTACCTGCGTGATACTCAACCCGGGCCGCCAGCGCTCATCTATTCTTTTTGCTTTGACAGCAGCCTTACATATTTGAACTACGACGCTAGCTCTGGTTTAAATCTAAGACTTCATTGGTGAAAGCTTGTGTGTGACTGATTATATAAAGGTTCCAGTATTTGAACCCAAATATAAGTCATATTCCCTCTTGGAAAGGTATTACATTCAGTAAGACCAATCCATTCAAGGTTATCGCCTACCCCGCGATACCCATTTCTCTCACAGTACTATGATACTACAGCTTACACCCTAATGCACATTTTTTCACATACCGATCTTCATCACCTCAAATTTGATATTCTGAACACTAGTTGTATCCCTTGACTTCATTTATGATGATACGGCACCCACACGAGGAATTCTCGGCGCCCATCCAGCCCGTTTTCTTTATCTCCAACTCCCCCAGAGTTTCAGTATCAGGATTTTACAATTTAACCTATAGAAATATATTTGGCTCTGGAATCTAAGACATTCTGCCGGTTCAGCATGAGGATAAAATTTGAGATGGTGCTTAGCGGGGACGAACTTCCAGTTACCAACACCGAAAATGGACATTTTGTAACGCAGTCACAGAGTGACTGTCTCTTCTTCTTCCCAAATGACGACCTCGAAAAGGCACATCTCCGCCCCGATATGGAAATATGAACCACGGAGCGTCCCAAGGGAAAACCTCTACCCTCATATGGCGGCTCCATGCCCCGTTTGGCCCGCCCGATCTGGAGCTGCAGCTCTTTCAGCCTCCCTGGCGTCGGAGGCTCTAAACACATCCGTGAGGCCGCTACCTGACCTGAATTATCATCCTGAGCTCATCTACGACCTAGGCAACCCATTTCCACACGTTGGCTCTCCTCTCCGACACTATAGGCGCCGTCAGAGCACGAAATAGCGGCTGAAATGCGCCACCACAAACAGGCACAGAAGGGGACGAGATTTCAGTGCGTGGACCATGTGCTATGACCTTCGGGGGTGTTTAATTTCCATGGATCTCTAGGGACCCGCTATGCGCATCCCGAATTCACGGGAATGTGCATCGCATGTGGCCGTGGCTCACGCGGTGGCCCACCTCCACCTCGCACTTCGTTCGTGCCTATTTTTCCATGAGGTTGCACCGCACGTCGTAACAGGAGCGCGATGTCACGCCCTATACGACCAGGAAAAACCGTAGCGCAGCCCCACCCTTCTCGCCTCCGCACAGCGTCGACGGCCCGCGGACGACGAGCTCGTGCGTGGAGGAGTTCCGCCGCGTCCGGGACCACCGCACCACTATCCAGTGTGCGCCCCTGCAGGCCCGGCCCTGCCCCCCGGTCACCGAGGGTTATGGCCAGTGCATCCCTGCCGCGACGCGGTAGTCGAGCGGTGTCGGTCCTCGCGCAGCGCGGCCCAGCGGCTCGGATGGCGGCACCGCGGCAACGACGGGCGTGAGATCTGAGCCCCGTGCCTGTCAGATTTCCATCGCCACTGCACGTAGCTAGCCCCCAGCGTGCTGCTGGTCCTGTCAGCTCTCGGCGTCCTCCGATGGGTGGCGGGTGACCAACAAGCAGAGGCTTGACCTCACGGGCCCAACTCCGCTTTGCGGTATCGCTGCTGGCAAGCGGATTAGCTGCGTGTCTGTATTGTGGTTTTGTACTGTTTACACCGTGGATTCCAGCTGTAGTTGTACGCTCCGTATTCTACGTATCCGCTCCGTAATTCAGATTTTTTTCGTAATTTTTAAGGCACACTTTGTGGCCGTCGTCGCGGACGACGTCGAGAGGCATTTGATCGCTGTGTCCAAATGCGGATATTTGAGCTCGTTGTGCTGCACAGCGACGGCGGCAGCAAGTCATGGCCTGATCACTGCTAAATAAACTGAGGAAACTCACTGCCGTGATATATCATTCCGACCTCTAAGCTACCAATTTTGATCTATCGCGACCTGTCGGAGATTAGCGACGCCCGATATATCGTACCGCCACGCTCAGGTGTCTGCCATCAATATTTTTTCGCAGACAGTGTATCAATCGGCCACTTGAACTTCTCACACCCTACAGAGCAATATCTTGACCTAGGTCAAGATGCTATCCAAAAGTATATAAATCCGTAGCAAAATACAATTTAATGAAATGCTCATATATTCATTTGGTACAAAACTGCAACGAAAATAGCTACAATCAATACCCGTTTCCAAGGACATCAATTTATTCATTGTCCGTGAGCATATGAAAGGACTACTGAAAGAGTATCTTTCAGCAGCCATTTCCAGTGAGAAGGAACTCTATTGGTTTTCAGTTTCTTTGTTGTAACAAAGAAAAATAGGAAGATCCTCTTTTCTTCTCACCCAAAATGGCTGCTGAGAGATACTCTTTCAGTAGTCCTTTCGTATGCTGGGGAAAATGAATAGATTGATGTCCTTGGGAACAGATATTGATTGTAGCTGCTTTCGTAGCAGTTTTGTACCAAATGAATATATGAACATTTCATTAAATTGTATTTTGCTACAGATTTATATACTTTTGGATAGCATCTTGACCTAGGTCAAGATATTGCTCTGTAGGGTGTGTCTTGACACCTTTGTTCAGTGCCTTTTTAACGTCTTGCCCTCCAAAATTCCAAGTTGCATTCAAATTTGCTCAAGTCGGCAATCTCCGGCTCAGGGATGGCGGGATCAAGTTCGCAATTTCTGGCCGAATTCCTTTCAGTCTGACTGATTTCTGTCCGGTTATTCAGTTCTATGGGATTTTGTCAATCTATATAAGAATACACACAGGTTTATGTCTGACCACACAACCTGATTGGCTCACGGGCTGCTTTGTCTCGAGACAAGAGGTCCGAATGATGTCATTTGCCCCACCACTCCACCCAAATGTTCAATTCTCCACCAAACTGTCACGTTGCTATTTTAACCGTCGAGATGCCAATGACCTCGGTTGGTTCATGCATGTTACAGCCTTTTCAGAAAAGGTTAGCTGCGCCACTTTTTCTTTTTTTAAATATTAATTCAAAATTAATACCACGTGCTCGTCTCGGCACCTCGGCTTTGCACAGCCGACAATCTGAGACAAACAACACGCCTTCTCCCACGCGGAGGAATTTTTGTTCAAGGCGCGACGACCAAGGGGGCTTCATTTGGGAGTTCAACAGCAGTAGCAGCACACACATTCTCTACGGCGTGTGCAAGGGATTCGAGCAGCTGATTGTCGGCTGTGCAAAGCCGAGGTGCCGAGACAAGCACGTGGTATTAATTTTGAATTAATATTTAAAAAAGAAAAAGTGGCACAGCCAACCTTTTCTGAAAAGGCTGTAAATGACTAGTCTAGATTTTGTTGATGGGTTGATACCGGCGGTCGGGTTTCAGAGTTAAATAAAACATGTGACTGGTAAACAACACCACATGAGCTCAGACGTGACCACGACATCCACGCGCTAATGGCCACGCCATGGCTTCTTCTGGCGCTTTTCCTGTTCTGGAGCACTGTCTGTGCTAATTCCTTCACTTTTTACTCGCCTGAAGGCTTCACCCTGGTCCGAAGCATCCTGCTCACCGCTCTCCCCACATTTGTGCTGCACAGCTATCAACTGGACGGAATTTGCAAAGTCCTCGACAAAATAGACCTTGTAGCAGTTACCCCGACAGGCTCTGGCAAGACAGGGTTTCTGTTTCTGACCATAATCGTGATGATCGCCATTGCGGCAAATCCATCATTATGTCCCACCACGACATTTCCCGAAGATCCCGCAATTGTTGTTATCTGTCCGACGAACTCAATAGAACAGCAGATGGCGAGTCTTTCGGATCTGATTGCTTTCTTACGGAAATTGACAATTCAAAGGAGGAGAATATGACTAAACTCGGCATCTCTGCGCTGATAATCAACTCGGACACCATCGCGTCTGCCCGCATTCTTGGGGAGAACCTTTGGCTCAAGACTCGTGCAGGCATCGCGATGCTCATACTCGGTCCGGAGCAGCTCATATCGAAAGGCTGCCAAGATTTGCTCAAGCACGAGCCCTTCCTTGACCGTGTTTGCGCTCTCGGCGTCCACGAAATCCATCTCCTCACAATATGGGGTCTGGCCTTCCGAAAGGCCTTCACGCAGATCGGTTTTATGCGTCCCCGCTTTCGTTCGGGCATTCCGATGATTGGGCTAACGGCCACCCTCCTGTCGGATTCCAGAGTTGCCGATGCCATTTTTGCGATGCTCGGTTTTAATCGGGGAGAGTTTTACCTCATCCGGCGGTCAAATTCGCGGCACGACATCCAGCTTCTGTTCCGGACGCTCTACTCGGGCATCGATGGCTTATACTTCCCCGAGCTTGCCTGGGTCGTCAGAAACAACGACAAAACAATCATCTTCGGCGCGACAATCAGCCTTGTCTTCCGAATCAAAATTTATCTCGACTCTCTTCTCCCGGCGGGCATCAACCGTGACCTTCGCGTCCGGACGTACCATTCCATCAACTGGCCGGACGAAAATCTCGAGACCATCGCGCTATTCAAGTCCAATCCGCAGTGCCATGTCATTGTCGCAACAAACGGGCTCGCGCAAGGGAATGACATCCCTGCCATCAAGACTGTCATCCAAGTCGGAGAGCCCGAGAGCGCCGAGATGTTTGTGCAGAAGCCGGGGCGGGCACGCCCCAATGTCACCAATCCCCGTGCTATATTCTACATCTCTGCCACTCGTCAAGCGAAGGCCCTGAAGATTATTTCGCAATCGGATGCCGAGAATGCGGCAGATGCGAAGAAGGAGGGTACCGTGGCGATGGAACGACCTGTGGCGCAGATCATCTCCGCGCGCTGCAAGCCGTTTGTGCAGGATGAGCTGTACGACAACCCGGTGACAGACTAGGCATGTCCCTGCTCAACCTGTCTTGCTCATCCTCCAGCGGCGCGACCGGCTCTCTGTAGATGCAGTGGTTGTGTGCCCGAGATGTCCGACGAGCTTTATACTCCCCCGCTGAAGGAGAAAAAAGCGCCGTCAGATATACCTCAGTCACAACGGCTGACCAAACCTATGAAAGCTGTCGGGACTTCACGGCTCGAGGATTTCCGCCTCATGATCTGGTTTGAGGCCTCGGACCAAACAATGGGGCTCACACCGCTCACCGAGTTCCTCCCTGATGTCATGATCAAATCTATTCTAGACAATTTTGCACGGTACGAAACTCCCGCAGATGTGTCGCAGACAGTCCAGGGTGTCGCAGGCATGGTGCATCAACACGAACGGCTCTTCAGAGTCCTCCACAATCTTAAACCGATATTCGCACAGATGAAGAAGGACAAAGCAGCAGCTTCGAAAGCCGCAAAGCTTGGAAGGTACATGCATTTACACTCGTTTATTGCCATCTTCTCACTCCGTCTCCAGCTCTTCCTCCTCCTCCTCCTCCTCCTCATCTCTTCCCTCCGGCCCCAGCATTTCATCCGACCCATCCGGCCCCAGCATCATATCCCTGTCGTCCATCACGAGCTGACCATCGATGACTGCCATTGATCCCTGCGTCGCATACAAGTGTCCAGCGTCCGAGTCCGAGTCCGAAGACTCATCTGACGATGTTTCGCACTCATCCCCGGAGTCGTCAGAAGCATCTCCGACCGTCGCAGGTGTCACAGGCTCGGCCGGACGTTTAGTTTGACGTGTTCGTAGCGACTTTTTGATCCATTTATCGAGTCCGCCGGTCCGAAGCTTCTTGATACCTTGAGCAAAATTGTCAGTGTCCCGATCATCAATCTGCCGCCCCAAACGCCGTGAATGTAGCTGCTCGTCGCGATAAGTCTTGAGCAAAATCAGCATCTCAGGATTGGAGTGCGGGTCTGTGTGCTTTTTCGACTTCTGTGCCATGCCGGTCCCCGTGCGCCATGCAAGTTTAAGCTCCGCAATATGGCGGAGGTTTCGGGACACCACATTTCGAATGAAGTTATCATCGAACTGTGCGTTCTTGTGTTGCACAACATCCTCGGTGAGTCGATTGAAGAACTCAACAACATAATCCCCCTCTTCGAAATGGCCGGCCAGTCCAGTTAGATTGATGAGGAGGCAGAGAAGGAGGGCCTCCTTTAGCCCCGGACTTGACTCTAGCTCGAGATTGATGATCATCTCGAGTATATATCCCATGTAATTGCTATGTGTTGATCCCGCAAACGTGAATAGCATATACTTTGATCAAGTCAGCAAGAAGCGCCTAAAGAAATTTGACGCTCACCTTGATACACCCGTAGAGACGTCCTACATCCCCCTCTGCCACGGCAAATGACACCTTCCGTAAGTTTATGGCGTCACGCAAAAAGTCGACACATTGGGCAAGAACAAAGTCACCCGTGCAGCGCGGGGGCACGGACTTCTCCTTTTTCTTGCCCTTTGACTTCTTCTTTTTCGTCTGGTCAAGGCTGGAATCTTCAACGTCTATCGGCACCCATATCGAACCGTGGGAATCGTCTTTGCCCAAGAACTGGTGGTACCTGTGTCGAAGATGGCATGGTCTCGGGCGCGTGCTGTCGCGTAGGTCTGGTGCAATTTTTGTGCAGTAACAACAAGTTCATCAAAGGCGGGCAATCGCTTCGCTTCCGCGAGTTTCGCAAAGTGTTCAAAGACATCCTCGGTTCCCAGAAGCAATCTGGAGGTCAGTGAATTTTTCGCCCGGCTGGTTTTAGACAGAAATTGACGAACCTCCAGCAATCGAGCATGCGCGCATCCAATACCAGGTGAACTAGTTGTGATCCAGGGTAAAATTCAACTTTTCTCATGTTCGACGGAGCTGCCCGTCCAATTTTCCCAGCGCTGTGCCCCAAGCTCGCTGGGTTCGTACTCTTTCCGGATACCCGTCCCCAATGGGTCTGAAAAATGCGAATGAGATCGGTCCACTTGGTGTGCCAAACCTGCAGTTGTGGCTCGAGGATCTCGAACGATTTAAATGGATCCTTGTGAAATTGGAGGTAAGCCTGTAGCTGAAGAACCATGGCGTATGAGAGGCCGTCACCGCCAATAATCACTGCGTTCAGGGCCCAGGTAGCATCAGCCGGGCCTAGCCGAACATAGCCACACCTGTTCGGCTACGTCACATCAATCACACGCGTGGAGGCGCCTCCACGCAGCTCCCTACACCTACGCCCACCTCCACCCACCTCCACCCACCTCGCCGGAACCTGGCCTGTGTCTACCATCCCAGAGCTCTATTTGCCCTCTCCCTACCTTCTACTTGTCTCATAGTTGTCTGCCGACAATATTATTGACATCTTGATGCCATCATTTCTTCCTGTGCCAGTGCCACCAAAACGGAGATCGGCGAGCAAAGCTTGTATTTTGAATTTCTTCCTATCACAGCAATGTACGTAGAGCAGGCAGCGCGAAAGGTGAGATTTATAAAAGGTAGGGTTGAGTGGGAGCAGTGGGCGGTGTGCAGTCATCTAGCGACAGGTGTGGCGAGGTGTGGGCAGGTGCGGAGAGCCGGTGCGGCTAGGCGACCAAGCCGTGACCTCGCCGAAGCTCCGCGGCCGATGGCTATGTTGCCACGTGGAGGCGCCTAGCCATCGGCTCGCTTAGACCTCCACGCAGATCGCCGAAACTCCACGTGGGCTCGGCTAGGGGGCCGTTGAACGCAGTGAATGAGCTTCCGAAGAATATAGTCGGTTGGCAGCTGCCCGACCTGCGCTAGGAAATCGAGCAGGCCATCCTTGAGCTCGGAAGGAATCGTCTGCTTCTTGCCGCTGGTGGCGAGTGGATGGACAACACATTTTAGGAGAGGGATGTCGAGTTTAGCTGTAGGTCGGTACCGAGCGCTGACCTCGGCCGTGTAATGGTTCAGAGGTTTGGTGCAGCGTACAAGCACCTCCATCCATTCGAGATAACCCGTTGCATCGGCTTCCTCTTGATCCAGGAAGCCGAGCAGAGTATCAACAGTAAGATCTGCACGCTGACTGTTGGCGATGAATCTCCGTTTGTCATTTTCAAAGACCGCAACATCGATGCTGTCCGAGGCTTCAACCCATAATCCGGACATCCCCACATTCATGTGGTTCTCCCGCCCGATTCGGAGATCGCGTATGCGCGCAAGATTCTGCACATTGTCGAAAAGCCGGATACCGGCTTTCGTCTGATCTCGGCCGTGATTAAGGGTGACCAGGGCTTCCTCTGTTGAAAGCCCTTCGAGGCTGCGATAGATTGTCGAATACGATGGCATCGTACCGATGCGACAGTTGTAAGCCATGATTTCGACGGGGACCGAGGATCCGAAATAAAGAATTCCGCGGGCAACGGGGAGAAGGTTCGCTCGGCTCGAACGGCAGAAAAGTAGATCTGCGAGTGCATGTATGATGACCTAGATTACAAAGAAGATCAGATACGTCGCAAACAAGCCTGATACAAAATTCTGACCCCTCTCGATGGACGGCTTTTGCGTGGTGGGAGTTTCACACCGTCACGGGTCCGAGGCTTGGGCGCCGCGATCAGATCCATAAGGTACCACACTGCCGCCAGATGTGATTCAACTACATCTCCGACCACGGAGATTGTGTCCGAGCCCAGCCGAACCCACTTCAGCTGCTTCACAGCATCTCTGCTCTTAACGGAGGTATGCAGTCCACTGCTTCCCTGTACCGCTTTTTCAGCACCCCGAGCAAGGTGTTCACCGACAGTCTGAAGAGCGAAGGAGGTGAGGGCGGTTCGAACGGAACAAATAGCAGTATAAGGTGTTGTTGTTGAATACATGTCCGTGGATTGTGGCGAGTTGGCGGGAATAGCGCCGTAGGGGTTTGTCATCCAGCAGGTCAGAATATCTGACGGTGTGTAATCACCCTCGCCTTTGAAGAATTTGGAAAGTATCTGTGCATGCTGGTTCAATCGAGGTGCTTGATCTTCATCCTTGCAGCGGAATAACCTGTACAGAAACTCGCCAAAAGTCCATCCCTGGCTTTTGATAGCATCGAGGACATTCTTCATCTTCTCGTCATCAAAACGATGGGACTGGCGGACAGACTGAGATTGTGAAGGGAAGCTGGATGTGCCGCTGGTTTTGGCGCGCTTCTGGGATGGATTTGACGGTGTTGGGGGAGTATTTTCGTCATTGGCGCTGATTTGATTGATATGGGAATTGCGGCGCCGTTTGCCGCCAGAATGCGGGGCCACCCCAGATTTAGGGGTCTCGATGTCCAGGAAAGTGATAGGACCAGTCTCGCCGCTCCTATACATTCTGTCGTTCGCCGGGGTAATGGGAGCTGTGTTGGAGAAGAATTGTTTAGTGGGACTATACACAGTCACGGTGTCCGTGCTGGATGAGATAGAGGTGTTCCGGCGGTGGGGGGTGTGAGGTACCATCCACTGGGACGATCCTTCACCGGTATTCATCGGAAAACACGTGGGAGGGACGCGACTGCTGGTGGATGTCGACGCGCCGCGACAGGTGATGGCAGAGTGATGGCAAAGTTCCGATTGAGCGAATTCTCCATTAGGCAACAGTTTCCCGATTCAGCTCGGCGGTTGCCGAACCTCGACCGACGGTTACAGAGGCGCGACTGAAATCAGACCATAATCAAGATTTTTTTCCACTCTCACAAAAAAAAAAAAAAATAACACCCGAAGGTCTGGGGCATTTCGTATAGTAACACCCCCATCGTGTCACATCTCTCGTCCTCCCTCCCTTCTGTGCTCTGCCTGGCTTTGGGGCGTATCCTACCAATACTATAGATGCTTAGATGCACTGGAGATTTTCTCTGTGTTTTTACGCCACTTTGAGGACAGTCAAAGCCAACTGCAAAATCACATACTTTTGCCCTACTGCCCTTTCTTTTGACCTCCTGGAACTTGGGAAAAAGCCGGAACTCATTGCCTATTATCTAATGTATCCCAATATAGACTTACTTGTGGGCCCCCATCGACCTGTTGCACATACTGAATAATTTCGCCCCAAGGGTGACATCAGAATGTCAGTCGATGGGAGGCTTCCGTATACGAAATGCCCCAGACGTTCTGGTGACAGTTCTGCACTTCGATTTTCAGACTCCGCTGTCAATCACGGATCAACCGGTCCGTGCGCGGGCAGCGCGCAGAACTGTCACCTAGAACGTCTGGGTTACCGAGACAGGGTTCCGAATTGGGTTACTATTCCACAGCTCCGCTCGCTAAACTCCCAGGCCCCAAATTTCAAGGCAAAGGGCTCGAAAAGTGGTTTCGAATAGCCTCTAATAACGCTGCAAGGTGAGACTATACATACCTCCCCATTGCCAGACAAAACTCGGAACTTTTAGCAGTTGTGGAAAGGGAAAATTCGAGGGGGAACCGGACGTGAACTAAAATTGGCGTGTCTGCCGAGGCGCGCCGAACTTTGCTCGAAAATCGAAAACGTCTATCGTTTTCGACTTCGCTGGAAAGAGGAGAACATCGGTTAGAGCTGGGAGGGAAATCAGTGTAAATACAAAGTTCAAATGAGCTGAACATAAGTGAAGGCATACATAAATTACTGGGAAGCTATAAATTCAAATGCTCCGCCCATTGAGCCGCGAGGAACCAACCGAAGGTTGGTGACGAGCGGCGTGATTTTTTTTTTTCAGATGTCCCACGGTCTCTCTGAATGATCCGTGGTGTAGCACGGGCAAACTGCTAGTCTATTAGACTCTTACAATCAGTTGTGAGTCATTTGATAGTGAACAATCTATCCCTTACATTCGCCCTCCGAGGCTTACTAGTAAGCCTCTTAGTTCATATTCAAATTCGCATTAAATCCATTATCCTCGCCCTCCTCGAGCTCACTGGGAACTTCCTCGGGAGTGACTTCATCAAACTCCGATTCGTTGTCGGTCAAACCACCGGCTGTGGCAACGTCGGACGTGATGTCATCATGGCGGTTGTTCCTGGTCTGGCGATAACGACGGGAGCGTCCACGCCGACCACCAACATGGCCAGCATCAACACGATCTGCTGATTGTGTCAATGCGGGTGTGCCAACAATGTTTGAATTGTTCTGACCGACCAGAGATCTACCCCCGAAGGCACCTCTGCCGCCGAAGCCTCCACCTCTGCCTCCGAAGCCTCTCCCACGGTGGAAACGACCATTGCCTCCGTTGAAGTATGCTGGGCGGTTGTCGTGTTTGTTCTCTCCATGGGTCAATTGGCTAATCGAGATGACCGAGTGCGTCATCTTGTGCTGGGCCTCGAGAATTGTGCCGAGAGCTGCAGCAGACATAGATATATCAGCGGCAGCAGTGCGCGGCACCTCGGTGTCCTTGGTGAACAGGTGGGGATAGTCCTCCGGCACCGGAGCATACTTGTGCCCCAGGCGGAAGCTCTCACGATATCCGACTGGCGGGTTGCCAGGGAACGGCCCGAGGCCAGCGCCGAACTGCCTGAGAGCGTCGGCGTAGTTCTCGAAATTGGTGCGGTCGGCGATGTTATAGTGACGGGGATTAGCAGACATTGAGAGCGGTGAGTTCTTGTTGAATTTTTCAACTCTTGATTTATTCGCTCTTTTATTGGTTTCACTGTTCCCGCCACGTCGTCCTCCACGTCTCATTGCTGCTGCAATTCTGCATAAATGTACGCTCACTTGTTCCAATTCAGGCGAAGCCTTTCTTTCGCTTGCCGGCAAGTTCCGCAGGTGCTTTATCCCCATTGCCTCACAATACACACCGACGATTATCATATTTAGGCCCCACCCAGGTGCAATTTGAACACCCAAGTGTTGAATTGCACATAGGTGGACCTGAAATTTAATTTACTTCTGGTACTTTTGGTCCCACTGATTTTGTAACCCAAAGTAATAGAATAAAATTATGATTTGGCTGTCCTGAAACCCATTTGAAAGCCTATGATTTAGATTACACAAAAGTCCAACTGAAATTGAAAACCAAAATCACACCAACAATTATCATATTTTGGGTGAGCTGAAACTTTATTCGAAATGAGTCCGCAAATTTTCCCATTGGTCCGGGAAATGCCGAACCAATGGGAAATTTCTCGGATTAGTTTCGAATAAAGCTTCAGGTCACCCAAAATATGATAATCATCAGTGTGATTTCGGTTTTCAATCTCAGTTGGACTTTTGTGTAATCTCAATCATAGGCTTTCGAATGGCAGCCGAATCATAATTTTATTCCTATTATTTTAGGTTACAAAATCAGTGGGACCAAAAGTACTAGAAGTAAATTAAGTTTCAAGTCCACCTATGTGCAATTCAACACTTGGGTGTTCAAATTGCACCTGGGTGGGCCCTAAATATGATAATCATTGGTGTGATAGCTGTCCATTGCCGCCAGGTGTTTGACCTCTGCATATGGAGCCCATGTTATGTCACCTGTTGCCCATTGTATTTCGAATGAAGCATCAGCGCCCTTCTCGGCATGTGACATAATCCTGTCAACTGCCCATTCTTTCGGTGTTTGACCAAAACCAGGTAGTTGATGCATTTGTCGGCCCGGAAAGCGTCGGTCGTCGTTTGGGATGTGGACTCACAGCAGAGATGCATGAAATACATCGTGGATTCCGCGGACTTTTAGTTCCTGTGACAATTCCAGTTTGTATGATGCGCCAGGGGATATTACCTCAACAATGCGGAATGGTCCGAGATATTTCGGCACCAATTTTCTGGCTTGTTTCTTAGGCAACTTCAAGTTTTTGGTTGACAAGTACACCAATTCTCCAACTGCTAGGCCCGATTTCCGACGACCCCTATTAGCCTGGTCTGTCTGATGAATTCTGGCATCGATGATAGCATCGTGAGCTTTCATTAATGCCTCTTTCATCCGCGCTGCAAATTTACGAACTCCGGGATATTCCGACTCATTGTCCCAAATCATAGCTCTCGGAGTCCATGCATAGTTCAAAAAAAATGGAGAGAATCCAGTTGTTTCTGACCGCGCCAGGTTCATAGCAAATTCGATTGCTGGAAGTTTCTCAGCCCAATCCTTCTGATCCGGCTGAACGCACTGTCTTAGCATTTGAGTCATTGTTCGGTTGCCGCGCTCAGTCATACCATCCGTTTGAGGATGATATGCCATTGAGAAAGCTAATTCTATACCGATCAATTGATTAAGCCGTCTCCAGAATATGCTTGTGAACAAGGAATCTCGGTCACTGATTATTCTCTCCGGCAGCCCGTGCAGTTTGTATACTGTGTCAAAAACGACCTCAGCAATCTGTTTTGCACCGTAATTTTGGCGCGTCGGCACCAGGTGCACCATCGCCGTAAGATGATCAATGATCACACAAATCATGTCGAAGGATCCGTGTCTGGTTGTCGATTCCGGCAGAGGCCCTACAAAATCCATGCCGATATACTGCCAAGGCCTCCTTGGTACCGGCAACCTCTTTAGTAGACTGATCGGCTTCTGGTTGTTTGGCTTACTCATAGCACATGTAGAGCATGATTTGCAGTAAGCATCTACATCATCTACCATTGTCTTCCACCACCTCTTCTCGCAGAAAACTCAGTGTTTTTCGAGCTCCGAGGTGAGCCAACAGTGAATGTGCATGTTTGATCAACACTTCCCGAATGCTACGCTGTCCGATTTTGATTTCGGGAATACACAGCACTTGTATGCCCTCACGGCTCTTGAAAAAAAGGCCATCCTTTTCTTGGAAATCTTTGTATTCCTCAGGGGACTTCAGGATTTCTTTGAAAAATGGATCCTCGTGATATCTATATTTGAGTCCGTCTGGCAACGGTAGTCCGAGTTCCCCAGCGGATATAACTCCCCGCAGATCCGTTGGCACTGCCTTGTGCTTCTCGGGTTCCGTTGGTCCCACGGTGGCTTCGGCCGTCTCGATCGGCGGCGGGGGAGTGCTGTCAATCGTTTGTTCCTGACCACCATCATCCTCGGCCTCTTTCTTTTTCGTCTGCCGTTTCGGCCCCCCGTATGTCCGGGTCTCTGCAGATAACTTGGCTAGTCTGCTTGATCGACGTGGTGATGCGCCCTCCAGAACCGCGGCCGCCCCTGTGTAAACTGGTGCTGTGATCGGTGTTTCATCATCAGAAGCCTCCACCTCCTTATCCGAGTCCGGCCAGTCAATGTCCTCGACAAATTCACTGGTTGCCCGCACAATTCCAAGAGGTTTGTCACTGTATATACACGACAGAGCATCTGCTAAGATGTTTGTTTCCCCGGGAATGTATTGAATGGAGTAATCAAATTCATTCAGGAAGTCCAGCCAGCGATGCTGCCGCGGCGACAAATTCTTCTGATTCTTCAAGTGCTCCAGTCCTTTGTGGTCAGTACAAATGCGAAATTTAGCTCCATGTAAGAGCCCCCGAAAACGCTTCAGTGATTCCACGATGGCCAATAGTTCTTGTTCGTGAACAGGGTAATTCTGCTGTGCAGAGTTGAATTTCCCAGACCAAAATGCGATGATTTTGGCCTTTTTCAAGTCTTCTCCTTGACTAACATACCCACTGGCACCTGTGCAACACGCATCCGTTACCAAATTGATTACAGGAGCACCGTCGGAGTAATCAAGCGATACGCGGTGATGGTTTCGCCAAGTATGTACGGTCTGCTTGATCTGTTCGAATGCACGTTGCTCCGTATGTCCCCAGTTCCACACTTTCTTTGCCCCAGTTAACGGAGTAAGTATACCCATTGGAATGCGAATTCCATGGCAATCATCGGCCAAATAACCCACTGCACCAATGAAGCTGCTCAGCAGGTCTTTATTCGTAGGTGTCTTCCAGTTGACCACAGTGTCCACTTTATGTGGGTCCATTTATATCCCATGTTCGTCAATGATATGTCCCGGAATTTTCAATTTCTCGGCAAAAAACTGCATCTTGTCTGCGCTAAGGTAAAGTTTCTCCTTTCGCAGTACATCAAAAACCAGTCTGATATGTTTCAGGTGGTCCTCGACAGTGTCTGAATAAATTATAATGTCATCCAGGTACCCATCCATGAAGACTCCAATGTAAGGTGCGAAGATGTGGTTCATCAAGGTCTAGCATGTGGCAGGTCCGCTGCAATCTCCTTGCTGGAGAACTAAACTTTCCATGGTGCCATCAGGCGTATTGAACAATGTGCGTGAGACATGCTCCGGAACAACTCTGATTTGTTCATAAAAGTCCTTCCCATCCACCAATGTTCGGTACGGATGCCGCACTACGTTCCTGAGAATCACATGAATATCCGGGAGCGGTGCCGCAATCTTAACGGTATTATCATTCTGTTCCCGCTTGTCGATCACCGTCCGGATCCTCACTATATTATCTGCCTTCTTAGGTTGCGGAAGAATAAGCATCGGCGAAGCATTACTGCCTGTGGCCATCCGCCAGCGCCCAGATTTCATGTATGTATTCTTCTTGTCCCTCCATACTGATTTTAAAGCTTCTGGACACTTAGACTGGCGCCATTTAGAAATGCGTGTCTCATCCTTCAATGGAATTGTGTGGTTTACAGCACGAAATGGAGGTGTATCCGTGTCGTTTGTATCTGGGCACAGATCTGCTCCCTCCTCTCGGATCATCGTCCTGATTGCATCTAAGTCCTCCTCGAATACATCTGCCGCCGCAAATTGTATTGTAGTTATTTCTGATCCCCGCATTTCCAGTGGTTCAGCAGAGCCAACTATAACACGTGTAGGGTTCATTCCAATCGCTATTTTGTGTTGAAATATGAATGGGGTTCCAAGAATCAAATCATAACTGTCGAGGTTCGCAATATCAAGCCTTCTCTCGCAGTCTATGTCCTGATATTTCATTTGAAACACTGTAGATGCATTTATCTTGGATCTAGTACCATGTACAGCTAATTGAACGGTAATCGGCTTTGCAAGAACATCCTTTCGCAGGGTTAACTGGTCAACTAGATTTGTGGAGATGAAGTCAGCCATTGAACCCGTATCAAGTAGTGCACGAACCGGTTGGTTTTTTACTAAAACTTGGATTATTACGGGCTTGGGTAAGCGGCGTTTGAAGTCGCACGGGGTCATAGCATTTCTTTCAATCGCTTCAACCCGGTCTTGGTAGGAAGGTCCCTTCTTGGCTGTTTTCCGGTGATTAATTGGTTGTTTAGCAGGTATTTCCGGCTTCGTGGCAAACAGGCCCACTGCGAGTTCCCTCTGCCGCCACGGCTCGAATTCCTCTGGAGGTAAGTTCCAAGATTCCCTCTGCTCGGCATTGAGTATTACCAGATCCTCCCATTCTTCGTCGAGGATACTCCCCACATCGAAGCCAGGGTCCTTTATCTCTGTGTGAGTGACCACAAAACAAATTTCGGTCTCAAGAATATTTATTTGGTATCCCAATTCGTGTGGCTCGACAGTGACTCTCTCATCCGGGGTAATGTTTTTCCATGGCCTGTGATCCATCGCAAATCCAAATTTGACCTTGAGCCAACCAATGGCTGGATACTCCTCGTCAGGTTCCCCCATGCTCGGAAATCCGCCATATCTGACTTTATCCTTCGTAGAAGACCTTTGCTTCTGTTCTAGCATTGAAGGTATGTCCCATGATGGGTCATCTAAATCACTACGGCTAACCATGAACGGATTTTCAGGTTCTTGCCAATCAGTTACTTCGAATGCATTGCCGTAGTCAATCACTGTGAAGCGCTCATTGCTGGACTCATTGTAATAGCTCTGCAACATTGTGACGAGGTATTTCCCCGCATCTTCACTATGTGCATGTGACCATTCGCCCTCCAGACTAGCTTCTGGAATCGGAATTCTGATTGCCCCCACACGGAGGTTTGCCTCTCGAGCAGCCTTTGCTCTGTGTTCTAGTCCGGGAAGTTTCACAGATCCCGCTTTCAGCGTAGGTCCTTTGGCCTTCAGTCTCTCTGGACAATTTCGACTCTCATGGCCAACATCTTTGCAGTTGAAACAGCGCCCTTCTGCTCTCAGTCGGTCGCGTTCCTCCTGACTTAATTTGTTGGTATGTGTCTCCTTCTTTGGCTTTGAATCATTCTTGGCTGAAGATTTTCCTGAGGTTCCACTCGGCTGACCTCCGGACTTGTCTCGTCCTGTATTCGCTGTCGAAGCTGCCCCGTTGGGCTTCAAATTATCTTGTCCTTTGTATGTGCCCTTCATCTGTTTCCATGGCCTCGGCTGTCCTTGATTGGTAGCCTGCCATTGCTCCCTATTGAAGGCTTCCTGCACATTCTCCTGCCTCGTGGCATAGCGTGACAGCCGCTTCAATGTGGTACGTTCGGGGTCCAACCCTTTCCCAATTGAATGGAGCCGCAAATCCTGATGAATGCCCCGCCAGAATATTTGTTTCAACTGTCGTTCCGTAATATCAGGGAGTCGCACCGCCAAGGATTCAACGTCTCTCATGAAATCCCGGACCTTGCTCGTTCCTTGGGCTGCAGCCATCAGCCTCTCGCGAAGTTGAAGCTTAAAATCGGGTGGGAAGCAATAATTGAATAACCCTTCATAGACTGATTTTACTGTCCAGTCCTTACGGTGCATTGCGACATGTTTCATAAAAAACTTGCTCACTTTCCCACCCATGAAGTTAACCATTATCTTGACTGTCATGGAATCGCTAATTCCGTTCCAATCTGCCCAGGTATCAACCTCATATGTCCAGTGGTCAAATACATCAAGATCAGCCTTTCCTTCATAAATGAACGGAGCCTTGATTTTGATTGAGGATAAGGCTTTCCTTATCTGCCTATTGTCCTTCTTCGCTGATGTTCTCTTCGACAGAGGCATCCGTTTACGGCGCCGAGCCGACGAAGACAGGCTCGAATCAGATGCTGTGGATGAACTTGTATCCGAGTCGTTGCCATCCGACGATTCCGAATCGCTATCATTGTCACTAGACGAGGAAGACGACGATGGTGGACTCGGTGGTCTGTCTGGCCCTACGGTTGTGGCCCGGAACCATCCGCCTTCAGGAATTTCTGAGTGATCGTGTTTAAAATGCTGAGGTTTCAGATGCTTATCCTTTGCCTTCCCAGCTTTCTTGGCCGATTTTTTCTCATCTTTCCTCTTCTGTTTAGCTCTGCCGCTATGATGCAGAAAGTCGTATTCCGGACCTTTCTCCGCTTTGTCGACACCTTTGCCCTTGGATCATTGCCCAGTTTGATTGTGTGCCGATTCAGGTGTTTGTGGTCTCGGAGATCCTGGACTGGATTCAGCCTCGCTGGTGACCTCAACTATCATAGCACCCAAATTCAACATTGAAGGACCCGCCCTCCGTTCTGCACCCAGGCTTCTTGCCTTAGGGTCCTTCAAGGAGTCCATAATCGCTGCTTGAACCTGTTGGTCCTCTGTGTAGTGAACAACAGGTGCACAATATTCCGAGAGCAACTCCAATATATCATCATCATCGCTCATGTCCTGTATAATATCCTCTAGAATCGATAGATCCATTGGCTGAAGATACGGCAACATAGGAGCATTCTGAGGAATACTAATCCCATCCTCATCACTCAAGTTGAACCATCCAGGGAAAAACTTGGGCCGAACAGGGAGTTTGTTGATATTCAATTTATCCCCACTCTCCATCTTTGGTCCCGTCTTGCTCGTAGCGAGAGTCCAGTCATTGCTCCAGGAATGGACAGGAGTCAAAACCGCATCAATGTCTGTGAATTCACGATTGTCCTCTGAATCCTCATCAGACTGACTTTGGAACAACTGCATGTATTCCTCCAGCTCGTACCTCAGAACATAAGGTGCGTAGCTAGCCTGCAGTGCATCTAGGTTTACTGCTGGTAGGTTACCCGGCGGTAGCTCACCTAACGCAGATAAAACCGCGAATTCATCCCCAAAATCATCTTTGGCATTGCCCGTGGCATCATGCGTAACTGGAGACCGAGTGGCAGCCGAGTTTTCAACCGCGCCATCAGCGACGCGGGACATTTCAAGGCGCACAGCTACTGAGGCATCCATCGCATCGCGAGACACCTCCAGGCGCTTCTGAGCTGCCGAGTTGTCCACCGCCCCAGAACCGGGGCGGGACATCTCCAGGCGCTTGGGCATGGTTGACCGCGATCCTCGCGTCACCCTTCCGCCCTCCGCTGCCTGGACCACATCGCGTGGCAATCCCCACTTGGCCGCTAGGTCAAGGTCGGATGCCCGATGTCCAGGAGGGGAGTCCTCGCGACGATGTGCAACCGGCACATCTCGGAGCGATTCCCAACCTTTGGTGTCCTCAGCAACTTTGCTGAGGGTTACACCAACGGCAGCCACCTCTTCCCCCAGCGTTTGCATGCTGTGGGTGGAGGGGTTCCGTATCTTCTTCGTACGTACGCGTTTCTGAGACATGTCTAAAGAAAAAATATTAGCAAAAAAAGGATAGATCGAGATGCACCCGGGTGATCAGTCCAAGCATAAGAAAAGAGATGTGTAAGGTACACGCAAAAAAATGTGAGGTCACTGACTTTCTGTAGAGTTGTTAGTAACTTGAGAGAGTAAGTGACACACTAGAGTTGAGAGTTGAGAGTCCTATTGGCTGATATGCGTGGTAAGAGTCTCGTATTTCTGAAAGCTATCGTACAATATTATAACTGGCTAGTTATATACTATACTAATGAGTGACGTGGCTAGATGCCGTGGCAGCACAGTCGTCTGTGCCGTGGTTGCGTGGTCCGGCGGCGCAGTACACAGTTCAATTTCTATATTGGGATTTGATGCGCCACCGGCGCAGGGTTTGAATTACTAGTGAACAATCTATCCCTTACATAAAGGTCTATCGGGAGGTCTGTTAGAAGGTCAATGTTTGGAAGGTCTATGCACAAGTCTGTTTTGGGGTCTGAGTGACTGTCTGTGTAGGCCTGTGTTGAGGTCTGCAGCGAGGTACATCAGGAAGTCTGGGCGGACTGAATTTCAGGGCACTTGGCATGAGTAGTTTCGGTTTGCATTTTGGCTTGGGCTGAAATTTAAACCAAAATTTGGGATTCTAATCGGCTTCAGGATGGCTGAAATGAGAATCAAAATTTTGAGTTCTGGCTTTGATTTCGGTGCAACTGAGACCCATAGTCTCGGGTGCGCCATTTCTAATCCTGATACTGACAATTTCGGTTTTCAATTTCAGTTGAACTTTTGTGTGATATAGAGTTGTAGGCTTTTGAGTGGGTTTCAGGGCAGCCAAATCATACCTTTTTTCGACTACTATAGGTTACAAAATCAGTGGGACCAAAAGTACTAGAAGTAAATTAAGTTTCAGGCCCACCCACTTGCAACTCGACACTTGGGTGTTCAAATTGCACCTGGGTGGGCCCTAAATTTGATAATTGCTGGTGTGTTTCCCATAACTCGGACGCTCACGACAAAGGCTTGCGTGATGTGTGACCTCGACCAAATGTCGAACACAGGGGTGGGTGATGCGTGACTGTTGACTGAAATAGTACAGTATGCGAATAGAGTCACAATGAAGGCATTCAATGGGGCTTACCCATGAAGAAAGAGGGAGGGGGGTAGAATTTATTTTGAGGGCGCTACAGCACCAAGAGTACCGAAAAAAGCGTTTTTTTAACCGTGGTGAAAGATTTCACCCTGGGGGACTCTATAATCGGGCGCTTGAGCCGGGAGCCGGGTGGGAGGATTTCTCCGTGGTGGGAATCGACCTTCGATATCTTCCAGGCTGTCAGCCGATGGGATCGAGCTCGTTTTCCAACCACAATATGGTACAGTCAGGAAGCCATTTGGCCTGTAGCGCGGAAAAAATGCGTTTTTGACGGGGTATCTAGCGCTACGGGGGTGAGGTGCATCAGGAAATTTTCGCTTGCCGGATCCGCGCGTATCTGACACGATGATTCGCCGCCAGCCTCATTAGATCAGATACTGCTGATATTGCGCGCTGACGACTGCTCGATCGCTGATAGCCAAGTTCGCCAGCGCTGATGATCTTCCCGTCAGCACTCATGAGTTCACCATAATCCGGGCAATATAGAAATTTACTGCCTATTATCCCTCTGCTTATCCCTTCCCTTTCCAGTACTCAAAAGTCACAATGCAATAAATAGAGAATGAACCGATAAATCAGGAATAGATAAAACAAATACATCGGCATAGAGCTACGCAAGCAAGAAACCTGACCCTATAAATGCGTCAATGGTATGAGCACTACCAGGTGCAGTTTGTGGTCGGAGCGGTATGCGGATCGACGCGCGGGAGAGTCAGTGCACCGGCGTGAGAGCCAGCCAAGCGCGTTACAGGTGGCAGGTATCGCTTGCGAGCTAGCGCGGTACGGACGCATGCGACCGGTCTGGTAGAGCTTTGAGGACACGAACAGGGGGCAGGCACAGCTTGAGGGCTTGAAGGGCTTCAGGTGAAAACCGGTCTCCAGAAAGCAATTCACGGGCCGAAAACATGGTTCAAAATCAGGATAACACGCGATAACTGTAACCTCCATAAAGCAAACCGCCGGCAGCCAGTGTTCAACCCAGCGATACGGCACCATTTACTGCAATGCCGACCCAAGTAACAACCACATACGTGTATTGTTAGATGTAAGCGATCAGTTAGACGGTACTACTCCTCCGGCGGAGATCCTTCGGGACATCGAAAACGCCTTAATAACGTAGGATCCCGTTGAATACTAGTTTTGGCGAGGGAGCCGGCGCTCCGCTCCCGTGCTTCAGGCTGCTTTCGGTGTCTGCCTCGGCATTACCTGTGGATATCCAAACTATTTAAAAGAGCTACTTCGCCTCACTCAAAATTCAGAATTCTCAGCCTAACCACCTTCGCCTGAAACATGCATTTCATCCCCGCCTTTGCCGCCCTCATTGTATTCATCTTGCAGGTGCAGGGCCTCGCTGTTCCAGGTCAGAGCTCTTGAGTATACACCCATTCTGGATCTGACTTTGTTGGTCTTATCAGTGCCTCTGGAAGTACGCGTCTCTGTGGACGGCAAATCACCATCCCCTGTTTGGAAACGCGCTCAGATTGAAGGCGGCTCCCCTTCTCCCGTCTGGAAACGCGTTGCTGTGGAAGGCGGATCCCCTCCGTCCCCGGTGTGGAAACGCGTCCCTGTGGATGGCGGATCCCCTCCGTCCCCGGTGTGGAAACGAGCCTCTGTGGCAGACGACTCCCCGCCTTCCCCCGTCTGGAAGCGCTCGCCCGAGGCCTCCGAAAATCAGAGACATCGCCTTTGCATGCACAGCAGCTTCCACAAGCATCGCCAAGGAAGGCGTCCATTTCAAAACCTTCCGCAGCCTTCCTGATGTGTCTACAATCATATAGATCCCATCTCGACGACTACAACGCGTCGGCTTCCATTTTTTACAAATAAAACACACAAAGATTTCCCGGTCGCCGCAAGTGTCTGGATTATGACGTTATTGTTAAATGCTCTGTACAGTAGCGAAAAATCTACCAGCCGTTTGAACGACTTCTCGGGCCCTTGCTATACGAGCTTCCTGGGTAGAAATGTGTTTCGGGTTGAGAACGGGGGTCAAGACATACAGACGCTGCTCGATCCAGTTTCCATTGGATTCATGTAACAGGCCAAGTCAGTAAGTCAGTCCTCAGCTGAGGAGGATCGATGAGGGTGAAAGACGAGAACCGAGGACCGCCTCCAGTATTCATTGGTTGCCGGATGATCCAAAGAGGCGGCATGCCGGGCACCGCACACTGGCTCGGTTTCTGCTTCAGGCCCCTATCCGAATGTCGGATCAAATGACGAAGTGTCAAATATCAACCCACCATGGCGCTCTTTTGTTCTGTGTCCTCTGGCGTTCTTGCTTCTCCTCGTCATGGTGTGGCACCGGGTCGCGGTTCTTTTATTCAAAGGCATCGTGTACTACTACTGCTAGGCGCAAGGTTCGTGCCCCTTGTACGCGCCCGCCGTGTCGCTCATCCCCTCAGGGCTCATAGTCTCCGGCCTCAACAATCGGTACTGGTCGCAGGACCACTACCTCTAGCTGCAGTCGCAGTGGGTCTCCGTCTGGCCGCGCACCCCGCTCACCGCGATCGTCTCCGGCCCCTTCGACGCAGGCAACCCCGCCCCGCGCGCCGTCTCCGCAGACTGGTTCGACGTCGTCTGCCTCAGCTGCATCAGCACGCGCGACGTTAAGCCGCGCCTGAGCGCTGCATCCAGACCGTCTGCGCGCGCCGTCCCGCAGCCCTTCGACCGCGGGCTGTGGGGCTCCCCGCGTCTCCTCCCGCTCCTCCCTCGCCACGTTCCCCATCCTGCGCGTCCTCGCTAATGCACGCATCATCTATCGTGCCGCGCACCCGGACCCCTTCGCGCGCGTGCTTGCGGTGCACCTCCACCGCGAGGACTACGCCGCGCAATGCCGCCGTTTCAGCTGGAACCGTATCCCTTCCTCCCGGACCGCGTCGCTCCGAGCCTACACCCGCCGACGCCTCGCGCTGCTGGCCCGACCGCACCGCACCGCCATCGAGCGCGAAGCTGCACATGCGGGGATGCGACGATGCTGAGTACCACGCGCGCGGCGCCGCTGGGCGTGCAGGTCGTACATCCTGACGAACGAGCGCACCGCGTGGCTCGGCGGGGGTGGTGGACGTGGGGCGCGTCGCGGCAAGCGGGGATTCGATGTTCGACCCGGACGGGGACAGACGTGCGGATGGCGGTGGATGTGGAGATCGTGCGGAGGGCGGCGGTGGGTGGCCGACGTGGGGCGCGCGGACGGGTGGCGCTCGGCAAGCGGAGATTTGGTGCGAAACGCGGAGGGACGGACGTGAGGATGGCGGTGGATATGGAGATCACGCGGCGGCCGGCGATGTTTCTGGGGAATATTCATGGGGTACGTGCTTTTCCATTTTTCTGGGGGTCTTCGGTTCTTCGTTCTTCGTGTTTCGTGTTTCGTTTTTTCGCGTCCCTTTCCTTTTTTCGCTCCCCTTTCGCACCCCTTTCGTTCGCTCGCTCTTTCGTGGGACGCCTGGCTGATCTTTTCATTCGTGGCTTACATCTTTTCCTTCGTAGTGGTCGTCGTTCACGAGGAACGTCGTTCGTCGAGGATGGTGTGGTTCTTTCAGGGGCTCGTTCTGGCATGCGTGAGTCTGGGTAATCGTCTGCTTACTTATCGTGAGTGCACGTATGGGTATCTTGCCTGTCGTGGGTGTGGGGCGCTCGTTCGTGGGATCCACTGGGGGATTACGCGAGGGGCAGGGGGCTGCGCGAGAGTGCCGTAGCGTCCAACGCAGGAGTGTTCGAGGATCCACGAGGGTGGAGCACCGTCTTTTTGGTAGATCCTCTTACCTTGGTCATATCCTGCCAATAGAAATGCCGGTGTTGAGAGCTTGAGATTGAGTGGGGACGACATCGGATATGTGGGCACTGCGCAGGGCGTGTTCCTGAAATGCCGGATCGACGCGGGATGGCTTGAAAGGAGGTTCGCAAGGCGGCTCGAAATCGCAGTTGCTTCGGCCCTGATTTGATTTTGTACTCGCGTCGAGACGGAGGTCCTGGTTGTTTCTGCGTGCAGTCCAACCTCGCTGGTTGAATAGTTCGAAAGGATCGAAATCACATACAATCAATTAATATTTTCGCTTCAGCTGCTTTTGATTTCAGATAACACTCGTGTCGAGAGGAGGAGATCCTCGTTGTGGATATTTCCGCATGCGTTCCGACGCCCCATTAAGTAGTTAGGTAGATATTGGGCAGGTAGGCATGCGTATTCCAGCGCGCTCCTATTAAGAAACGTACTAGATACAGGACGTCAAAAAAAATGTACGCTCCGGCCATATGCATTGTTTTTCCACTCCTCACACCCGAGTGTCTCCCAACCTCAAGTTGAAAAATAACACATCAAGGTGGCAGAACAAACCGGTTGGATAAAGTAAATGAAGTGTCGACGGATGGCAAAGTTTCCGAAATCTACGACCAGATCCGAGGAATATTCCAAGCACCGAGATACATACCCGACGGTAGAGGTATGTATCTTCCCCTTCCAGTATCTCAACGCCACAGATTATAGTTGTCAGCCTATAGCTAAATGCTATAATACGTGTGTTTTCGAACACTAGTCGTGATCAGACTGATTGGTAGGTAGACGAACGGTACGAATCTGGGTAGGATATCCAAGGATCTCACGCCCCGGGCGAATCATAATTCGACTCAGCCGTTCACCCACAAGCCTGCGCACGCCGGACGGATATAATCTGGTCGCTGTAGTATAATCAATGCGGGACACCTGATTTAGCTGATCCAATGAAGAAGGCTGGAAAATCTCGTAAAGCTTGCGTTTCCCTTGTAATATTCCTCCTGATGCTTTCCGCGCCGGCGCATCCAACTTCTAATACGCGACGTTACGCGCCGGCTTCGTTTGTTGGAGTTGACGCGTCACGTGCGAATAAGTCTCTTGATCATTGTCGTGTCCACAGACGGCCGTCCCGCCCGCAGATGGGTCTCGATTTCGCACTAACGCGCTCTCACAGGCTGAACGGATGATTTTCCCGCTCCTGGATCTCACCTTCCCGGCAGGAACCGCGCTCGGCCCGAAAATGCAGATTTCACCAAGATAGGTGCGCAAGTGCGCCCCTTGTCACTCAGTCGAGTCAGGTGCGGGAGTACACACCGTTCAGGATAGTCCGACATGGTGTACGGAACACCGCTTCTCGCAGTATGTCTTTGCAGTACCGTGGTGAGGAAGTCCGGGGTTCGCCTCCCCTTATCGGTTGAGGCTGGGATTGATCTTGAAGCTGCTGCCACATTGTGCTTTCAGCTTTTTACCAGAGGTGGAGTTTGGGTCAGGAGCGTCGGGATCAGGAAGATTGTAGCCTTTTTTTTAAACCTTCTTGAAGTTTTCAGGTGGCTTGGCCGTCATCTTGCTTGCCCTGAGGGCATCAGGGACACGAGACGTATGAATTATAGCATTGGTGTACGCCAAGGCATGCTTTTCATCAGCATAATCCTCGTCTAATATATCCATCGCTCGGGTGAATTGGTTGATGATATCATCGGTTGTTTGATAGCCTTCACGATTTTCCCCAGCCTTCAAGAGGTTCCATGCATTGTTGAATTCACTGGGCAGCAGTAAGCATAATTTGATTCCAAGGCTGAAAATAATCTTACCCGGTTGCCGGATCCCTTCCTTCGAGCGCATCCATTGGCGTAAAATGTGGATTCATCATGACACAATATTACAACAACGCATGAGTCCAGGGTTTTCGAAGAGGACCAGAAGGCCCTCATTTGAGCGTCGAATTCTATCTCCTCGGTCGTATGGTTTTGGTTACAATATCGTGTTCTTGCCGATAATGCACCACATCATCGTGCTCGTGCCCATCGGAATACATCCCTTTAGGCTCCTTCTTCCATCGGTAACCCATCTTCTTCATCCAACGCTGAGCAGTTCAAACCGTGATATTCCTCTTGGTGCGAAGTCGGGCCCAGAACTCGGGTGTTGCAACATAGCGAACAATCTCCTTTGCGGACACCCACTTGCCCAATCAATGCAGGTGCAAATGAATCTCACCGACAAGATCCTCATCGGAGAGAATGAAGGAGTGCCACCAGCCGTACTAATGGGTAGGCATATTCCTGCTGTCCTCGCAGAATTCAATAGACCATTGACAGATTTTTTGTCTGAGCCAGGTCTTCGATCCCAACTTGCCACTGGCCGTAGCGACGGTCTCGGAATTCATTGTCCAGTCCGTTTATCCTGACGACTTGTATAAACAAAGAAAGCGAATAATGCACTGGAGGCGTGCACTTGTAACGAGATCCACCTTCGATTTTTTATGCCCCTGTCCGATGGTGCGTCGCGGATGAAGGATATCCTGCAATTTTTGAATTGCCACATCAATGGCCGAGTTGGTGGGCAGCAAATTCGGCAGCTTCGTCCGTTGAGGGCGATTGGGAATCCTGAAGCCCTGTTCATGCGGAAAGCGTGTTGGCTGGAAGGTTGTGGAGGAAGAGCATGCTGTGCAATGAGGCAAAGACTCGGAAATTCGCCCCGTGAATCTGGGGGTACTGGCCCGTTCCATGGGTGCCGCATTTTCTGCTTCACGAGGCAGAACTTCCTCAGAAGGGTTCCAAGGCAAGTCATCTAAACCTTGTTCTTCCAAGGCCTCGGGGGTGAGTCGGTGCGGTTCCACCTCAATAAAGTTGTTGCCTTCATCTTCTACATCTTTGACGGTAACACCAAGCCGCAGCAAGCTTGTTCCCTGCTCGGGAGATGAAATTGATTCACTGCCCAAAGATGGTGTATCTTCCACCTCCCCGCTGCTGATCCCAGGCGTTCAGAGGCCGATTCCGGCTCTGCATCGCTGTCCATGGACGATGCGTCCTTGGTATCGGACAGCTCGATGACCGGCATGGGCTCATGAACAACAGCAGGAGCACGAGAGCCTGCTGTGAAGCAATCCTTGATTTGAGTCGGCCTGAGTCTATGGCGGGAATCTCCCTGTTTTCGCATGCCTCCCTCTCTTTCTCCGCTTTTCTGAGCTCCTGCTGCCGCCGAACCGATAGCTGCTTCCCAACCCTTCGATTATGGTAGGTTCCCCGCTGCTGCGAAGGAGCTTGGCTGGTGTGGATGGTGGTTAGATGCTGTTCACTGATCTGCAGCCAGTCTGCAGGTCTGCAGCAGTCTTTGGGTGTGGTACATCGTCCTCTGGCTCGAAATTTATTTCTGCCTCATCTTCAGTGCATTCAGAGTCCGATTGCGAGGCAAGATGGGCTTCAAAAGCATGAGGACTGCTTTGGGCATCACTTGCCACAGACTCCTCATCTGAGGCATCTGGAACTGGGGACAATAAGCAATACACAGGGCCTGTATATCCTCAGTATATACTCAGTATTTCACAAATATCCCCAGAATATACCTGCAAAATACAGAGGCCATATATGCTCAGTATTTTTGAAACATATTGAGGATATCCTTACAATATCCCGAGGTCTGATGGCTACCATATATGGACTCAGGATATGCTCAGTATTTCGCAATACAATATGTACAAACAATGTCCAAAAATAGAAATAAAGACCTGCCTTGTAAGGAGAAGGCTCAGCTGAGTGCAATTCAGGAAATCAAAATTAGGTTAGGATTTCCTTTTAAGGTAACCGAAACATCGCCTGGGGGTACATCCAAACAGCGAAAAGTGGACCTGCTACCACTAACCAGCTCCGGGTGCTGAGTGACTTCGTCCACCCATTTCCCCTTGGATGTCTCATTATCGATGACCGCGGGTGATTCACCGGTGTAGTGGAGATTATATACAGGATTGACTGGGGTCGCAAGCCATGCCTGCTGGGTAGTATCCGCAATCACAGAGGATTTTCCAGCCGAGTTGTGGCCGGTTACGACGCGGTGGACGGAGGGGAAAGGCGACTGTAGACTCAATGACATGGAAAACTCCAAGGAGATTTGGTCATGTGTGACTTCCGATAAGGCCTGGGCGCAGTCGGCAAAAGTCGGCAGATATTGGTTAATCATGACAAGATGTGCCTTCGCTTTGTTCCGGCGGCGAAATAACATGGCAGAGCAATCGTATTAGAGCAATTTTTGTGCATAGTAATACATTGAATGATATAGACTGCTGCTTTTATACCTATGTTTATGTTGAGGGCATCGAAAAAGAGTGAAAAAAGGAGTTCCATTCCTTAATTGGGCACAAGGTTGAGTATTGAATGAAGCAGTAAAGAGAGGAAACGAGAAAGTGCCACATACAGCGAACTGCCGCAGCAGCATTTCCCTGGCCCAACACTGGCGCCGGGCGTGAGAAGCAGTATTGTTGGTGTGACTGCTAAAAGAATATTGAGCGCTAGGAAGAGTGCGAGAGAAGAGAGAATCAAAGGGGAAAGACATGCCTATGCTCCGTTTCGGCACCAGCTTGAAGATTCTCAATAGATGCTTGATAGGTTTCTGGGAGAACAGAGCCAGAGCAGAACAGTCCTAAATCATCCACCAGAATAGAACCACAGCAGGAAACGACGGAGGTGAACCCAGTAATGTAGCAGATACTTGAGAATTGAGGTGGATAACCCTGAGCAGAAAACGAAGCAAGAGAGCGGAGGGCCCGGAGAGGGCGAAGGGTGTGGAAGAACACCAATGAATCCGGGTCCTTTATATTGTCCAAATGGCATACGTGGCCGCAGTGCCGGAAATGCACGGTTCCACGCCGCAGTGAGAGTTCTATATCTATAAGGAGTTTTTTGGATGCCATACCACCAGCAATGGGCCAGGTGACGCGGCGGCTCACTTGAAGATGCTAAAATGGGATTCGATTTCACAGGCTGCAGGTCCGACTCGATTCCACTGCGCATCCGGCAAAAATTGCGGGCGCAGTGTGAATGTTGGACCTGCGGGGGGTTAAGCAGGGGCTGTGGTTGAAGCGTAGTATTTCCTGTGCGACAATGGAGGGAAGCTGGAGCATAGATGGCAGGTCATCCGTCCCACTATGGTGGGAAAAAAACAACACACAATCATCCCCCGTCCCAATGAGAGGATTACCCCTTCGGAGCCCTTCTGTCTCCTTGAGATCTGGCGGGGAAATTTTGAGGATCGTGAGACTTTGGGATTTTAATGGAGATGGGGTACAAAGACATACTGTCACATAAAAAGAATCGAGAGACATCTCGTTAAAGAACGGTTAATCCTTGGGCGCAGCCAAGCCGCAGCTTAAGGAGGATGATAAACCGGGCTGCGCGATAAACCCGTTGTTCTGCGGCGCAGTGAGAATTCTGTATCCCTCTCAGGATTGTGAATCCACGGGACTCCGCACTTTGCCTCGACAGTCCGAATCGGTGGAATTTGGACTTAGAAAAATACGGGTATTGTGGGAATAAAACACCTGTGGGCTGTGGTTGAAAGTTGCCGCATGGACTCGTGGTCGCTGCAAGTGTATTTCGGTTGTCCGTAGTAACAGTGCGTAGTTGCGCCAATGGAGCAAGTGAATCCCACAAATGGTGCATGACCATAATGTGCAGGAGGGGAGGGAAGCAGAGAGAATAGGGATCCACACAGATGGGGAAAGGACCACAACACATACCAATGAACGAGGAGCATCTCGTTAAAGAACGGTTAATCAATGATTGACTGTGCCTGGCATCGTCAGTGGCAAGATTGTAGTCAGTGTGGCATCCATTCAAGTATCCTTGCTTCTCACTACCATGGACAGCAGGATCTACAAGCAAATGTATTCAGCGCGGATTTACCTATGCGTACTGCTTCTCTCCTCCGGTGGCTGGAAACCCGGTGAACACGGATTCCCGAACAGCTCCTACCTCTGGCACAAGCAGGTAGCCTTTTTCAAACCTCTCGGGTATGGCCTCGTCGTTCCGGACTTGCTGGGCTACGACAGCATGGACAAGCCCATGGATCCCAAGCTCTAATTACCTGCAAACGCACCCCTGCAAAAAGCAGAGCACATGCACTTTCCCACCGCATGCTAACTCAACACTGTAAAGTAATGTAATTATTCTGGAGTTCATACAAGAATACATATTTTTGAAGTCAATGTAACTAAAATTGTGACTACAAAAGTACGCGAGTAAGTAATGTGTGCTTATTCGCGTGAAATGGAAACAACGATAAAAACCGCCGTTCACAGTGCTCACCGTGCACTGGGACACGAAAATAATGTGTATCTGCGTGTGCAGGCATGCGCTGTGTGATCCCGCGGGGATGCCACCCAGGCGCATGCCTAGTGATGTTCAGGGCCCGGCTCGGGCTCGGCTTTAGGCGGCCTGGGCTTGAGATATCCCAGGCCCGAGCCCGAGCCGTTCCAAGCCCGGGGCTTGGGCTTGGGCCCGGCTTGATCTCTGGGCTGACTAAGCCTCTACATTCGAGATTTTATAGAATGGGGGATGTCTGGATAGCCATGTGAGTACTGAACTGATTTATTCGAATACTTACTGGCTTCATGTCGCACTTCCCAGCCGTCTCAACATACAAATTTTCATTTTCGGACTCGGGAGTTGAACTTTCTAACTGTGTTGTATTAGATTTATTTTCAGTGAGTCAGCTCCTAATTCCTTCACCATGGATTAGAACTTCTGAACAAGCATCCCTGAATAAAATTGAAGGTGTGGATTTTCGGTACTCAAGCTACGGCCTGAAGCCCGGGCTTGGGCTCAACAGATTTGAAGCCCGAGCCCTGGGCCTGCTCAAGCCCTGCATCGGGCTCGGCTCGGCTCGGGCTTGGCCGGGCTCGGCTTGGCGGGCCTAGGGCTTGAAGCCGAGCCCTGCACATCACTACGCATGCCAACGAGGTGGTGCCACCGACCCATGCGCGTTCGCAGTTGAGCGTGGAAAGCGATGGGACTTACTTACCTATGGAGGTTGGCCACCAGATTTCATAGGTAATGGGTCCACTCGCCCATTGCAATAGCAGTGTCTGGCCAAGGGACTGGGAGAGTTGATGCCACCTCGGGGGGGGGGAAAGCCTTTGCTTTGGCGGGCACCATCATGATGCGGTGAGTGCAGGTAGACTATAGCTGCAGCGAGTGTGATGATGGTCCAGTGTCGACTCGAGGGGGGAGAAGGAAGAAGAGCGGAGGCTCAGGAATCGACAGACGGTTGTTTGTACTGCACATGACTGCACGTGCCTGTTTTTTTCAGGGGTGCGATTGCCTGAGCCCAAGCTCTACATCCCCAGCAGCCTCGCCCAGTACGTCGTGGACATCCTCGATGCCGAGGGGATCGCGAAGGTCATTGTGATTGGAACCGATTGGTGTGTTCCTCGTTTAGCTCCTTCGCTCGGCCATTACGCTCACATAGGCTGCGCAGGGGGTCATGGTGGCGCGCTTGGTGAACTAACACCCCGGGCATGTGTTAGCGTGCGCCTTCCTCGGTGTGGGCTATGGACCGCCGGGGTCGGCACATAAAAATGCGATCATGCATCCGGAGTTGATGACCCAACTCACTGGATACGACAATTTCGCATATATCCGCTTCTTTTTCGAACCGGATGCGGCAGTGATCATCGAGAAGAATGTGAATGGCTAACTACATTAGTTTAATTTGTGCTGAGGCCACTATGTAGATCGATTCTTTCATTAACATAATATATCCAGAGGTGCGTGAAATCTGGAAGGAAAGCATGTGCGTTGATGGCGGGGCGCGCGCTGAAGAAGAGAAAGTATTATCAGTGACTGGGTACTGGGCCACCTTAGCACTTTTGGCCTCAGGCACACACATAAATTGAGGTGGATACAGATAATATATATATGGGCACTGGAGGTAAGGTGAGGATCTTAGGAGTGAGTTGATATATTTTTCACGAATTTAGGTGACGGTTTCCGGACCTACCGAATTTTTCTTCTGGCGCTTTCCCAAAATGGCAAAAACAGGGCAGTGGGCCACCACCTTGAATCGCTCGTTTGAGTTCGTGCTGGCCACTCCAATGTATCCCAAATCAACAAAGGGATATGGGAATGCCATTATATACACCCAAAAGATGAATCCGAGGTATATGAATACTATGAGTGATTCCCTTCAAGCCAAGGATGATGGGTGAAATCGGGGGGTGGATTGAATGGCGTGCTCTACGATGCACAGAGCGGATTTTCGTTGGAAAGGAAGATACTTATGACTAAATCAAATGTATTGGCATATACTTGTCAGCAAAGAACGGCCTCAACACCCCAAAAACCCCTCAAAAAAAGTTCATCTATACAGGCGAATGAAATTGGGGGATTTTGACATGTACCCCGCTGTGACCAGGAAATAAAGTAGGTAAAATCCAATGAATTGAGGAGGCGAGATTGAAGCATATTTAAAGTCCAGTACCAAATTTCTAGGCCCGTAGCATATACTACTGGTTCTCTATAGCGGTTGCCGCAGTGTACCACTGGAGATCAGATAGAGGTCTTCGACGAGGTTCCAGGGGCCGAGCCGGAGGGGCGTCGATGCATACAGTGGGCCTATGTCATTCCCAGGATCAGGCAATGAGTTCGAGCGCTAGACCTTGTGAATCGGTGAAGAATTGGTGAAGAAATGGGCAGGAGAAAGCGTGAAGTGGTGTTCGGAGATAAGAAATGATGTTCACACGCCAACATCACCTATCAAAACCTCGCACTGCTTTTGATCGCCGCCGTAACTTACCTCCAAATTTGACTTACAGAGTCCTCATAGGTCGCGTACCATGCCACAGGTCCCAAATCTGGTTATTATACATTGTACCCCCCTGTATTATGCAAATGGCCCACTAGCTAGACCGGCCCACTAAGTAGTCGCACATAATAGGTCCAAGCAGGAGGCCTAGATGCGTCAAGGTCGTGCTGGCGAGGGCGTCGAGACGTGCAGCAAGGAGTCGATGATGAGATGATGAGAAACAGTCTAAGCATAGAGCAATCAGTGGCTTGAATAAAATATAAAACTCAGCTCAGATGGGCTCTTAAGAGAGTGTATTCGCGCGAAGATGCTCAGAAATGGGGGTACGTCATGGTAGTGAAGAGCACGGCGGAGATCCCGATACAAACAAATACGTAACAAATAAGGTGTTGATCGCGGCGAGTAAATAAGAGTCCGTGGTGAATAAAAGCCTCAACTAAGACCACAACCTCCGTCGAACGGACCGAACGGGAGCTTCGCAAAGATATAATAGGGAGAACGCATCCCCCGCAAGACGCTGATAATTGGGTGTCCAAGCCACAGTCAGCTCGATCCCCGGCGTAGTCCGAGAAGGCCGACGACTCGGGTCTGGTTCGTCCCATTGGCGGTACGTGAAGAAATAAAATAAATGACCATGGCGCAGACGATATTTAAGTGCGTGAGAGAGTAGAATAGTCCGAAAGCTCAATAATGAATAAATTCCGCAGGGTCGAATAAATGATCTTGAGGTCGCGCGTGAATTGTCTTGGCAATGGACTGTGTACGCACACCCTCGCACAGCTACGGAATGAATCTGGGAAGCAAATAGGAAGAAATGAGTGTGTACGAGCGCAATGCACAACCAAAGCACCCTTCCACATCGCGTGGATAGAGAGCAATAAGAGAACGGGCCTCCCCAATTGCACACTTCAGACTACCCTTATTACCTACCCTTAGGGATAGATTATTTCTTATGGAATAACTAGCCCTAGGGAGGTGTTTTTCAAGGGTCCTCCCACGTTCTGGGGACGTCCCACTGCTCGGGTGGGGACTTCCCAGCTGTGGTCTTGGGATGTCCCATGCGCCGCAGGCAGGCAAAAAATTTGCCTTTTTCGGCAGGTGTGGGACATCCCCCGGCCGCAGGCCGAACTGAAAAAATCGCCTTTTTTAGCGGTTAAAGTTGGGTATATCCCCCATGTAATAAAATATTTTCCCTTCCACAGCTGCTCGGGTACCGCTCTGCCCTTGTGTGTCAGATCGCTCTGGACCTACTGCTACCACCTTGCCTATGTGCACCTTGCATGCACCTCTGCCTTGCGTGTTGTACGGGTGTGCACCGACCACCTCCATCTTGCTCAAATACGCCTCCGCATTGCGCATCAGATGGGCCTGCATGAATGTGCCTCCACCTCGCACATCGGACGGGTGTGCACCTACCGCCTCCGCATTGTGTGCCGCGGGACATGGGACGTCCCAGTTAGCTATATGGGATGTCCCACGAGCACATATGGGACATCCCACAAAACCATTTGGGACATCCCACAAAAGCACTTGGGACATCCCACAAAAACACTTGGGACATCCCACACAAACACCTGGGACGTCCCACTTTAATCGTGGGGACATCCCATTTACTGTAGTGGGATTTCCCCACAGGTGGGAAATCCCCCTTCAATAATGTGGGACATCCCACCTCGGTTCATTGGGATGTCCTATTGACGGGGGAATTCCCTGTCAGAACATCACATCTCGGTGGGATGTCCCACAAATAGAGGTGGGACGTCCCACCTCTATTAATTTGAAGGCGGGATGTACCCACCTTTATCTTTTTTCAAAGTGGGACATCCCATCCCGAGTGGGGATATCCCTCGTTCCTCATGAAACCTCTGTCTAGAGGCAAATCAGCTTGACTTACACTAAATCATGTAATATCAACCTGCACGCTCATTCCTGCATCCTCCCTGACCTGTTTGACCAGAATTTCCTAATTGGGACATTGGCGGTAGTGGCCGGATTGGGAAGCCATACTTTTTTTTTTGCCAACACAAAAAAACCTTTGTGTTGGCACAAATTACATTGTTGTGCTCACTTGACTCAATGGTTAATATGCCTCACCTTTACCTTACATAATTTTTTCTCCACTGCCCGCACATTCAACTCACACCAAGACACTTTATTGTTTTTGTTCTTACTTATCTGAGTGCACACATGATGGTGTATGTGGCGCCTCTAGTTAGAGGCAATTCAGCTAGTCACCACATGCTGCAGCATATGAGTTGAGGGACTTAGAGAATTTCTTGTGGTGCATTATATAATCATCCAACGCGTGCCTCCCGACGGCGGGAGGTGCACCATCCCAAAAAGGAAATTACTAAAAAGATATGATAAATTGCCAAAAGAAAATAGAAGAAAAATAAGGTTGCCAAAATTGTGCCATGAACACTGCTGAAACCTGCCCCTATGTACTGGAATTGACTAGGATATACCGATGTGTGTGGTGTGATTGCATGCCTGGCCCGCCATCATACATGATCCTAAAATCACGTAAAAATAACCATTAAAAAGAGAGAAAAAAACTGACCCAGATGCACATGATGCGCCACGTGCGCCCCCGATGCCTTCCCCGTGCACTTGAATCTGATCCCGTACCGGGGCTGCCTGGCCCCGCCATCAGACATGATCCTAAAATAATGTAAAAATAACGATTAAAAACAGAAAAATAAACCGACCAGGATGCACCCTACGCGCCACGTGCGCTGCGGACACCCGCCCCGTGTACTGGAATCTGATCCCGGGCCTAGCCTGCCATCACATGGGATGCTTGTCATGTAAAACATAATCTCTGCCAGGTTCCAGCACTTGTTTAAGAGTTGTCATGGCTTGAACACTGCCGTTTGTCCAAGGTAGAGCCTCACCATAGCTAGTTGATAGGTTCACGGCAGGGTCTGATCTTATGATGTGATCAATCATATTCAACTCCTCTGTCCAAAAGAGGAATTGGGATCATATATATCTTAGGCAGTAATAGTGTTCTCTTGGGATTTTATTGTTCCCAAGACCAGATGATCATCTTATACCATTTCCTGTAACTGTTGACTGGCTGATAGCTTATTTTATGGTCAGAAATCATACAATCTGAGGAAAAATAATATTCCTGCCACACCTCAGCTGCTGGATCACATAAAATCAACTAGATAATGCCCTGAATAGCTTCAAAACGAATCAGTGTTCAAGCTGAAGGACCTGGGGACTCGAAGCACAGAGGGAAGCTCCATTGATCGGGTGTCCGAGATGTCCGGAGGTCCGGGCCGGGCCGGGCCGGCGTCTGAACATCGTTGTAAAATATGCTTTTGGGGATTTTCCTGCCCCTCTCCTATTTTATATAGACTCTAATCAATCATGACTTGCATTTTATATCCTCAGAGGGGCCACAAGTCACTCAGGTCTCCCAGAATAAGCTGAATAATGCAAAAGAACCAAGTTTGGATGGGTGTTTGCTGCTTGAACATAGTGTTCTGGCACTTCATAGGAAGTGATATCACTTTTGAGGTGACATTTGAGGTCCTGCAATGTTCATGAACAATTAGAGAAAGAAACCTGGGAGAGAACATGCAGTTATAGCAGCCTGGGGTATAATTGGTAACTAGAGAAGTTCCTGAATAGCCCGAAAACTCAAAATCAATAAAATGTCTTGGATCCCCAAGGGTTTCACATATGTTGTATCAATCACTTGGAAGTATTTTTAGGCAGTATAATAAACTGCATATCTACAGCCTAACACCTGGAGTAGCCCAGTTGATGCCAAATAAAATATATTTGAAGATTTTAATTGAGATGAAGGGTTGGGTACAAAGGTCCGCATACTTGCGACCATCCATATGTATGTTGGGGGAAGACCAAATTCAATATTGAAGATCGCAGGAGCTAAAGTGAAAGTGCAATGGGTAAGCATTGTTTTGGGACAAAATGTTGTCAAACAGCAGAAAGGGCCATCAGATTCCTTCCAAGCATCATATTCAGGTAGCCTTAGAGTAGAGGTACATGGGCAGATACTCTGGGGCTGTCAAAAATCAATGAAGTTGAGTATTCCTTCTCCAGTGTGCATCAAACAACTTCCAAATTAGGAAATTTTGTGCTTGAACCAGCGGGTTCGTATATCGGAGGCATCGGTGAATGGGCTAAAAATAGGTACAGACCCTAAAATGTAGAGCTCGATGAGAGCTACAAGAAATGTCAAAGGGTGTGTTAGCTCCCGAGGCATAGTTGGGCTGTAAAACCTGAAATACTTTTTCAAACACGGCGGTTTGGCAAGTGCCAGATAAGGATATACCTTTGTTTGGATGGGGCGGGACAGTGGCAGCGGGTTTAATGTGGATGACAGTGCTGTGATTTGATGCGCAGTTGATGATCATATGGGCGCAGCATGCAGGAGATCAGATGGTCGCACAAGGGGCGGGTGTCCGAAGCGCACGGGGCGCGTTAGATGCATCCTGGTCGGTTTATTTTTCTGTTTTTAATCGTTATTTTTACATTATTTTAGGATCATGTCTGATGGCGGGGCCAGGCAGCCCCGGTACGGGATCAGATTCAAGTGCACGGGGAAGGCATCGGGGGCGCACGTGGCGCATCATGTGCATCTGGGTCAGTTTTTTTTTCTCTTTTTAATGGTTATTTTTACGTGATTTTAGGATCATGTATGATGGCGGGCCAGGCATGCAATCACACCACACACATCGGTATATCCTAGTCAATTCCAGTACATAGGGGCAGGTTTCAGCAGTGTTCATGGCACAATTTTGGCAACCTTATTTTTCTTCTATTTTCTTTTGGCAATTTATCATATCTTTTTAGTAATTTCCTTTTTGGGATGGTGCACCTCCCGCCGTCGGGAGGCACGCGTTGGATGATTATATAATGCACCACAAGAAATTCTCTAAGTCCCTCAACTCATATGCTGCAGCATGTGGTGACTAGCTGAATTGCCTCTAACTAGAGGCGCCACATACACCATCATGTGTGCACTCAGATAAGTAAGAACAAAAACAATAAAGTGTCTTGGTGTGAGTTGAATGTGCGGGCAGTGGAGAAAAAATTATGTAAGGTAAAGGTGAGGCATATTAACCATTGAGTCAAGTGAGCACAACAATGTAATTTGTGCCAACACAAAGGTTTTTTTGTGTTGGCAAAAAAAAAAGTATGGCTTCCCAATCCGGCCACTACCGCCAATGTCCCAATTAGGAAATTCTGGTCAAACAGGTCAGGGAGGATGCAGGAATGAGCGTGCAGGTTGATATTACATGATTTAGTGTAAGTCAAGCTGATTTGCCTCTAGACAGAGGTTTCATGAGGAACGAGGGATATCCCCACTCGGGATGGGATGTCCCACTTTGAAAAAAGATAAAGGTGGGTACATCCCGCCTTCAAATTAATAGAGGTGGGACGTCCCACCTCTATTTGTGGGACATCCCACCGAGATGTGATGTTCTGACAGGGAATTCCCCCGTCAATAGGACATCCCAATGAACCGAGGTGGGATGTCCCACATTATTGAAGGGGGATTTCCCACCTGTGGGGAAATCCCACTACAGTAAATGGGATGTCCCCACGATTAAAGTGGGACGTCCCAGGTGTTTGTGTGGGATGTCCCAAGTGTTTTTGTGGGATGTCCCAAGTGCTTTTGTGGGATGTCCCAAATGGTTTTGTGGGATGTCCCATATGTGCTCGTGGGACATCCCATATAGCTAACTGGGACGTCCCATGTCCCGCGGCACACAATGCGGAGGCGGTAGGTGCACACCCGTCCGATGTGCGAGGTGGAGGCACATTCATGCAGGCCCATCTGATGCACAATGCGGATGCGTATTTGAGCAAGATGGAGGTGGTCGGTGCACACCCCATGCAAGGTGCACATGGGCAAGGTGGTAGCAGTAGGTGCAGAGCGATCTGACACACAAGGGCAGAGCGGTACCCGAGCAGCTGTGGAAGGGAAAATATTTTATTACATGGGGGATATACTCAACATTAACCGCTGAAAAAGGCGATTTTTTCGGTTCGGCCTGCGGCCGGGGGATGTCCCACACCTGCCGAAAAAGGCAAATTTTTTGCCTGCCTGCGGCGCATGGGACATCCCAAGACCACAGCTGGGAAGTCCCCACCCGAGCAGTGGGACGTCCCCAGAACGTGGGAGGACCCTTGAAAAACACCTCCCTAGGGCTAGTTATTCCATAAGAAATAATCTATCCCTAAGGGTAGGTAATAAGGTTAGCCTGAAGTGAATTGCACGTCTCCGGAGGTAACACTTCTTTCTGAGGGACGGTCCCTCCGTTCTATTTTCTAACGATTTGAAGCTCGTGGAGCACCAACGCGGCCCCCTTCTCAAAACGGGCCTCGCCGCGCCGCTCTGCTGGTACAAAATCATCCTCGGCGACGCCAAAACGGCGGACGACGCGAGTACGACGCTCTTCTCACCCGTTACGATATATATCTCGTCGCCTCTTCAAGAGCTACACCCGGAGGCGCATAATGTGATGTTACCTCTGCTCTCCGTACCTTTCACGCGCGATTGCATCGTCCCTCCGATCCTCGCAGACACCAACCACAAGAAATACGCCAAGGGTGCATTCACCCGCCGAGAGCTCGCGGCAGATCATTGGTCGCTTGAGTCGCACCCCGCGGAAATCAGCGCTATACTCGAGGAGTGGATCAAGGGTCTGGATGTGTAGGTGTCTCGTTCTGAAGTGCAAGTGAAATGATACATGTACTACTTATGCAGCTCTGGAAAATTGCGTCTACTTACGATGGTACCATAAATGAAAGAGGCGCGGACTTGGCGAGGCCGGCGCACGGAAGGCTGCGCCCGAGAGCCGTCAACCTGCCAGCGACGTCACTTACAAATTTCTAGGGACGTTCCAGGGCACAATACCGGGCTTGCCTTGTTTAGACTAGCACCAAGTTGTTTTGGTAAAGGATTACGCTTCTTGACCCGGCAGGATCTAAACTGCGTCACTATGTAATCCTTTATCCGTCTTTGTGGCGACAGCCAAATATTTTAGATGAGATTTCCCCGTACATTTATGCGGCCGAACAGCTACCCAAAGGTCTCGGCGATAATTTCCGTCACATCCCTCGTTAGAACGTAAGCGTACAATATACGTGATCTGAACAACTGTCTCCAGATTTCACGCCCGGCAGATGATCGAGGCTGAAACGAGCCCAGCGTACAATTTCAGAGTACATGCGAGGGACACGGTTGAAGCTGGAGTCCGCCCTCCTTTCCTCTGGATCCTTTCCCACTGGCTCTTTGCCACGAGGTGCTTAGCAGGAATCGTATGCTCTCGGCCCTTAGGGACCATCTTTCTCTCACAGGAGCGTACGAGATATTTTTGAGGTTGTTACTGCTGCGCGATGGGACGGAATCAAAATACCTCCGGTGGTCCGCTCCGGGTTTCCGCGGTGCAACGGCCAGAGAAAAAAACGGAAACCTGCTCCATGAGGGTTTACGCCCCCATCCCTTGGCCATAAGAACGCCATCCACAGCTTTAGATTGTCCCTCGGCCGTCCGCGAATTTGTGAGAGCTGCAGGAAACCACATGGCGTAGCGGGAAATTCGCGGGAAGATATTCGTTGGCGCGGACCGCGGTACAAAAGCAGCAGGAACGCGCTAACGTGAGGAAGATTACTCGATAGATGCCTAAATGTCAATCTGAAACCGGTGTTTATGTGGACCGCATCCCTGATGCTGAGGTCCTCATTTTCATAAACACCTAGGGCTCATCACGGCCCTCGTACTACATACTTGTTCTCCCACCATTCACCAGATGACTCAACCCTACACCGAGCATACTCTCAAGCTCCCCGATGGCATCGAAATCCTATACACCGATAGTGGTGCGCCGAAAACTACGGATTACACGACACTTGTTGTCGTCCATGGCACCGGGTTCAATGGATGTACGTCCTGTAATTTCAAGGCTGCGGCTCTCGTTGAAGATTCATCGATTCAGACGGCTTTGTTCCCTTGCACGAGTACGCCCATAAATACAATCTGAGAATCATCCTCTGGAATCGGCGAGAATACCGGGGTTCTACGAAATACAGCGACGAAGAGCTCGCGGATTTGAAGGCAGGGCGCAAGGTTTTCCAGGACCGAGTGGCGATTCAAAAAGCCTGGTTCCTGGAACATTTTATCAAGCACGAGAGCAGCCCGAAGGTTACCGCCGACCGTTCAGCGGGAGGATTCATCCTCATGGGATGGAGCTTCGGGAACGCAACTACTCTCGCCCTGTTTGCGGATCCGGCCGTCATTCCCAAGCCGTTGTACGAAACTGTTGAGCCTCATCTTCACAGTCTTGTTCTCTACGGTTCGAATCTGTTCTGGTTTTAAATATAGCAAAAGAGCTCAATTTATTCTCATAGATCCGCCGTTCTTAGTCATGGATTGTGCTAGTCCAGTGCTAGCCGACCCCGTCCACGACCCTCTGAACAATCAGACGTTCACTACCGATGAAGGCCGTGACAATTTCAGGAAGTTTGTCTCATCGTACTTCAAATCCGATATTTTAGCAGGAAGATTGTCGTACGAGACCATCGCTGGCAAGCAGCCGACTATCCATCGGTGGACAAAGGAAGAAATAGCCAAGTATTGCGACTCGGAATCGGCCATTAATTCGGATTTCCTTGCGTTCGTCTTATGCCCTGTGAGGCTACACATTACTGATCAACTTCAACAGCTTAATGCCACCGATGGCGGAGATCCTTAGAAGCCAGGCGCACCGTGCACTCTTTGATGAGACGGTCGTCGCATCGCACTTTCCCGACGTCAATGTGTTCTACATAACCGGGGAAGAAACCGCTTCCTACTGCATCTGGGCGTATACGGAATCCTCCCGTATGTATAAAGAGGCTCTTGAGCACGGTGCCCGACCGCGGCCGACAAAGTTCAAGCTTGTGCCGGAGGGCAATCATTTCGTGAGTGTCCATTATTTCCAGCATCTTGTATTGAATTGATCCCAATTATCCAGCTTCATTACGATGTCCCGGATCAATTCCTACGCGACATAACCGAAGGATGCGCTTAATAATTGGGTGGTTGCCGACGAGAATATATAGTGTCCTTCCACCCCCAGATGAAACAGCTTGTAATTAAATACCCGAAACTCTCATTCGTAACACTAGAAATTATGTACCTTTGAGGGTTCCGACTAGGTCCAAATTTATATGAGTATGGTAGAGTATTGTATCATCCTGTCCACAAAAGGATTTGTGCGAAAAGCTCCTGTGAAGCTCTCACAATTGCGATGTCTGTGGCTGCATTTCACAGCCTTTGATCCCGACTACCAGGTCTTTCCCGCTTTCTGTGTTCACAGTGCTGGCATATGTCAATTTTGTTGTATTGGGGGTTTCCAGCATCCCTGATTACAGATATAGAGGTTAAACCACCAAAAGCATACCCCCGCATACCCCCCGGCCCCAGAACTACAATCGATCACATTGAAGTGTTATGCTTCTACGTTGTTTGGGCATTTGGGCTCCCGGAAAGATTTGCCTCGTTCTGGACACCTACTCAATGTTGCCTCCAAAGGTAAATTGTGCCATGGACTAGATATCAATCCGATCTAGAATATAATTTGGACCGAGTAAATTGCGTGGGATTTGGCACAAATATCCATGAAACAGTCTGATCGTTCCGCTTCCCTGTTAAAGACTGTACTCCCAAACAGTTGTAAAATTTGAAAGTAAGAGAGTTGAGCGCCTCCTTCTCTTGCTTCCTCTGAATCTGCTCCAACTCAGACTTCTATTGTATGCTCCTAAGAACTTCCGAGAGGACACTGAGTAGAATTAGGGGAGTTCTGTGTGAGGATGCTCTGTCTACTCACTTAAATGGTATGCCTGATTTTGTGAGTTTCTAGTCATGGGATATGTAGCTAGGGGAAATCAACCACAAATATGAACAGAACTGGAATAGAGAACCATTGTTTGAGTGATGTTTTATGGAAATTCAAAGCCTATCATCTCGCATGATGAATTGAAATAGAGCCACCACCTCAATTCCAACACATAGCATGAGTTGACTCATTCTGCCCCCTATCAACTCCGTTTTGTGATTTTATAAGCTCAAATTTTACAGTGAAGACAATTAACCTGAACATGGGAACCAAACAAAAGAAACCTGTGCATTGAATAAGGAATGGATCCAAATGTATGCTTGCCATTTAAGTTTGATTTTTCCTTGATGCCTGAACTTTGCATTAATAACTGGTGTTCGTTGCTTGGGCAAATTAAGAGGCGGTGCAAGATGGGGGACAGAATAGTGAGTGATACAGGTGCAACCTGCATTGAATGAGCTTTAAGTTTAAATCAAACAAGGTAAGTCTTGATCCGACCATTCCCAGAGTGGTGGTGTGGCTCCTAAATACTTGATTAATTCAGACCTTGGGTAAGCAGATATGCTAGGACTCACCATGGCTTTAAATAACAGAAAAAGAGTGGGGCCGTATGCGGGTGAATGCCGCAATATGAGCTGACCTGTCCCTGCTGTCTCTCCCTCCCATCTGACAGTGATCTGGAATAACTGTCCCCAATAGAATATTGCTGGCATATCAGTATGTGGGGATAAATTTCTACAAGCTAATGTAATGTCTCTGTGCACTCTACCCCGGGAAGCTATTGTTATTTAGCAAGAAGGAAAAAAACTGTGTAAAGGATTCAAATCCCCCGATTGAATGAAAGACACCAGCAAGAAATCTCACTAGGTCGACCAATTGACTTGAATTGTTTTCCTCCAGATATCAGCATCAACCAGTTGACGAAAGATTTGTGGGTTTTTTCCCCTTGTGGGCTTTTCGGAAAAGCTCACAAAAAAAACATCTCTCGGAAATTCAAAAGAAGACTGGAGAACCTCTTGAAAACTCGGAGCATACTTTGGAAATTGGCAGCGCCAAAGCTGTTGTTGCTTCAGTGGATCAGAGTTTGTAAATACCCTCGGTGTCTATGGAGCGATCCATCCTGGTTGGTATTTTGAATAAAAGTTAGTGGGCTCTGCCGCAAAGCGTGCTACAATTGTTATATACGAGAGTAGTGGGAGTGGGACTCGCACAGTTAAGCGAGTCCCACTAGTGATGGGCGGCCGAAGAATCCATCGAGCCATCAATTATGCGGCATCATCGGCACTTCCGCTGCCCCTGCCGCTGGCGCGGGGCCCTGTCGCTGGCGCGAGGCCTTCTCTCGCTTGTGCTGGCCTTTTCCGCTGGGTGCGGAGCTTTTTATTATCATTTTGTTTTTGCGGCTAATTATTTAAGAGTTTTAAATGAATATCTTACGCGGGGGAGACTCTCGCGGACCCCCCTTGCCGCTCGCCATGGGGGCCCACTACATGGAGCTTTTCGCTAGCCGCGAGTGTTCAGTTCACAGGCCGTCACCCGTCACCTGAGCACTCGGTCGTAATAGTACAGTATGAGTGATCTATTGATGGCCGAATTTACGCGAGTCCCATGCTAAAACTGATTCACACAAACAATTATCATATTTAGGGCCCACCCAGGTGCAATTTGAACACCCAAGTGTTGAATTGCACATAGGTGGACCTGAAATTTAATTTACTTCTAGTACTTTTGGTCCCACTGATTTTGTAACCTAAATTAATAGAATAAAATTATGATTCGGCTGCCATGAAACCCATTCAAAAGCCTATGATTGAGATTACACAAAAGTCCAAATGAGATTGAAAACCGAAATCACCCTGATGATTATCATATTTTGGATGACCTGAAACTTTATTCGAAACTAATCCGAGAAATTTCCCATTGGTTCGGCATTTCCCGGACCAATGGGAAAATTTGCGGACTCGTTTCGAATAAAGTTTCAGCTCACCCAAAATATGATAATTGTTGGTGTGATTTTGGTTTTCAATTTCAGTTGGACTTTTGTGTAATCTAAATCATAGGCTTTCAAATGGGTTTCAGGACAGCCAAATCATAATTTTATTCTATTACTTTGGGTTACAAAATCAGTGGGACCAAAAGTACCAGAAGTAAATTAAATTTCAGGTCCACCTATGTGCAATTCAACACTTGGGTGTTCAAATTGCACCTGGGTGGGCCCTAAATATGATAATCGTCGGTGTGATTTCCCCAAACCACCATGTGTCGGGAGCACCATTGTGCGACCATCGATTCCTCTGGCAATCCTGTCGGTGGCATCCCGATTCCTTGATTCTACGTGCCCACACATGTGTGTTTGCCCATCTGGAGGATAAAAAAAATTGAAAGGTCCGAAACCCTAGAGGATCTGCAGGCATATAAGATACCAGCTGGAGACCCGGTGTGGTGCCCAACGAGCAAGAAATCAATGGCATCCCCAATGCCGTCGCCTTTGTTCGCACGGGAGCACATCACAAAGGGTGTGTCTTCATCAGTCCGTTACGGTGCACTGATGGTATTACAGCCGTTTGCGGAACATAAGGCGCGAACGAATTTTTCTTCCTTTTCAGGCACTTTTTGATCCCCGCGACTAGAGCAGTTGTCCCAGCCTCAATTCTCATCTGTTTACCTCATCTATAAGCGCGATCGATTCGGTTTTCAAATGTGCAGCAGACTGTCGACTCAGCTTCTTCACTAGATCCCAAGGACTGTTTTATGAGCGACGAAAACACATTTATTTGGTGATTTTTGATTATCTTTCAGTAGGACAGCTGCCCTGTGCTCAACTTTGACCGGTTTTCTTTGGCCATAGGCTTGATCTGTTCGCCTGATGAATACGCAAGGGACTGTCACCTCATAATTTCAATAGTGCCTCAAAAGCCCTTTCGTGAGCAGGGAAATCAATCTAACAATGGGACATATAATTGTAGATCAGTAGAACGGCTGCTGTGGCCTCAACTCTTTCCAGATTGTCTTGTTCATAGACTCAGTAGCTTCCCCTCATAAATTCCCAGGGGATGGTACCCTTTATTGTGCCAAATAGACTCTATGACAATGCCCTAGTACATGAGTTTCTTCTTTAACAGGTTTTCACAGTGGACGGCTGTGTGTACTCTTTTAAGAGCTCACAACATCTTATTCTTTTCAAATACAGTGGTTTGATTCACTAAGAAGCACCCTGTGTGATTATATTGGAAAAATACATCATATAGCTCATTCCCACCATGTTTTCACTTGGAGAAGGTGAAAAATGAGATATTATATGATATGTGAGATCAAGAATTCTGAGCAGGCAGTTCCCTGCGAGATTGCAGCGTGAGGAAAATAAGCCTACAAACGAGAAAAGAAACAAAGATTGAGGCCACAGCGGATGTTCTACTGATCTACAATTATATGTTGCATTGTTAGATTGATTTCCCTGCTCACGAAAGGGCTTTTGAGGCACTATTGAAATTATGAGGTGACAGTCCCTTGCGTATTCATCAGGCGAACAGATTAAGCCTATGGCCAAAGAAAACCGGTCAAAGTTGAGCACAGGGCAGCTGTTCTACTGAAAGATAATCAAAAATCACCAAATAAATGTGTTTTCGTCGCTCATAAAACAGTCCTTGGGATCTAGTAAAGAATCTGAGTAGACAGTCCGCTGCACATTTTTAAACCGAATCGATCGCGCCTATAGACGAGTATTGAGTTCAAAACGCAGTACATACGCCAGAAAATTGAAGCAGTGGGCGGGTTGGAGTTTGGAGGGGCGGATGCATCCGCCGCGCTGTTCTGGGCAGAAAAACGCGAGGAATTGAACCTAGCTGGATGAAAGTATCAGATCGAAAGGAGCTACTCAACGTAGAGTAGCGAAACCAAGAAAAAACGCATCAAAACAGGCCCACAAGTGAGCGGCTGACGTTCTGCCACTGTTTTGGGGAGGCTACCGAAACCTTAGTTTTTAGTCAGTGCCCCAATGGAGAGGATGGTCGAAGAGTCGAGTGGTGCAGGCAGGACGGTGTGGAAATACCTGCGATGTTGGAGCTCCTCCGAGATGCCCGACGCGCTGCGCGGCAGCAGCCGGCAACCATGGATTTACGAGTTTTGAACACGACTAATACTTGACACATGTCCGCCTAGCGGACGTGGTCTCTTCGGGGATTTTAAGTCCTAGGAATAAACCCCCTGAGAGGTCCTTTACATAAGTTTGGCGGTTATTCCCTAGGTAGGGCTGTGCGCTCCGCGGCTACGAGTATCCAACACCCCTCTTTCCTCCTTTTGAGCGTTGGATACTGGATCGGAGCGAGGGCTGTGGTTATCTGACACATTCCGCGCAGTTTCATCCCGAGTCTCGTTGGTTCATTTTACCTTCGTTTCACCAAATGAATATATTGATTCATATTCGAGTTCTTCTCAAGCCCTTTGTGCCGTGTCTATCAACCTCCCAGGATCGTATCAGAGACCTGAAGATCTGGTCGCTCGAGAGCGCGAGGCGTGTCGGGTCACGCCACGTACGTGATGTCACACAGGATCTATAGTACACGCCCCGCCAAAGCCCCGCGCCATGATATACATACGCGTCCGAGTCCACTGCGCAGAGCTGCTAGCCTTCGCGCGTGCTTCATTCACGGAATCACGTTGGGCTGGGTCCATACGCTGAGGCTTATCTTTCTTCCCCCGCGTCTCCCAGTAAATGGAATTTCAGAGGATTTGATTGCCGGAGCAGTGAGTGTTGTTCAAGCGCGTCACAGCACCGCCGATCTGCGGTGTTTTTGACACGAGAAGTAACACCCAGTCTTCGGCAAGTCTTCGGCCACTCCGCCGTAGGTTAAGGGGTTTGGCAGGCGTGAAGGGGCTGGGTGAAATTGCCGCGGCTGCCGCGCACTGCCGCGGTACTGCCGCGCACTGCCGCGCATCGACGCGGCGGTGGCTGTGTTTTGACGCGGCATTGCCGCGCGCCCTATAATTTCTTCCACAATGGTTCCCTGGCACGAGATCGGGTTCTGGAGGGGTTTTCCACTCCTCATACATCATTTGGACCCAAAAATTATCCCTCAATTTTCGGTCAATCCAACTTATTCCAACTAAATCAACAGCTCGTCGTGGGCAATTACGAACTGGTGCAGCGAGTTCAGGCTGATTCAGGTGCGGTAAAGACTAAGGATTGGGTGTCTCACCTGTGCGCACCAAGGAAGGTCCATTGGGTCCACCCCGGACCGTGATGTCCCAATTTCAGTCTTCCATCCCTGGTGTGTGCCGATCCTCAAATAGCAGTAGCGAAAGGTTTTCAACTCGGATTACTTACATTCATTGGACACTAAAAAGAGCCTCCCTAAAATTTGGGTAGTTAGGCTTAGTCTGACCTACCTCAGATTACCTCTCACCCCTACGTAGGGTTCTGGTCTGCGATAATTGACATGAAATCGTGAACTTTCGCTCCTTTGAATTACTTCCCCCGACAAATCTCACCTGCTCAGAAATCAGAGAAGAATTCAACCTTGGGGCAAGTTGAAAGTTAGTCAAGGCAAAATACTTCAATTCAAATGTGGTTTCATCTCCGGCTGTTGGTTCAACCTAGCCACTGATCCTCAGGCTGAACTCATTGAACCAAATTTTCATCGCGCACTGACGTAGCACTGCCGCGGATTGACGCTGCGGTGGCTATGCCATTGACGGCGGCGTTGCCGCGGCACCCAATAACTTATTCCACAACACTTTCTGGCTCCAGGTCGACTTTAGGGAGGGAGGATTTACCGCCCCTCTTGCATCATTTGTATTCCAAAACTCATGACCTGCCATTCGGTCGTTCATTCTCATTTCAAGACTAATTATGAGCCTATGCAGCGAGGTCAGGGCTTTGAACGGTAGAACCTGCAGAACCTGTATATTCACAAACACAAATTTAGGATTTCGACGTCCAGCAATACTCACTAATAAGTCCGTAATGTTGTCGATCTACTCAAGTGCCGCACTGTCAGAAGTCGAACATTGAAATTTATCCCGGAGCTGAACCTCTGGAGAATGACTTTGTCAGTTCAAGCAGGGTAGTAATCTGCATTTCCGACCCATTCAATGAATTCTATCACACCGATTGGGGGACTCACAAACTGAGACTGCACACGCATAGGGCTCACGCAACATGACTCGCGAGGCATCCATGCTGCCATTGCTTAGCTCGCCTATTCCTCGACGACCCCAGACAAAATGTAAGGGAGTAAGGTGCTGTTGAAACCTTGCACCAACTCAATTTGAATGGTTTGCATGAATTTATGCAGCAAACAGTGTGACAACTGCTGCTTCCTTGAATGGAGCTGGGTAAAATTGCCGCGCCAGGACACGGCGGTGGCTGTGTGTTGACGCGGTGTTGCCGCGCACCTCATAACTTGTTCCACGGCACCCCCCAGGCCTGACCTCAAGTTCAAGAAGGGTTTTCCACTTTCGCTGCATAATTTGGAGACAAAAAATCAATACCGAACGTTCCGACTTATTCAACCACCCTTCGTTGCGGCCTTCAAACGGTTGAAGCAGGTGCAGGAGGGATTGAAACTCCAAGTGTGAGAACTAGGAAGGTGCATTGGGTTCACCCATGATGGTCGATACATAAACTGTTTGGGTCATATATGCTGCTCCCCAGTGCGATTGAGATAATGTTGTAATTGGACTTGCGCACCACGAGACATCACTCGAATAAAGTTGAGCTAACAATTCGGCGTCTGAAGGGAACCAATCATCTCTGAAATATGGGACTTGAATTTCTTCTCAGTCACTCACACTACTTACTTAATTCATCTTACCCCCTTGAGCAAGCCCATGGGCCCCGTTACAGTCATCAGGCTATCCAAGATCATATCTGTGGGTGGGAAACAGGGAATTCGGGGGCTGGGTGAAGGTACCTAGCTGGTTACTAGTACCGCGGCACTGCCGGGCATTGACGCGGCGGCGACTGTTGATGACTCGGCAGTGCCGCGCACCCTTGAACTTTTCACCCAAGGCTTACCAAGCATAAAATCGAGTTGTGAACATGTTTTGGAGCTTCAATACATCCCTCAAACGGCCTAAGCGAACCGAGGAAATCCGGTTACTGAGTCTGATTCTAGGTGTCGGTCAACCAGAAGAACCCGGAGATGCGTTTCACTCATTTACATCTCTCATACACTTGTACATCGCAAAATTTGTATAGCATGTCACCCAGCTACTTAGCTCCAAGCTCTTGAAGGACCGTCTAAGATATGTATTCCAGTCATAATCGAGTCAATCGCACCGGCATAAATATGTTGACGCACTTCTGACGCGGCACGACGGGTAATTGCCGTACAATGTGCAACTCCTTAGAAAAGACATTGTAGGACTCAAAATCAGTCCAGGGAAATTTTCTGAGTTCGAATGCACTGTTGGGACACCAAAAATCGATCTTATGTTCCACAGCTTCCGTTCGAAACAATGAGGGAAAGTCAATTCTCGTCTGGAGCAAAAACACTGTGGGCGCTGACACGGGGACGCGCAACATACAACTTCATTCGACCAATGATAGATGCAGAGCCTTCAATTTCATTTGTGGAGGCAGAATCTTTCCAATGACCCTCATATTGCACTTTCATACGCAGTCGCACATCCATTGGCCAGTAAGTCTGAATCCAGGTTGAACTGATGAAGATTTCGCCGAAATATCAAGCAAAGGGGTTTTGCTGATCGATTTCTGGGCTGCAGAGTCGGTCGTAACTTTCAGGCGAATTTATCCTGCTATGTAGCTAACTAAGCTAAGAGTGCCATAATCCGAATGAACAAATCCGGATGAAAAAAACCACGAACCGCGGAATTGAACATTTGGTTCAAAATCATATCTCCTCCTCTCTTCCCTCCTATTGTTGGCCTTTCCCCGCTAAAAATCGCAGGAAGTTAGGAACCAAGCCCAGTCTAAGCAGTCAACCACACGGCAGACCATATGGATCAAACCTTGGGCCCAAACCATGTAATGCGAACAATAAAGGTTTGTGAAGCTTGGTTGTATCCCATAGGAGTTGTATGCAAGGTCTTACAGGTGCACAACACCTGCCGCGGCACTTTACCCTGTGGCGGTGTTGCCGCGTGCCGCACACTGACGCGCACTGACGCGGCAGTGCCGCGTATTGACGCGAATGTGCCGCGCACTGACGCGGATGTGCCGCGACATACATGTGATGTTGAAGGGCCAGGTTCACGTTCAATTTGTCCCAAACATGTCTAGAACCACGAACTATAATATCTGTCACAGTCTGTGTCAATTTCAGCGTTCAATTATAAGGAAGTTCGACCTCCCTATTGATATTTCAATGATATTTCCACTCCGCACACTGTATTAAACCTCTTATTAAGTGTTTTGATACATTTTTAGGCAGCGCTCAATAGGTTACAACCCAAGTTTTGAGTTTCTCAACGAGGACTAAGCCTTCGGAAAATATTCGGAGAAAGCCGCGTCACTGCCGCGGCAGTGCGCGGCAGCGCGCGGCAATTTCTCCGGGCCCGGCGTGAAGGAAGAGAGATATGGCTGTGTTAGTTGAAATCCCATCGACACACCGTTAAAAACGCCAGGCTAGTGGCATGTCTAGAGCCTAAGATATCGGCATCTGGAGACCTCAGCTGAATCATCGACAGCTGAATCATCGACATGGATATGTGTTTGTCAGCCAGTGTGTCATTCTCGATGACCACGCGGGATCCGTTATAAAGGCGCCATTGGAAAGCGCTTCTCCATCCTACCATGCCTGACCTCTCCACCGTCCGCAAATTCAACACCGCCTGGGCCCCAGCCTACACCCCCGTCGGCATCTTCGTCGGCGGCACCTCCGGCATCGGGCAAGGCATCGCGGAGGCCTTCGCGCGGCACACCAAGGGCAACGCGCACATCGTCATCGTGGGTCGCAGCAGCACCGCCGCCGCCGCTATCCTCGCGGGCCTTCCGCCTAGCCCCGCCGGCGCGACGCGCGACTTCGTACCGTGCGACCTCACCAACATCGCGAGCGTCAAGCGCGTGGCCGCTTCGCTGGGCGCACGCTTCCCGCGCATCAACCTGCTGGTCACGACCGCGGGCACGATTAACTTCGAGAGCACGATCACGAGCGAGGGGCTGGAGGTGTCGACGGCACTGTGGTACTACGCGCGGTGGGCGCTCCTCGCGGGGCTGCTCCCCACCATACGCGCGGCGCACGCAGCGGGTGAGGACGCGCGCGTCATGGCTGTCTTCAGCGCTGGACAGGGGAAAGAGCTCGATTTGAGCGACCTGGGGCTGAAGAAGGCGATGAAGCCTGTGCGCGACTTTGCTGGGTTCAGGACGGCCGCGAGCCAGGCGTCGACGTACGTTGATCTCATGCTCAAGGTGTGTTGCGTGCTCACTGAGGAGGTTATGCAACGGTTCACTGACCCACTTGGTACAAGGACTACGCCGCGCGGAACGTGGGCCTCACATTCGTCCATGCGGCTCCGGGGCTGGTGGACACACCGCTCCTGAAGAAAGTCTCCCTCACCCCCGAGATCCTCGCCACCGCCAAGTCCATCGAAGTGTGCGGCGAACACCAGCTCTACGCGCTCCTCAATGCGCCGGCCGGCGCGTCGCGTACGGGGCAGGACGGAGACGACATTGGGATGGACCTGCCAGCGACGGAGGAGGTACAGCGAACGCTATGGGAGCACACTGAGGAGGTGATTAGTGGAATCGAGTAGCGCGGTCGCGGTGGTACATTCGAGTGGAGGAGTTGTTGTAAGATCATATTATCCGCAGTCCAACGCTTGAATCACTCGCTTTTGTAAGGTCCTCGAATGACAATACCGAAACGCGTCGGTTCGAAGCAGAGGAATCCAGTCCTAGTACGGACTGCAGGGCTCACAAAAACGGAGAAAGAAAGACTCAGGGAAGAGAGAAAAAAGAATTACAGATGAGGATAAGGCTCGAGCCCGAGTCGAACGGGCATTCCCCACAACTCAATAATTTCTGGGGTATTTGATGCAGGCGCGGATCGTCCGCCATCGAGCAGGTACAGCGTAAATAGAATTCAGATTCAGATTTAAATTCAGAGCCAGAGGCTGCGCGTCTAGGTTGAAACTTCAATATATGCGCAGCTTTCAATATCAGTGCTGCAGTTTGTCTGAATCGTGGTGAAGAATGGTTGCCTACCGCGCGCCTACTGGTTGACCATGTGATTTTCTCACTCCTGACCCCCTCCTTACCGGCAGGAACCGCGCTCGGCCCGAAAATGCAGATTTCACCAAGATGGGCGCGCAAGTGGGCCCCTTGTCACTCAGTCAAGTCAGTTGCGGGAGTACACACCGTTCAGGATAGTCCGACATGGTGTACGGAACACCGCTTCTCGCAGTATCTCTTTGCAGTACCGTGGTGAAGAAGTCCGGGGTTTGACTTCCCCGTGTCGGAATGAGATTGTGAACTTGATCTTTTACTCCGTGCGAGTTCATCTGTATGTAGCTAGCCACGGCGACCCCCGTACGTAAGTTCCTTTCATCTTGATTCCGGAGACTCACCCAACTCATGGTGGTTCGAGGTTCAGGGTTTCCAGCGGCCAGTGTGTTCATGCCATCGCTGCAGCTCCGCCTCGCGGTTCAAAATTCGTTCTCAAGCATCGGAAATGAAAAGGCAGTCCGGAGCTCGAACTCCCCGTGTGCGAATGGAGTCGAATGTCAGCATTTGTTATGCGCCTCCCCAAAATATTAATCCATCCGGCCCTTCCCGGGCATTTGCGGCTACGGCCCGTGGCCACGCGACACCGACACCGCGCCAAGGGCATAGTGGGTGTAACTCGCGCGTCAAAACTCCGTCAGGGATCTCACAGCCAGCACAATTAGTCTGGTCTCATTCTCCCTCACCTCACTTGGATCCCTTTTCATCCATGAATTTGTTGTACCTAGTTCGCTGAGCTGTGGAGGCTGGGCGGCGGAGATCCCCACCGTTTCAAATTTCCTTGCCACGGATCCGATATTGTCCGGCCACCCTGTTGCTCCACGGGCTACCTGAATCAATTGCAACTCAAGAACCACAGCAAATTGCAACCCCGTTTGTAAGGAGTCCTATTGGCTAAATAGTCGTATGGTAACCGGGTTCAAACTATGTAAGTCATGCACGGTGGAGGTCAAGTGTTCAGCTTAAGCTTGCATGCTGGTGTCCGAGTAATCTGAAGGAATAGTTATAAATACTCAGGCACTTTGGAGCTTGATACCATACCACAAATTCGAATCTTTCCCCACTCGCACAGCAGCATCGTGCTACCAAAGTTGACAATGTCCTCAAGCTGCGGTGAAACAATCGGGAGGGTTGGATAGGTCCGCCGTATACCTGCATTCAGAGCCGAGGACCAGAAGGAGAAAAGGGAAAGAGGGGAGAGGATAACACCGTCGGCACCATAGTCTAGGAAAGTCCGCGAGAAGTTGGGAGGCCACAGCAAGGGGATAGAGAGAGTCGGGTATATAGTGCATTTGTCGCCGGCTTGCAGGGGTGACTAGTCGAGTATATCCGTTTCCGTTTCGAAGCGGACAAGGCGCGCCCCTAGAGCACTGTATGTGTCCGCCCTGCACAGAGACTGTGGGCGGCAGATCGAATTTGATTTAAAAATGTACCCGGTCACCGATCGGCACCTAGAAGACATCAACATTGCACGTATTTGGCTCTTTGAGGCGACGCGACCAAGTCACGGGGAGAGAGCGGCATTGCTCGCTCGTCACTCCCACCATGGCGCTCCTCCGCTGCCGCCCGCGCTGCGTCCTCCTGGTCCTCTTCGCGTTCCTCACTCTCATCACCGCGCACCCACAATTGCGACACATCGCCCGTGTGCAGTACCACTACTACGTTGCCGAGTCGCCGAGTCGCTGTGTCCTCCTAGGCTTCCTGCTTCTCTTCGCCATGTTCCTCGCCGTCGGCGGCGCGCACCCGAGACTGCGGCACATCACCCATGTGCATTAAAATTCCTACGTTGCACACGGCGGGTGGTGTCGCCCACCGGGACGCGGTTCTATGTCGCAAAAGTCCGAAATGAGTTATGGGCGCGTACAGGTTCTTACAAGCCTGTATAACCCTGTAATATTGTCGGGGCACCTGTAAGGCTCAAAAAGGCGCTGTAATGATTTGTAACTACTTACGGAACTTATAGCACTTATAAGTGCTTAAGGCCATTTATTAACGGTTATAAGTAACCTGCAGTGGCGGCCAAAAAAAAATGCCCGCCCTCCACCCTTACCTAGCTGCTTACTTATGACACAGTCAAGAAGAAGAATAATATTGAATTGCAAAAATGCAAGGTACATGGATAGAGGTACGAAAAATGGACCGGTAGGATACCATTTGGCGAGCACCGAATACATCGGGCGGCCCATCGAATGCGCGGATGGTTACTGTGGTGCCATGGTTAAAAGAGGATCCAGCCAGATTGAAAGAAGCGTACGATCCCTCGACGAAATCCTTCAACATACGACGAAAGTTAGACCTGCAAAAGAGTCAGTGAGTTGATGATTAGGAAAACGACGACTCACACGAAGCCACGAGTACAGACGAATAGAGCACTAGAATAGTTAGAGGAGAGAGCAGTCCTGAGAGGTAACATGACACACCGAGACCTCTCAAAGTGGCGCCTCTCCGCCGCCGCGGTGGGTGCACAAGGGCATCAGCGAGGATGGAAGGGGGGGCTAAGGTCGTGTCTGTGGCGGTCTGCAAGCGGAGGGGCGGGTAGCGGGGCAGGCAGCGGCTGTTGGTGGCGGGTCGGATGCATGGGGAGCAAGGCGAAGGTGGTGGTTGGAGGGAGAGAGAGGTGGAGTCGCAACGTCACAGTGCTGCGGAATATACACGGCGAGTGACATCACCCACTCCACCGTACTCCACTTGGCTGATGCTGGCGCCGCAACTCAAGCACACTCACCAGCGACCCAATGCCTCCAAATCTTCACCGAGTAGACTCTGATATGACACACGTCTCCGACTCCGAACCCGAGCGCGAAGCTCGCCGTCGCGCACGCCACAATTCTCACTCGTCGACTGCCTCCTCTGCACCCAACTCGCCTCCGCCCCACCGTATGCCATTCTCAGTTGTCTCGAATACTTTGCCGGCCACTGAGCCTACGGAACGGCGTGCTCTCGACTCTCGCCTCTCGGCCATGGAAGGAGAACTTGCGGAGATCAAAGTCACGCTTGCAGCGCTGAGGTCCCGAAGTGCGTTCTACTTACCGGTCTATATTATGGGCATCCATTAACATGTTTTTAGAGCGCAACAGAACATCCTCAGGCTTCGACAGTGGCTCGTCGCCTTCCACTCCACTCCCAAAACATGCGCGTATCATGTGCGACCAGCCGGTGGGTCCCGACTCCCCCGTGGGTCGGCTTGAAGAGCCCCGAATCCATCGCAGTTCCCTGAGGGTTAGCACGCCAGAGCGAGAGGAAATAGGACGTTTTTTGGACGAGAGTTTGCTGCAGATTTCCCTACCCCCCATCCCTTGGCACGGACATCATGGACTCAGACAGCGGAAGACTTTGGTTCGGAGAGTAAAGAAATCTACATAGCCCAATTCTGCACTTGTACTACACTTCAGCGATGCGAGCAACCCTTTAATCAAATTATTTGTCGTGTCCTCGTCATACACTGAGAGCTACTAAGAGTTGTCGCCTCCCCCCTCGCCTTCGCCCTCACTCTCGCCGTCGCCCTCGCCGTCGCCGCCGCCGCAGCCACCGCTGCCGCCGCTGTCCTCGCCCTCGCTGTTGCCCTCTGGCTCCTCCGCATTCATCCCCTCAAGTGCCGCCCGTTTACCTTCCGCGCCTTCATCATCAGAATCGACGCCGCCTGCCAAACCGTCCTCGGAGTTCGGATAGAATTTCTGGTCCCATACACGGAATACGTTCAAGATGCTCGGCTTCTTCTTTTGCAGGCCCTCGGTCAAAAGTTGAAGGTAATATTCGAAGTCTTCCTGCCATTCGATCCCGGATACCGCGCCGGTGGGCCCAAACGTATCGTCGACAGAATACACGTACCGAAGCTTTCAATATGATGTCAGTGTAACTCCAAACGACAGTTGATCACGTACCCAAACCGCCGCGGCCGCCACCATTCCCGGCTCGGTGCGTCGCAAACCCCATAAATTTGTTACTGATTGAACCTTCGGCGGGGGATGGCCCGACTTCATAGCCGCCGCAGTGGCGGGTCCGCGAGTAATTGCGGCATGAGTCTTCGCGAGTCTCATTCAGTACAAACAATTGAAGAAAAACTCAGATAAACGCACGATAAATAGATTCTCGTGCAAGAAAAACTTGGCGGGGTCATATTTTTCTGCGTAGTCTTTGTGGAGAATGGGGACGTTAGTGCTGTCGTAGTAGAATTTATCTGGGTTCTTCTTTGTCGGCCGGTAGCCGATTAGCTTCCGAAATTCGCGGCGTCCTTCCTGCGACGATAACTGCTTCGTGGTGCAGTCGAACAGGTCGGGATGAGAGCGCAACCGATTGACGGTGAAGGAGCGCTGGTCGCTCATGCCATGCAGAAACTGGGAGTCGTTATTCAGTCTGAACTTCTGAATAATGGTGGACGTACTGCTGCGGGGATCCAGTCATTGAAGTCCTTGGCGTCTCGATAATCCTCGGGAACTACAGCGTAGATGTCTCTGAGGGCACCCTGGGTTTTGTTCGCTGGCTGATCCTCCTCTCCGAAACGATCCAAAATGTTGAAATCTTCCTGCTCCTTGGTCCCCCAGATCTCGTCTTCCTTCCCGGCCGGTAGCCATAACATCTTTGTGGCAACAAACTTCTTACCGGCGGATACGATGAAGCCAATTCATCCACGGAGGTGTCTTGAACAGAGTCAGCTTGGGTATTCGTAACGTCTGCGAGTCGACTGCGTGGTAATCAACATGGACGATGATCCATTGACTTTCGGGAGGTTGCTATTCTTGTTCCAGTGCCGCCTCCCTTCCGGGAGAACCGAGGACATAACGCTCGTACGACTGTTCAAGAGGTCTAGTTGGCGGCCCAAGACCTTATGGAAGAACTGCCGAATTCTCGAGGACGGCCAAACAATATTCATTCTGCCTCGATATCTGGTCCGCGGTGCTCACATGATTAATTGCTTCGGGTGCAACAAGGCGGATCGGACATTTTATCTAGACGATGTAGCCGATTTTGACTGGTTTTTACGTGCTGGAAATTGAATACACTTGGTTGCTACGTAGTCTGTAGTTTACCGCGTGCCTGATGTAGGGAGCTCGACCTTATTACATAATCGTCGGACTTTGAATTATCGACGAGGCTTTCCTCCTGCATGGCGGCAATACAGGCTATATATGAAGAGGCCAAATCCCTTAGAATTCCAAAACAAAGCAATTTGTGCCCTCAGAATTCCTGTTACAGAGGTCGTTGAGGTGCAAAGTTGTTACCGGCCGGTTCACATCAAAATCCGGCCTCACGGTTTTGGGATCACCTGGGAAAATTTGAGTGTGAAAGTTGCTGGTTCTCGTGGTCGGGTGAATAATCCCCAAGAAAATCAACGAACAACGCGCTCTAACCCTCATTTCTATGTCCGAGAAATCCAAGATTACATAATAAGGCTGACCTCCAATCAACTGATCAAGGCACTCAACAGACTACAACATGCGAGGTACGAGCTACTTCTGTTGTAACGTCTGTCTACGAGAGACTAGTTGCTACGATGTTTGAATGCCCTTGAGCATTGAATTCCCAAGAATATTGGCGGAAAGCGGCGAAATTTATAAGTACTTACAGGCACTTACAACATGGCTGTAAGACAGGTATAAGTGAGTCGTAAGTGGCCTATAAGTCTGTAAGCCTCTCCAACCCCTTATAACCCAAATCGGACTTTTGCGACATACATCCAGGACATCGCGTAACAGACGCAAAGGTGCGTGTCCTCTCGACGCGCCCGCCGCGTCGCTCATCCCCTCCACCAGGCCTCATCGTCTCCGACGCCGAGAATCCCCGAAATCAGCGATTAATCAGTCCTCGACCTGTATGTATGCTGCAGAGCCCCACCTGACGCCACGCCCACGCCCAGTTCCACTCGACTTTACATGCGACGCTTCGTCGTGGTGGTGTCGCACCCTGCCGCCATCGCGACCCAGCCGTCGTGGGGCACCAACATCCTCGAGTAGGTACGTACACGTCCTGCCCTATTCTCCAGACCCGCCGCTCACGCCCAAAACGATTGTCCTCATCTTCAACGCGGGAACAACTCGGAGGTCCGTGCACCCTTCATCAAGCCCGCCACACGCGACATCCGTCTCCGCTCTCTCGCCACCTCGATTATGCGATATCGGCGCGTCCGCCTTCCGCCTTCCGGCAGCGTATCCCTCCTACGATCCCTCGACAGCACTGTTCGGGCGCAGCCTGTACACCGGCTGTCCCGCTCGCTGACTCCCTCAGTTCCTGGTCGGCCTCGTCGGACGACACCCTCTGCGCCTACAACGTAGCTGCGTACCTGTGCGCACCCCTGCAGCTCTGCGCGCGGGGAAGTAGATGCCGCCGCATCAGGGTGCGGCAAACAGCGTTTGACAACCCCGCCGGCGCGACCAACGCGGACTTCGGTGCGTGCGGTGCGCAGTGCGGCGAGGGCCCCGCGACTCCCTCCGAGACTCCGCTATGTGTCCCGCGCGAGCAGCGATTACACCGAGGTCGCGGGTTACGGCCGAACGCGACTGGCAGCTGCGCGTGCACCGACATCGCGGCGGATGGGACGGCGTATGGATGTGTGATGTGCGCTGTGCGATTTGGTGCGTCGTTAGCTTGTCCTCCATACATACCACCCTACCCGATCTCCCTCTCGTTCCATTTCCTCCCCCATTGCGCACGCGCTTCGCCTGTGTACTGCTCTCCTTCCACACCCCCCTCCTCCCCTTCGTTCCATTTCCCTCCCCATCACGTCCTTGCTTCGCCTTGCTAACGCGCCGCATCCCGTTGCTAACGTGCCGCAGCGCTCACGCGCTCGTACGTGCAGAGAGATCTACGCCCTCTCGGCCGCGGGGAGCGTGCGACTTCAGCGTGAACGCGACGCTCCGGGTGTCCGCGAGCGACACGCACACGCCCGCGTGTGCCTTCACCGCGCTGCATCCCGTTCCTAACACGCCCAGTGACCAAGCTCTCATGCGACCTTGGCGGGACGGGCGTCCTCGAGCGACACAGACACCTCCGCCGTAATGCTCCGCGTGTGTCGCCTGTTAACGCGCTGCAGCGATTACGCTTTCGGACGCGCAGGCGGGTCTACGGCGTGCGACTCCGCGTGCCTGGCTCCGGCTCGGCCGCGAGCACGGGCGCCGAGTGGAACACGCTGGGGACGCTCGCGATGGTGGGGTGTGTGTTGGGCGGGCGGGATGCGCTGGACTCTGACGTATGTATACTTACTTGCGTACTTATTTGCGTACTTACTTGCGGACTTCAATCTTGAATATGCTTCATATGCGCGTATCCCTGTACCCATCCTTATATATTCGACCAGCTACGATAATATGTTTGGCCTTCATGCTGTCCGGATTTGGATTTGGATTTGGATTTGAAGGGAGCAGTCACTCGCCGGACAAAGGCTCGAACAGGAAGCAGTGCTCGGCGCTTGTTCTTAGCGCCTTTGGCCATCGCGCCGACTGGGGGCTGCTGGTGTGGAGGCATTTCACGAGCGTGAGAGTAAATTTACGAGGGTCTGTTCCTCAGACTTCAGTTTATAGCTAGGGTCTGATGGGAAGACATTCAAGTCAACTGCGGCTGCAAGTTGCGCATCAAACTTCCATTGATTGTACAGCCAGAAGTCAGGGATGGAGGAGGAGGAGGTATATTATACTGAAAGAACATGTCGGCGTCGATCGTATCTACGAGGAAATGCAAATTTTCCTTCTTGCACTGCGTCACTGGCGTCAATAAAGCCCCCCGAATCACGTAGTTCATCAGCAATAGCGACTTTGCGATGCAGCCACTGAGTGGCTGATGGCTCCTTTAAATTGAAATAACCTCAACTCCCTCTGATGGTTCTACCAGTTTTGGTGTGTCAAACTAAAGGCGCAGGACCTCTACACTGGCCATATAAAGATCTTAGGCTGAACTGTCCCCGGGCCTAGGAAAAAAAGCCATCCAGTGGCTTGGATGGCTCATCGCAAACTCTCTAATAGCGAGCATTCTTTCACCTCTTTGTACACTTGGCAACCAGCCCAAAATGTGTTTGGTTTCCACTTGCTCTGCCGGTACTGGTGGACGAGCGCAATATCGAATGGGCGTTTGGACTCGAGTGTGCACCGCAAAAATGCGCAGATGCGAGTAAATGACATGCCCGGGGAGTCAGAATCGAACAGAAAGCTGTCGTATCGCGAATGGCCGTGAAAGGATGGATTACAGCGGACGATGTCTCGAAGACCTCGCCAGTCCTCGAGCGATTGGTAGGTTATATGGGCACACTTGAAGGGTCGGATCTGACGCCGAACAACATTTTAGGGCTAAGAACAGGGAATGTGAATGTGCCAAATCAACGTACCTGAATCTGTTGTTCGTAGCTGACACGGTCACCAGGGAAATTCTCTGCAATGAAATCTCGGAGCATGAAATCAAAGTCAATCACCCGGAGGCCCGCAGATTTGAACGACTGCTCGAGAGCCCTTGAGTTCGTGAGGCGGTCTGGCGCTCCGAATCTCCAGGAAGCTGAAGTCAGCAGACTTTTATTCGGGGCCTCATCAACATCGTTTTCTCTCTCGTCCTCCTCACATTGCTCGTCGCAAGCGACGTCGCGGCAAGAGTGACGGCTACCAACGGGCCATGCAGGCGATGAGGGAGGAAGGCAGGGGTGATGAGGGGAACGAAGACGACGAGGACGAGAAGAATGATCGGCCCCACGCGGGCTCTGACTCTGGGAAAGGTGGAAGCGACAGCGAAGGAGCAGGCAGTGACGATTCCGAGTAGTGATCCGGCTGTGAAACGCGTCGGATAAACTGGACCGGCGAGTAGCAGTAACGGAATTATAGGTGGTGATATGCATTGTTCAGGTCTGATCAGGCTGGAAAACAAAGGTATATATAACACTGGACCTCCAGTTAATTATATATTTTGTGGCAAAGTGGCTACAGTCATTCCATGGTCCTTGCACAATCATTGGTCCTTGTACATGATTTCTTTCTGGGCCCAGAAAATATGTTTTTGGTCCAGCCTTTCAAGCAGATCACTTCATATGTGGGCCCTTCACAATCTCCATTTTTCTCAAGCCCTTCGGGTATCTGATGGTTGTACAATTATGGCAATATGGCCCAAATTCATATCAATCATTGAATTTCACCTGAAAGAAGACCCCCAAAAGTATGTTGAGGATGTCAAATCATAATTCTGAATGATATCTATGCTCCACAAAAAATCTGAGGCCATTGGGTGGTCGGGACATCGAGGAGGAAGAAATCCATCCTGAATCACGTTCACGTGAGGTGCAAACAAACCCAAATATTTCATAACCAGGATGAAAATGTAGTGTGAGGCCTAGGAAGAGGTTCTATGAAACAAAATGAAGAAAAGAACACAAGAAGTGGTGGACACCATGAGGTCTACAGCTAAATGGGTTGAAGTTGAGATTTGAGTGACACTGGGGGCAAAGGCCGGGCACCTGAAAGACAGGTGCCTTGGCAAGAGGTCCCGGCACATGTGAACAGTGAATACTTTGAGGACACCAAACATGTCTTGAAAGAATGATAATGAACTCTTTGCACAACAAAGGGTTCACAAAAAGACAACAAAGGGCAGGCATGATTTCCTGCCACCTCCGAAATTGTGCCTGCCCTTTGTCTTCTCTTTGTGAACCCTTTGTTGTGCTAAGGGCTCACTATCACCCTTTCAAGATGTGTTTGGTGTCCTGCAAGGAGCTGCAGAACACATGCAGAGCACCTCTTGTCAAGGCACCTGTCTTTCAGGTGCCCTGGCCTTTGCCCCCGGTGTGAGAGGAACAGGTAAGGACAATCTGGGCTCATGTGATGACGTATGAGGGACCAGGAATGTTATCTGTTTCAGATATGGGCCTCTCTTTGTTTAGAACATGAATTACTGGCTGACTTTGTGCTGATGTGCAAGGACCAGTGATGACTGAATATGTGCCCCGCAAGATTGGCCTCAAAATGTTGAAAAACTGATTGTTTCTCCTGAATATTTTTGCAGCACCAAGGTTTACATAGCTATATTGTTGATATGTATACTTGGTTTCATCAAAAAAATCCCATTTAAAATGAAAAATAGGAATTTTTAAAAATGTGGTGCAAGGACCATGGAATGACTGTAATACCTCTGTTTTTATAGGAAATCCAAAAGGTCGTATGTTCGATCCCGGGCCCCAACGTTAATTAGACTATCTGTTCATGTTCATAATTACTGACTTACTAATACTTACTACCTAGAAAAGTGACAATTACTAGCTCGCCTCTGGAAAACCCACTAATGGGTCCAGTGTTTTTTCCCAGTTCTGGCGACGCATTCCTAATCAGGCTCCGTCAGCCTGGTCAGGGTCCGTCAGGCTGATCAGGCCGGTCAGGCTGATCAGTACTTATAACTGTTTTTTAACCCTTTTCAGCTCCCCAAAATCCTGACCGGCTGACTGAACCTGATATGCCCTGGTCAATGCATATCAGATGATTTCGATTTTTCCGACACAGTCTGTGTACAGAACACCGCCTCTGGAGTTAAATCCTTAGTATCTGTCAGTCCTGGATGAGGCAGGCCGGGGTTCCACTCCGTGACTGAACACAGTCTAAGTTGGATGTAGGCATTCTTTTTGCACCTCGCCCAAATATTAATCCATCCAGCCTTCCATAGTTACAGCCACAGCCCTTTATCACGGGAGAACGACACCACGCTGGAGGCGTAGTGGGAGTCACTCGTGCGTCAAGAGGGTCAGTCAAATCTTCTCCCTTACCTTACTTGGATCCTTTTTGGTCTATTTTATTCTATGAATTTCGTGTATCTAGTTTGCTGAGCAGCAGAGATCCGCCCCGTTTGAACCATTCTTGGAGCGGATTCGATATCGGCCAGCGGCCTTGGTGCTCCACAGGCCCCACTTTGATACAGTAAATTACATCTTAACATTTCATCTACATCGAGTTGCAATCCATGAGTCCGAAATAGTTGCATCCTAAGTAACCGTAGATCAAACTATGCGAGTCATGCATAGTTGAGGTCAATTGTTCAGCTTGACCCCGCATGCCGGTGTCTCATTACTAGCCACAATTTGGCTGTAAATCCGCCGTGAATCCAAAATCCACCCAGCCAGTAAGTATATACCAAGTACGTGTGTTTACCGGACGTAGCCGAACGTAGCCGAACACGGACGTAATGTGGCTACCAATGTAGCAGAATGTGGTCGCAGAGGTCATCTATCCATCATACCCAAGGTGCGTCTACAGGGATTGACACATGTAGACACATGTAGTCTGGTGTAGTCACAGGTAGCCGAACCTAAGCAAACCTCTGACTACGGGGGGCCACAACGCAGTGACTCCGACATTTTGAGCTCGAAATCTGTGTTGAATTCAAAGTCTGCTCTAGTTTGGTCATTACATAATTTCTGCGCTTCAACTCCTCCACAATTCTCGGCACTGCAACTCATTCGGCAGTTCGCTCGTAGCTGGAACAAATATTGCTCCTAATCGCCGCTGTGTACAGACAGACACAGAACACTCGAGATTTCAACCGCAATTGAAATAATTCGATCACCACACACCAGTGTTGGCATTGACTCGGTCGGCCGGAGGTTGACCAATTTTTTGACCTTTGACCACCGGCCTGACCAACGGTCAAATTTCGACTGTTTTTTCTTTTCGGCTTATTTTGACCTCAGCTGATGCAAACTGTGTGCAATTTGGACTCATTTTATCTCCTCGAAGATCTCCCAATTTGTTTTGCGACTTATGGCTGAGGCTAGTCCACGACAATGCCCAAATGGTGTCGGTTCCGCGAAATTTCGGGCTAATTTGGAAAGTCAGTCAAAATAGCTCTTAGAAATGGGTTCTAAGTGCTCAATACGATGCTATGTGCTCTAAGATGACTTGCTGAAGAGTTAACACGGCGGACAATCAGTGGTCACTTGCGGTCCGAGTTTCCACTGTCATGGAACTGACACCTGAAGTGTCATCTAGTTTTAACCAGCCACTTACCCATTTCGAACTTTTCCGCGGGTACGATGCAGCCACGCGTTGTCGGGAGTTTCCGCGAAATAAATGATCTAAAACTGATAGTCTACCTCTCTTGAGCTCAATTCTGACTCAAATATTATCAGGCATGGCTCAAATTAAACCTGGAAGCATAGAGTATACTATTATGTAAAACGTTTGAGGGAAAACACCTGAAAACTGAGCCAGAACAAGCCCGAATGCAAGAATGTCTTGATGTGAGTGAAAAAATCAATGTTCTGTTTTATTCAACCAGCAGGTCCACATATAATCCAGTGGGAGTATTGATTCCAGCCATAAGATAATTTTCCTATTTTCACTGGGTCCAAATTTATGGCGGGAGGGCTGCTATCGAGGCACATTAAGAGGAGCGTGACAGTTGAAATCCGCCAGGTGCCGCCGGGGAGTTCCGAGCTGTTACACTCATGTTGATGCCCTAGCCCAGGAGCCATTCCACCTTGAATTTTGCCCTGAAAAAAAATCTGTAATAATTGGATGGCCAAATTCATTCCACATACCATATTTTATGTGAACTGGTTGCTTTAATAAAATAGAACATTGCATTTTTCACTTGCATCAGCACATTCTTGCATTCAGTACTTGTTCTGGCTCAGTTTTCAAGTGTTTTCCCTCAATCATTTTGCACAGCCAGATACTCTATGTTTGCAGGTTTAATCCAACCCACCTCTGAAGATATTTGAGCAAAAATTGCACTCAAGAGAGGGGAACCATCAGTTCTGGATCATTTATTGCACGGACATTCCCGAAAACGCGTGGCTGCATCGTGGCCACGGAAACATCCGGACACTTGACTAAACGGGTAAGTGGCTGGATATAACCAGATGACGGTTCAGGTGTCGGTTCCATGACAGTGGAAACTCGGACTGCAAGTGACAGTTGATTGTCCGCCGTGTAACTGGCCTTCGAGGATGAAACTCAGGATATTTTCCAAATTGGCAAGGATCAAACAAGCGGTCAAAGACGGTCAAACCAGGTCAAAGCGGCCGGTCAAGGTGAATTTCGTCAGCTGACCTTTGACCCGGCTCTGCCAACACTGCCGCACACCGAGGCCCTGTTCATCGTCTATTCAAGAACTGGAAGTCGCAGGGGACTGGATAAATATCACGGCACTGCATTCTCACTGACTCAAAACCCAGAACCGCAATTTATTCAGCAAACCCAAGATCCTGCAGGCTCAAACGGGCACCGTCTGCTGAACCAATTCCGATCATCTCATTATTCACAGACAGGCTCAGACCGCCACTTGGCCCCCTTACGGTGCCTGCCAGACTCCTTTGTGTGACTCCTCAATGGTGTATATAATGAACGGTGGCAGAAACAGTTCGAAGATGAGCCTAGATCATGGGGTGATCTAGGCTCAAGTTGAACGAGCAGCTTCTGTTCATTTTCAGCAACATTAGCAGACGTGCCACAGCTGCTACCAGACCTCATTTACTCGTGCGCATCCTGGTTCCTGGGGGGCACTTTATAGTAGCTATAAACTATGTAGTGGTATAAAGTGCTACATCCGAGCTATGGCAGCTACCAGCGCTACTTCCGCTGATATGGTAATTCACGTGTTGTGGCGACCCAAATTTGGATACATTTGGTTCCTATAGGGCACTTTAAAATGATCAACCTAGCAACTATGAGCTATGTACTGGTATAAAGTGCTACACCTGAGTTATGGCAGCTATCAGTACTATTCTCGCTTATATGGTAATTCACGTGACGTGGTGCCCAAATTTGGATACATTTCCAGCCGGCCCAAACCTGTCAATTTCCACTGTGTCTACTGTGGTCAGATACTTCACCCAGGGCGGTGTGTTGGTCTGGCAGCTGACCGGAAAGATTAATTCTAAGTATGCAATGGGGGGGGGGGGGTATATTATACTCGTGTGGTCCACAGCCTGAACTACGAGTTTACCGAAGACAAACATGTAGGTTGTACGGGTGGTTATCCTTACATAGCACAACAAGATGCCAACGGAGCACACACCATTCCAGGGGGTCGATCACACAAGACGCTCACTTACTGTGGACTGGCCGGCCTTTATGGGCTGGACCTCCGGTTAAAACCTCGTGGGACCTGACCACCAGCAGAGTATGCCGGTGTGCGGGAGGAGTTCTCTCCTCCCAGGTGAAAATCCCCGGAGTCCACCAGCACACAGAAAGTTATCGTATGTCTGTCCCTTTGCAGAATGCATGCACAGAGCCAACAATTAAATAATTTGCCCGAGGGCAGACAACCAAGTTGCCAACAAGAATTTTGAGGTAAGCGCCGTCAAGGCTCTTCTGCCGGTGGTTCCACCAGGAACATTGGCGCAGCATCGTAGATTTTCAGCACGTTGAATGCCAACTTCGCCAACACTGGGGTTTCTTCCCTGCGTGCAAGAACAGCTTGGAAGAAGGTCATCACATCTGTGAAATGACCTCTGAACTCGGGGACTTCTTCGTATAGGGCCTTGAGAAACTGCTCGCGAACTTGCATCAACTCTGGGTGATCGCACATAAACATTGCATGGGCAGGGTCCTCGACAGATTCTTGACAGAACCTGCAGAGTCGCCACTCCCGTGGGACGATGCTCTTGCCACGTTCGGTCCATCGGCGCCGCTCCACTGCAAGACTATGGCTCGAGAGAACCATTCGCGTTAAGGCACGGCGATGGTCAGCAGTCTTGACCCTCAGGTAGTGCCGAAAGTCCAGGGATTTCTTCACAAACTTTCCCGTGTCCTTGTCCTTCTCGAGCCGTCCTGTGAGAAGATCCTTCGTCCGAGAGGATGTTGCAAGTTCGTTGTCAATCCACGCTTCCATAGATTTTTCAACGGCCTTCATGGCAGCTTCAACAGTTGCGACCTCCAAGTTGTCAATAATTTCGAGATCCACGGGTGCTTAGAGCCGCGACAACACGATGCGAAGATCAGTGACCCAGGAAATATTCCCAGCACAGGCCAGGGAGATAGACTCCTGGAGAGCATTCCATGCCGGAGGGTCCGAGTCCTTCAAGCTGAGTAAGTGACACAAATTCTTGAGAGCCAGATAGACGCGGCGGTATTTTATCGGCCATACTCCGGTCTCGGAGAATAAGACCGCCGTGAGACAACGGGAGCCGACCCCGAGCATGCGCCGTAAGAAATTGTGCTGAACCTTTTCCAGGCGTTTGAGGCTCTTCGTGTCCATATCGAGGCAGACTTCACAGCCGGCAGTGAGATACGGATCCACACGGGCCATGTACAACGTCCTCATGTCCCAGGCTGGGAGGGTCCCAACGAAGCGATCCAAGCCGAGGATCACATTTGCGGCCGTGGTCGCTTTTCTGGCCTTTATCTTGTACTGCTCGCGCCAGATAAATTTTGTCCCAGTTTCGAACCAGATTCCAAGGTAGCAGGCCTTTTGCACCTGCTTGAGGTATTTTCCACCCAGGTGAAACAATGCATTGACCTTCTGTCGCGGCCCGAAAACTTGAACAAGGCATTTGGGTATCGAGGTTACGCAAGCGTTGTCATTCGACCAAGTTTGCGACTCATTCAGATGCGATTGGAATCCAGGCGGACAAGACGATGCGGTCAAAATGTCGTCCGCATGTTCAATATTCGGGATGGGCACACCATTGAGCTCAATGTCACCTGGGTGATGAGCCAGGATAAAATCCGACATGAAGAAGTTCCACAAATGGGGGGACCCAGGGTCGCCAGTCAAGATTCCAAGCAGAGACCTGAATGCAGGGGCGAAACGACCATCAAGGCGTACGATGTATCGGATCCTGTCGTATAGCATTTTAAGCCATTCAATCATTGGTCCGGTAATCCCTAATTTCGCGAGCTTGACCCAAAGTGTTGACCGGTCGGTTCCGGGGAAGGCATTCTTCAGGTCCAAGTATGCAACATAGAGTGGCTTTCCGAGCGCCTCAGCCTTGTCAATCAGACACAACAGCACAAACGGGTTGCTGTTGGTACGAAGGTTGGCCTGAAAACCATTCTGTGTCTTGGGGATTGCACCGATGTCCTCTGCACCCTCTCGGAGTCTTCGGTCGATAATCAATTGACGGCTCCGTCGGCTCTTTATCCTTTTTGAGGATCCCAATCAGCAGCGAAACTAGCCAGGGGCGCGGCATGTCGCGGTTCTTCAGACAGAACCGGAAGAACTCCAACAGCTTCTCGTTTGGAACGGCAAGACAATCCTTGTATGAAAATCCATCCACTCCAAGAGCTGTATCCAGTCCGTGTTCCTTGATATGCCGCTTCATATTCTCAATCTCCTCCAGGGTAATATCCCGAGTATACGATTGTCGCGGCGAGGTATCAAGAGGCTCAGGAGCGAGCTCACGTGCCATCCTTGCGTTAAAGGCTAATTTCTCCGAATTGAAAGAGGTGGGCGGAGTCGCTGGGGGGTTTAACCTGGCTTCGAAATCCGCGGACAACTGGTTTAACGTGACCTTGGCTTTCTTTGGCCGGGCATCTGTGCGTTTGCGGACGAAGTCCCAAAAGGCCTTGTGGTCTTTACAAGCCATGAGTTCATCTCGAAGAGCCTTCTGCAATTTATGCACCTTCGCACGGCCACGATGTTTTGAATCAACGTCTTCCGGCGGTTCATCTTCACCTGATCTCCACGAGATCGGTCTCGGCGGTGAGTGTTGCTCCAAATCCGTGCACACCTTTTGCTTGCCATGGAGCGGATGATGCGAGCGTGTACACGGTGGAATACCCATAGTCTCGGATGCTGGAGTAAAGACAGAGGTGCCTTGGGGAATTTTAAGTGCAGCCTTTGCGAGGCTGTATGCCCCACGCTTCGACTCGTTGTTTATGGTCTTCCCCATGTGTACAATTTTTGTTGCACCATGTCTTGAGGCGAGGAGCTTCACGGTATCCTTGAAGATATCGCCGTTGGGCCCCGGCCAGCCAATCGCTATATTTGCCGCTGCAGCGTAACACAGTTGACGGATGACCATTTTCGAAGTACAGAAGATGAGGACACTTTTGTCAGAGTCAACCATTTGGATTGCCTGGTGAATGGCGTATATCCTCGCTCTGTCCGCTGTTGGACGATCAGGTCCTGGCACCTTGAGTGATTTATTCAACAGGGATCCTTGTCCAAAGAATATTCCCGCTCCTGCGGATTTCGTTCGCACTGCACCAGGAGTAGCACCCTCACCGTAGATATGTGTCGGAAGTGTTTCGCATAGTACGGGACCCCACAATGAAATTAAAGCCTCATCGGGTGATTCTCGTGCGTCCATTGTTTCTTGGTATAACACATCAATCGGCCGAGTTCCGGAGAAATCTGGACTCGACTCCTGCCGACGAGGGACAGGAACACTTTGAGGAATTGCAGACACATCAAGGGTTAAGGAGATTCGAGTATGGTCCGACCAGTCGTCCTCCGGGTCTGGTGTTGGGGATTCAATGTGAAACCTCTTAACAAGGGGAATGAGCCCGGCTGAGACCATCGCGAGGTCAATTGTAGATTGCCCATTAGGCTGCCATGATGTAAAACGACCCGGAGAGGTACTCTCGAGAGAGGTACCGTTGAGAATGCAGAGCCCGTAGTTATCACATTCATCGAGAATCGCGTTTCCACGGGCATTGGTTGTTGCGTCTGCGGATGAGCGTGGCCAGACGTTTGCAAAAGCGGGGACTTGCAGTGATCCTGTTCTACCATTGATATCGGTGAGTACCACGACATGCTTGTCCTCATTTTGAGTACAGAGTGCGATAATTTCCCATAATCGCTGGAAAGGATCCACATCGGACCAACCTTGCCATCGGGAGATAACCGGAGGAATGTAAGCTCCGATGAGCCACATGAAACCCAAATCCAGGACGAGAATGTCAGGCGAGCTGAGATGTGATTTGACGAAGTCAATGTTCTCGCAAATCAGGAGTGCAATCCCCCCTCCGCGTCGTGTTGTTTGCATATATGGCTTCCGAGGGAGCGATATGAGTGTATAACCGCGGGGGACATCTGCGGCATCTTCTTCACCCGGGAGCATATCTGTTTCAGCGAAGAACATGATATCGTTCGGGCTCAAGACCTCGTGGAACTCAGTACTGGTCAGCTTGAGGGTGAAATCACGATGTATATCCAATACATGATATTGAGCTCATTTGAAGTACGTGCAGCGTTACACATGGTAGTACAGGTATCTGGGGCGATTGAAATACCAGGCTGGCGGGCGGGTGCACCTCCCCTGCGCTGGGCGCTGCCACGGCCGCCGCCGGGGCGGCCGCCGCTCGATGTGGCACCCCGGTGATTGCTGCTTGGGCGCGACGCCGACGGCGAGGATGTCGCACATGTGCGTGGGGACGTCGCGGAGCAACGATAAACCCAATCCGAAAGCGGTGCAACGTACATGCGCGTGCTTGGAGCCATTCTTTGCGCGCCGGCGAGCGATTGGAGCATGGGGAAAGGCCGCTTGGAGGCGCCCAGGACGACCACCCATGTGACGAGCAGGGCAGCGTGAACCCAGAAGGCCAAGGCGGCAAGGCGAGCAGGCGCCAAGCCATCGCCCATCGTGATTGGCGCGGCGCGGAACCAACCGGGTAACGACCCGGGCCTTCCGGTCCCGAAGGCGAGTGCCAGCGAGGCGCCGCTCGAGTTGGGAGCAGCCGCCCAAGGATCCACCCACAGAGTGGGGGTATCGTCGACGGTCTCGCGGTGATTGCTACACACGGTCTCAATGTGTACCCCGGAAGCAGAACAGGCTATAGGCTCTGCAAGGCCGCACCCTACACACCCTCCCAACATATATCATTACAAGAGCGCGCCGGGGCGCCTCGGCGCCCCGGCACTTCGACTGAGGTGCTGTCGTGGCGCTACGTGGTCCACGTCCTAGGGCGCTAATCCGCTGATTGCCTGACGGAGTTTAAAAAGGCTTCGGACACACGCGATTTTATAAAGAGAGAGATGGTGGGGCCCTGTTACTGTGGATCAAGGGTTTTTCTCCAATGGCCCAAGTTGCACTTGGTGATCTCAATTGAATGTACTGAATCCTGATTTTCATCTCACCCACTTGATGAGATGAGTTAAAATTGGTAGCCAATGAGTAATGAACATCCCACGGCACTCTAATAAAGGGAGGGACTCGCCAACCTGCATCACTGAAACAATGCCTCCCCAGTTCAGTTCCACGCAAATTCGATTTGACCATGTGATCACATGCTTGAACGCTGCTCTTCCCATCATGGAAGCACTTTCGAAAAGTCTCAAGACACCCTTCTCAGAACCCATATCCAACGCAATACAGTCACTTTTGACCACTGCTCAGGTAGATGTTGTGAAGGAATCTCTCCATATTAAACCTGACATAGTCGGCATGGCTGATAGACCATCAAGAAGAGCAAGGATGCATGTACCCAAATGCTGGAGAAGATACACACCCTGCTCTATGCCATAATCCATCTATACGTAACGTCTGATACCGGGGCTGAATTATCTCCGGACGCATCCAATAATTTGGCGCAATTCACTGAGAAAGTTCCTTCATATCCCAGTCCACTATTGGTCCTTCTAACACTTGCACAGGACTTTGCACAAGATCCACACCTTATTTGAAGCACACCAAGAAGAAGGCAGGATTAAGCAATTTTTTCGTCAAGGGGAAATGAAGACATTATCAAAAGCCTGTGATCTAGGACTCGAGCAAGCCCTTGAGGTGTTCAAGGTGGATCGATTGTGAATATTACACTCTTGATTTTTGAACATTATAACTTCTGCAGATTGATGGAACTGGTATTCTGCAGAAGGTGACAGATATGCAGAAATATGCAGATGAAACACACCAGAAAGTCTTGGAGTTGATTTCAGCCAATTCAAATGGACAGAGCTCTGACAGAGGATCCTTCGTGAGTGGTTCACACCATTGTGAACCCAGGAATGTCATTTTTGGGCCATGTAGATCAGCAGCATGCATTCCACAAACATGAACAGGTCTATTTGTCCGCAAATCCTGGCCCAATATATCCTGATTATCATCTAGCTCGAGTTCACTTTTGCTACTGCCATCTGCACCCAAAATATTCCATGGTCGGGATTCTGAGGTTTCAACTATCATCTACACCTTTGGGCAGACTACACCGAGAATAGCGATATTAGGAGCCGGTGGCATGGGCAAAACAAGCCTAGCAAGAGATGTTGTCCATCACCCTGAAATCTGTTCCAGGTACCAACAACATAGGTTTTTTTCTGCTCTGTGACACTGCTTCAAACACTTTAGACCTTGCTGCCCTCATTGGGGCACATCTAGGGCTGAAGCCGGGGAAGGACCTCACCCAGGCAGTTCTCCGCTATTTTTCCGGCGGCCCGCCATCGTTGCTGATTTTGGACAATCTGGAGACAGTCTGGGAGCCATTAGAGCTACGTGCAGAAGTGGAAGAGTTCCTGTCCTTGCTTACAGATATAAACCATTTGGCACTGCTTGTAAGTGAGGCCTAAATACTGATGTTCCTAAACTCAGCATCCTCAGATCACAATGCGGGGTGCAGAAAGGCCATCAAAAGTCCAGTGGAGTCATCCTTTCTTGGCACCATTAGCGCCGCTGACACCAGAAGCTGCACAGAGAACTGTGATTGACATTGTAGACGAAGGGTTTTCTACGGAGGACATTGACAAAGTCCTTGCTCTTGTGGATCACATGCCTCTCGCAATTGACCTCATTGCACATCTGGTGGACTATGAAGGCCTCAATAGTGTACTCTGGCATACCTCGATGATCAGAAACAGTTGAAAGTATTAGCACCGATCCGGCAATATATGCAGAAAATGCACCCACCTGCAGCACACATTGTACAAACCATGCTGGACCATTTTCACAAATTTATCAAGATCTATGCAGAATATTTTGGGACTACTGCAGCATCTGGCATAGTATCTCGGATAACAATGAACTTTACAAACATCCAGCACATCCTAGAGAACCACATCCAGAATCTGATGGTCCACCGCTTGGATGATTTCAGTGCTATGGCCAATGTCATCCACTGCATATGTGAGTTTGATAGGTTTAGTAGGCGCACCCGACATGGGCGCAGTCATTTAATTTACCAAATTCCCACTATGCTGCTTCACCTCAAAGACTCTGCCTTGGTGGTATATTTCAGTACCCACCTTTTGTCAGGGGATTTATACCACCATATTCTTAATGCAGACCACCTGGTGGATCAAGCTTTAGAATGTTTTACACAGTTTGATGATTCAGATCTGAAATGTAGGTCGAATATTGATTTTTCTGTTTGTTGCTGGATACTGAGGGGATTCTCTGACCCATAGGCCATTTTTACACTGCCATGGCCGAATATTATCGCACGCAGAAGAATGACATTCTTAGAGCCATGGACTTTGCTCAAACTGGGCTGAAGCTATCTGTCTCAACTGGAAACACTAGCAGACAGTGTGACCTGTTGCTTACATTGGCATGGATCAAGTGGCGAACTGGTGACTATTCTGCAGGTCAGAGGCATGCATATGAGGCACAGAGAGTGGTGAAAGTGTCTGCAAATGTGTACCAGGAAATTCTGGCCCTCCGAATTGAATCTGAGTGCTGGCAATATCTGGGTGGCTACCAGCAGAGCAGTTCGCTGTCTCGAAGGGCAAGAGACCTGCTCAAGCTCTGTGGTCTATCCGGTGGGTGGCTGGATCATGCTATCATGGCTGACCAGGCAGAAATCCACCGGCTGAAATCTGAATATAGGGAGGCCCATGACATTCAGAACGAAATCCTTCGCAATATCCTTGCCGAGCAAAACCCATACATGTATGCCCATGCTTTGATGAACACTGCCCAAATTGATGTCGAAATTGGTACATCTTTGGATAAGGTGGAAGAGCATCTTCACACAGCAGAACCACTCCTCAACATGGTGGGAGAGGCTACTACAATCATCTGGTGCACGATCCTCCGAGCAGCTCTTGGTTTGAGAGAAGCTAAGTTCCAAGCAGCCAGGAGCATATTTCACCAGTGTGTGACATCGACTTGGGGGAAAAATATCGAAGCAGTGACCTACTGTTTAGCAAAACTTGGTGACATCAGCCAATGGGGTCCTGTTTCTCAGACCTCATCCACTTGGACAGTCATATTCTTGGTTCACTGTCTGAAGTTTAAACAGAGACTCGGGGTCCATATGGCACTCCAATTCCTTGGAGATGTGTTTCTGGTGGATGATGATCAGGCTACAGCAGCCAGCCTCTTCAGTGTCGCTCTGCAGGGATTTACAAAGATGGATGTCCACCGCAGCAGGGCAGAATGCATGGTCCGGCTAGGTGATATCTCAAAGCAGCATGGGGACACAATGAAAGCAGTAGAGCTTTGTAGTATTTGACAGAAAGTTGTAATTTATTTGAGCCGAGGTGAGCTGAGATTTGATTTCTTTTTGGGAGCATCATGTGGAGCAGGTTGTTGAGCAAGGAAGTGCGACGTAGCAGGATGATAGACATCGCGCCGGAGTTTGAATATACAACGAAACCCGGCCCGATCCGTCGTGACTCCCCTCGTTGTTCCTCGGGTGATCGCCGCGTGCTTGTGTACGTACATCTTTTAAATGATTTTTAATTTTAATTTGGATGGTGAAGTCATAGAGAGATGGGAGCCTCAAAATGTTTTCACCTGAGTCTACAAAATGCCGCCTCCACTTTCCTCGCTCGGTGCTGTCTAGCATGACCGTGAAAATGCAAATGCAGCGAGTTTAGTCGACTATTAAATTCAAATGCCCGCTGACCTACGGCGGATGGGTCCGGGATTTCGAAGTCCAGGGTGAAGTAGGCAGTGAATCAGTCAAGCCATTTTAATTAGATTTCTTTCTTCCCTTCAGGCCATGTAGGACCTGACTCAATGGGTAGGAAGTACTCACTACCCCCACCCTATGTCCAGGCAAAATCTAAGGGTCGAAATCAACTCACTATGTTTCAGAATCTTCCACTGAGAATCTTCGCGACAAACGCCAGTTGAATACAATACATCGGAGTTTCAGAGCTTTGCAACGATCACATTGCTTCCAGTTGTCGCCGGGCCTGAGCTGACTTTACTTAGGATGTGTGTGAGTGTCATGCGGAATCCCCGATACCGCTCCGGCACGAAGACTCTCACTCGCGACCGGAATCACGGTTCGGCGCATGCTGTGTGGGGATAAAAAAATCCTCCCCTCAAAGTTCATAAACCGAGTATGATACACCGAGGCAAAGGAAACCAAAAAACACGTGCGCACACAGAAATCCCGACCTGCCGCAGTTCAAAGCGCCCGAGCCGTCTTCATGAGGTCTCAGAAGTGCTAAATTCCTCCCCTTCCGTTGCCGTATTGGCCAGTCAGTGATTACGCTGTAGCATATTTCTCTCCAACGCAGTCCGACAGCAGAGGGACTTGCCATCGAATTCGGTGTGGAATTTGCGTCCGGAGTTTTTGAATTCGGTGTCACGGTTGTCCAGGCGCCGTTCTCGATACTCCTTGGAACGAACTCGATACGTGCGCCTACCACGCGAGCTGAAAATTTCGTGGGAATATTAAAGCAGTGGGAAGCTGGGTGCCGTTGAAGGTTCAGATACTGGACATGTACATATGTTGTTCTGCGCCAAATTTCTCCGAACTCTAGGCCTGAACTTTAGGCATCTTGAATTGAGGCTGTTGATATGGTCTCTGGCGGCAACTGAAGAATATGCGGATGCAGCTCGTGTCGGGCTCGGATTCATACGCCCCGCACGCGGCCGGCCCAAACCCACAGCACGGCGCCGCTCGCCTCTACCGATCACAAACACGATCCCCCAACGCATATATTCGCGCGAGGCACATATTGAGTGCGCCTGCGTGCGTCTGCGTCCGCGCCGCTCGGGCAGTCTGCGTCTTTGACCTTGTTGCGTAACGTATAGATACATGACCACGACCCTGCATCGCTACGAACACGGTGTTCGCGGCCTCGTCCACAGCGCATACGTTCACATCCGAACACTCGACTGCGTGAGACGCAAGACCCCGCGACGTTCAAAGTATCTAATACGCCCTCGAATATGTCTCTCCCGGGATTTCGCTCGCGGAAGGATTTCGGAGGGAGGAGGGCGGAGGGAACAGTGGCGGGAGAGCAAGGGCGGAACTATTAAGGAGGAGAAAGGAATCGAAGAGCCCAGGCGAAGCGGAGGGGGAATAATCCGCCAAGTGAACTCAGTGGGAGTTTATTCCGCTCGTCCTAATTCCATGGGCATAAATCCATGTATCACCGAGCACTAGTCGCTACAGACACTCGGAGAAGTTGCGTAAAAGCCGTTTGGAAAGGTAGTTTTATGAAGCAGCCCACCTTTGTGCTCTCGATGCTTCCGTGTCTAGGGAATCCGACCGCGCCGATTACAGCGACGTTCTTCAACTGCCACGCGCACCTGGAAAGCCGTCAACATTGCACGTATTTAGCTGTTTGACGCGACGCGAATAAGTCACGGGAACACTTAGTCCTCTGCTCGTCACTCCCACCATGGCGCTCCTCCGCTGCCGCCCGCGCTGTGTCCTCCTAGGCTTCTTGATTCTCCGCGTTGCATTCCTCGCTGTGACCATTGCGCGCCCCGAACTGCGCCACTTCGCCTACTAGACTATGTACGTCGCTGACTCTGAGATCTGGGCCCTGGCGCACGGCGGGTAGTCCCCCCAAGTACACTGGGACGCGCTTCTACATCGCGTAGTGCGTGCCCCCTCTGCGCGCCAGCCGCGGCGCTGATCCCTTCCACCAGGACTCATCATCTCCGGTCCCGACACTACCATAACTTGAAACCAGCCGGAAGCTATGTACGTCTCCTTTCCCATGCTGCAGAGCCCCGCCTTACTCCGCGCCCATGGACAACCCTCGAAAACCTCGCCGATGCCGCTGCGTGCACACGCCCTACCCATCCTGCGGAAGCTGGGCGTCAACGCCATCCGCGCGTACCGTCGACTCGCGCTGAGCGCAGAACCACGACACGTGAATGGGCACCCTGAACGGTGCGGGCATCTATGCAATGCGCGTACCCTTCCCCCCGGCCGAGTTTATCGCTCACGCTGCACGGTGCCAGTCTGGATTGGACGTTACGCCGTCTCCGCACTACGCCGTCTCCACACTACATTGTTCCGTCACAGCCCCGCCGCGCTCCCGCGCCCAGCGCGCCCAGCGCCCGCGTCTAAGTTCGGCTCGGGCGCGGGCGTGTTCAGGCAGACCTACGGCGTGCGAATTTGGCGGAAACGCGTCCTAACCCTGCGTCCACAGCCGTCGTCGCCGCGTGCGTCGCCAGTGCTGCCGTGGTTCTCAAGTGCCTTACCAGTCCTGCCGCTGTCTTTACGCCCAGCGCGCGCCCGGGTCTGGCTCCGGCGCGGGCGCGGGGCGCTCGCGCTTCTCGGTTTCGCTAACGCGCCGCAGTGCTGAATCGTCCGCAAGCCCAGCCCGTTCTACGGTGTGCGAATCTATCCCCGTCGTTCCATGCCCCCATCGCACTCCGCGCTGCATCTCGCGGCCGACACGCCGCAGCCCTCACGCGCTCGTGCGCGTTCAGCCAGTTCCGCGCCCTGAGCGCGTGCGAGTTCAGCAGGACGGGCGGCCCCGACCGACACGCCCGCGTACGCCGTAACGCCCCGCCGCGCTAGCGCGCTAACGCGCCGCAGCGCTCATGCGCTCGCGCGCCTTCTTTAGACTATTTTTGAACCAGCAAAGTTAGATGATGCGCCGCAGTTGATAGGAATTGTGAATACTCGAAGGTCAACGACCGTGATAATCCAGGTCCGACTCGAATAGGCGTCCCCTGCGTACGGTATCCGGATTCCACACACCGTGCCGATGTGCGTCTCTTCCGCAAATGGATCTCGAGATCAAAGATAGGGGCTGGACCAACTTTGTGAGCGGAGGAGGGGTAGGTGTGGGATGTGCCTTGTGGTAGTATGAGGAACAGGGTCATGCGATACAATTTCCGAACATTGAATGCGGCCATATATATGAGGGGCGGCACATAACGGAACACAGGCGCTCCGAGCGAAATCGAGCCGCGCTCACCGCAGAAAGTCCGCTAAATTCTCGACTGCAATATCCCAATCCAAGATGGATGTCGAAGCGCAGGTGAGAATTCGCGGCGCGAGGCTTCGCTTACCATAGAGAAAAAAGAACTGACAATAACCGCGCCATGGTCCAAACTTGAATTGAACGGCCGTTTCCTGCGTGTGACCCTTACGCTAGCCCACATTCGATGCGGGTGCGGGATTGTTCCACAATTGGACCTGCATAGTGCACAGTGGAGGATGTATAACCATTAACCTATATGAGGGTAAATAACGGGCCAACGGTAGGTGTGGTGCGCAAAACACGCAGCCAAGCACCCGTGAAGGCCGAAGCTGAGCGGGCGTCCGTGCGGATGGACTGCTAAGGCGTGCGAGAACCCAAGCGGATGCGTGAATGCGGATTCACCGAGAATCAGAATCTTCGCGACTGAAACCGAGGGTAGTGTTGTTTCCCATTCCTCTCGTGCCCTGCACTGTCTTTGGGCGCGTTGCAAACTTGTCGCTCCGCTATTCGCCCCCGCGCCCAACCAATAACAAAACGCGTTGTCAAGCTCGTCGCGCCGTGACGCGCCTCCTACCGCGACGCCCCGTCGATTGAAAGCTTGGCTTGAGTCCCGCTTAGCCATTCGAAGCTTCCTATTCCAAGCTTTCTCCATCCCACTCCGTGTTAGGCGGTCGAATTCTCCAGATCACGATCTGGCACTGCTCGGCGTCGCAAACAGGTGAACGCCCGGAACCAAAAAGCAAGGCGTCGGCGCTACAGCGGCGATACCGCTGAACGAAGAAAGAAATCGGTAGCAGCAACGAAAATTAATGGCAGACGGGGCACCTGGAGATGTTCGCCCAAAGTAGATCCGCACAGGTCGGGGATCCAGGACCGCGCCGCAGGCCGGGAATTATGTCCTGGGTTGAATGCGCGGATGAGCACACTCGATCAGTATCGATGCAGGGAGCGTGAACGTTTCCAACCAACCTGCACTTCCGGGATTTCCTTAAGCTTATTTGAACCGGGCGCGGCTGTAATCGTCGCGATGATTTCAATTGGGACCGCGCAACTCGACTTACTCACCTGCTCAAGTTGGCGGGTGCCTCCGCGGGAAAACAGAGACTGAGGAGCTGAAATGGTTCAGTTTGAAACATAGGCGGCAGAGATGCCTGCGAAGGCGGTACGACAGGGAGAGCTGTGTGCGCAGCAGCAACGACCGTGAAGGGCCGGTCATCGAATGACAAAATTTCTCAACCACGACGAGCACAGAGCAGAAGAATACGCACCAGCTTCCCCGCGGGAGAGGACACCGCGAGACAAGCTACGTCGCCGAGCGCGAGCGACACGGCCCGGCCAAGGAGCAGCCGCACAAAAATGTGGCGACGAGAGACGCCATGCCGCCGAGGCCGACGAACGCTAAACGTTTTATTCACTGACAACACATTTTGATGCGTGTACGCAACGAGATTCTCCCAATCCCGAGGAGAGTCAAATCAGCGGGGAAACCGAGAGGCATACGTGCACGCGCTTGGTTCGTTTATATAATGAGCCACGCGCGCGTGCGGGGGGGCGGCAGGTGCAACATATCATGCGCGCCGAATTACCGCGCCGGCGTACGGTGGCGGGCGGCGCCGTAGCAGAACGGGGGGAGAGTACCATTTGAAAGGCATCCAGATAAGGCTGCACAGCAGTCAGCAGATAGCGCGAAATATCTCGGAATCCACGCGCCGGGGTACCCAGCGCAGAGCTCGGACACGAACGCACAGGATGCGCAGAGCCGCAGATGTGCGCCAATGGCGCGTCGACGCGCAGGCGGAACGTCGGGGCGTCCGGGACGGAAAGGGTACAAGGACCTCGCAGATACTGCCATTGATAGATGTATGAGTATCAGGGCGCAGGACGCGACCCACTATAGCGCATCTGGAACTGGCGATATGCACATTTCCTCGGTCCACATAAAGGACAGCTTTAACCGGTGAGGCGCAGTATGCCGCCGGAAACGCGGATTCAGTCACCGGAGCTCGACACGTTACGGAGGCTCTGAATGTATGCCCTAGCGGCATAACGACGGAAACCGCGCTGGGAGATAGAATAGATTAGTATCGGCGCGGAGAATGCGATGAGCGCGATGCTTTATGACGCACCTGAAACCACGAATCTACATGTTCTTTCATCCGCACCGAGCACTCAGAGGTACGCCCGTAGTCCGCCGCGGGCGCGAAGGAGACTCGAAGGCGATTGCATTGAATCGAAAGGAGAGAGGGTGATCTCGGAGTACGTACCTAGATATGTTCAACATCTAGCCGCTCCATTCCCGTGATCGACCAAGGCCACAAGACTCGCAATGGAGGGACCTAGACGATGGTGGCTGTCGGACGGTGGCGCGTTCGATTCGTTTGAGATAGCGAGCACGGCGTTGAATACCAGGGGCGAACGACGCTGAATCGCAGGAGCGAGTTAGATTGAATCGCAAAAGACCCACATGCACTCAGAAGATGGGACTGCCGACGTAGAGCACAGAGCATTCAAAGCGAGAGTGTGATATCAGAGGAACTCCCGTTGCGGAGAAGCGCACCAAAATTATACGGCAGAACCCCACATGGACGGGTGAAGATCTGCGGTTGAGACGAAGACGGGAAACAGAACTAGCTGCTCAGTGGGAAACCGTACCCAGGTCCGGAAAGTAAAGCGAAAAGACTTGCGGGCTGATCTTTCAACTGCAAGTAGTCGAAATGTAGACCTCCCGTTCGCAGGGAGGAATAAGCATAGTGATTGCGTCTGGGTTAAGTGAGCGCCACCCGTCGCGAGTTCCGTCAGAGTTAGACGAACACGGTGTAAGTCCGGACCACCGGGATGAGTTGTATAGAAGGCAGCGCAGACTCTAAACAGATGAAGCTCGACCCCTGGATCGGTGGCAGCCAGTCGACGATGCTCGATTCTCGAACGATGCCCCTGGGCTCACATAACGCAGGATGTGGAAGGCTGGTCTATCGCTGGAAGAGAGATTATGATTAGGCAGAAGCTGATGCACGTTCATGTCGGATTGCAAGCCAGCATTCGACGGATATTGCCCGCCGGAAACGACGAGACAGACTACAGTCTTAGAGGGGACTCAAGTCAGACGAATCGTTGCAACCAGAGGAGGAAGAAACAGCGGGAGGGCCTCGTACCGCGAGTGCGCAGCTCAGGTGTCCTGCAAGTGCGATGCCCGCGCAAAGCTCGTGATGTGCATGCTTGTTCCCAGAACATCAGACATCTCAACATCGCGCATCTCGAAGAAGAATACGAGGATAGCAAGACGTTGTAGCGGTATCTACTATCGTCGCCCGCAGGGATGCACGCGTGTCCGCTGGGCGGCGTGGCGTGGGCGTGCGCTTATTCCTTGCGTGGATCCATGGGTGTGCAGATCGGGGAGTGACTTCGGCGGGGTCGTTCTGTGAGGCTTAGAGAGGGGTGTCGTCGTTCGTCCGATGGCGCCGATGTGCGACGATCCTAGGCGGGCGCACTCTGTCTCGACAATACTACACACGTACGAGCCGTGAGCCAGTGTAGGACTGAGGGCGCGTGAGGAGCTCCGTCATGGTGGACCGTCGAGGATCTCGTGAATGCTCTGGATCCCATGGACGTGCTGGGGATTGTAGACGCCGTCCTAGCGGAGAATCGCACTAGGGGATCTTCATGACAACACCAGGATGGGAGCGAGTGTCAGGCTGTTGAACCTGCAGAATAACCTCATATCATCCTCGCATCTTGGGAGCTTCGATCTAAGTGGGCTTCAAGTTGGGGACTTGGAGGAACTCGGCGTGACGACGGCGTCTGCGTCTTTAGTCGGGCGGAGAACGCTCTTGATCCCGAGAATCGACGGCGAGGAAGCGCTACTCGGCGCATCCAAGTTCAACCGTCCTCGGAGGATCTTGAGAACAGGCAGGGGAGAGCAGCACTAAGCAGCACAGAGGGTGAATAAGCGCCCCGATAAGCCAGTGATTACCGATCGATAATCGAAGCCGAGACACCGCCACGCGGCTGCCTTACAGCTCCAAGGGGGAAGGAATTTCCTTACGACCAAGTTTTGGATTTCGATTTCAGTGCTGTTTTTCTTGGGTTTCTGTGGGCAGGAGCAACATGTGGGTGCATACCTCACCAAAGCATGTGTGTGCGATTGCCGAAACTGTCCGGTTCGTATCATTTGGCAGGATTGATGTGATTAGTATCATGATCCGGAATTCTTTTCCGTTATCCCGGAGTTCAACTCCGTTATTCTGGACTCAACCCCTCTGCATCCCGATCGTAGGAACAATGATCAGTATTAATATTGTGCATTAACCCTATGTGTTCAGTTACCACAGACACCAAAACCCCTAATCCCCTATAAATCCCTTGGCACTTGTATATAAACCCTGCATTATTCTACTATTCTTTATACTATTCTGGTCTATACTCCAGCTGCTTGTTTGCTTGTCCCTTTCAACTCTGCTTTTCCCTCGTCAAGTCACCTCAGTCGCGTTTCGAGAACCTGACGAGCCGCTGTGCTGACAATTACCCAGGATACACATCAACAAATTTTCATTTTTGTGGTGTTACTCAACTGTCTAACCATATGCATGGCTTAGCATCGGGAGGTGCTCGCTGCCGCCGTCCGATCGTAATTTGGGTATGTACAAATCATATTATTGAAGTACTGAAAGCTGCCATACTGTACTATTCCGACCAAGTATTCAGTCACTGGTCACAGACACCGTTGAATTGAATACTTTTGAAAAATGTCACAGGTCACCGGTTGTTGAATACTTGGCCAATCTATGTTTTTGCAGGGGCAAAATTTACAATTTTTTTTCAGCCCAGGGGGTTGTATGCAGTGATACACGCATTTTGTGCCAAAAATTAAGTCTACACATCGAAAAATCAACGGCAATTAATGCTCCTCCCACATTTCATCTCCTCTGTACTGCATGGGTGCTTTGGCGGTAATATCCGGGGCATGCTTGCTGAAAAATGCAGAAGTGCCGGAAGCCTTCCTGAGAGTAGCAGGAACCGGGTGCAGGAGAGTGAAGTCAAGAACTCCGCGTAGAGAAATGTCCGCAGTCAGAAAAATGTTCACAGCCACAGTGAAGTCACTGGCACAGACACGTTTCACCTGGAGAGGAAAATCCTTCCATTGCTTACCCTGGGAGACCCACTGTTTTTGATCTAATGTAGCCATGGTGCGAGATGGAGAATGGCGGCGTTGAGAAAAGCTTGGAAGAAAATATCACAACAAATTGTGATTGTCGAATAGTCATTTTCAGGCAGCGAAAGTGAAAATGTTATCGGATTTTACTATTCCCACCGTAGTGAAGCACAGGTAACTGCTAGTCATTTACATGGAGTGTGCCAGAGTAGAAGGTCATGGCCGGTGATGCCGAGCAGCCGAATCTGAGCCGAGGTAGATTGCCGAGATCATGAGAATTTGATATATCCCAATATGGGCATATGACATCATTGATGGGTGGGTGGGCCCTTGAATCGGAACTTCGGGGTGTAGTGCCGCAGATTGGTATCCCCTTGTGCAGCTCTTCCTCAACTTCCTTCGAGCCTCGCTCGCTGCTCGCTTGTTTTCCAAACTGCGCTTACCCCTCACTCCTGGGTGTTTCTTCCTGCCTGTGGATTCGCACATCATTCATGCCTTCCGCTGTGCGCAATTCCCGATTTCTCGGACGGTTAATTGTCTCTCTCAAATGCTCAGAGGCTCTCTGCGGCCTGTGGCTTTCGACCGGCGATCTCCATACTCTCTGTTGACTCCTGACCTTCTCCTCCGCATCCTCCCAATTTTCTTTGCATCATCTCGGATTCTCTACTTCACTGGAGCTCCTTGCTTTCGTATCAATCCTCGCGAGTCAGCGCTACCATATAGAGCCCCGTCCTTGATCTCCGGATATATCTGCACGATCTTTCCCCACATTCTCGGACTCCCGATTTCTCGTGCTCAATCATTCCTCGGTACACTACAGCGCATTCACTGTATAACGAACACCCAGCTACTGCCATTGGCATCGCCTTACATCTTTCGCGGCTTCTAATAAGCTACCCAATATATGTGGAATCCCCAGTTTTACCCCGAACTTCCGCAATTGCGAGCGAATTCTGCCCTGCTCGAGAAAGCGCCCTCAGATCTAGCCATCGGAAAGATACACTGTAGAATAATCGATCCCTGTGGCCTCCAGAAGATCTATATTCATTCTGCATCTCCGGACCTATTTGAGCATTTCTCTCGGCGGATGTTTCTGCCCCAATTTAGACTGCTATCTACTGCTCACTCCGCATGCATAACAGGAACATCTCACTATCCGCTCTCCACAATTATCAAGTCAGGCTCGTGGTCGTTTATAAAACCGGTGGGCCTTTGCATCTTCCTGCTTTATTCACTGCCAGTCCGCTAGAAATGGTGCCCGACACAGAGCCCACAGCGTCCAGCATCCCAACGAAAATCCTGGTCCTCGGATATTGCCGTACGGGTCCCGCCTATGAGTCCGTCTCCCGTCGGCGCTTACAGACATTGACGATGTGGGCGGCGCTGCAAATTTTGAAGACAACGGGCGGCACCATATGGACGCGGGCACTGCAGACCCATCGCAGATCAACACATTGAGCGTGGCAATAAATACTCAGTATTCTGTGTGTATCGCTCCAATTCAGGCCGGTCGCAATTCAGCGTCCATTCCCTTTTCGATCGAGTCAATGCTAAACTGGATTGTAGTATCTGCTGTGAATGCGCCACTCTGGCAGTGGACCTTGATTCCCATCGCAGCTGGACGTCCACGAATGTGAAGAGGTGGTGTAGCAGATGTCCTGCTTAAAGCTTATAGATTTTCTCTTCCGATTCGTGGCCCCTGGCTAGTACCAGCGGCCTTCGCTACTTCCAGGTGGCTGTGGTAGCCCAAATGCTGAATTCTGATATTTTTGTTGCGCCCAGTGCGTTATGCCCCTATCATTCATCGGGACAACTGATTTCTTCACACTGGGGGCAAAGGCCGGGGCACCTGAAAGACAGGTGCCTTGGCAAGAGGTCCCGACACATGTGAATGGTGAATTCTTTGAGGACACCAAACATGTCTTGAAAGAATGATAATGAACTCTTTGCACAACAAAGGGTTCACAAAAAGTAGACAAAGGGCAGGCACAATTTCCTGCCACCCCCAAAATTGTGCCTGCCCTTTGTCTTCTCTTTGTGAACCCTTTGTCATGCTAAGGGCTCATTATCACCCTTTCAAGATGTGTTTGGTGTCCTGCAAGGAGCTGCAGAACACATGTCGAGCACCTCTTTCCAAGGCACCTGTCTTTCAGGTGCCCTGGCCTTTGCCCCCAGTGTCAGCGGTGTAGGTAGGTAAGTAGGCAGGTAGTATTACACGGCCGGTCCCGCTGGATGAAATGTCTCGACGATGACCGCATGCCAGGCAAAAAGTAGATGGAAGCGAATCCGTACGAGACTGTCTGACGTCATCGAAGGTCCATGACGGCAGTCCGACAGATCCCATGAGGAGCAGCTCACTGGCGACAAGCATCAAAATCCGTCCCTCCGGTGTGTCGCCCGTTGCGGGGGTGTCCCGCGCGCCAGCGGTGCGGTGTACGAGGATATGCGGTCCAAGCTGCAGGGGTATTTGTACCGCTTGGTAGAGGAGGTCGTGTTACATACGGTTCATGAACATCGGTGCGCGATCTATGATCAACTTCGCTACAGCTGGATTTGGTTTAACGGTCGTGTTTTAGGACTACGATATCCGGGATGTGATGCATGCCCTCGGCCGGAACGGGACGACATTGTACAGCGCCTCGATGTAGACTGTTTCAGACAGCCTTTGTTGTGCTATATTCGATCCACAATGCTTGAATTGTAAGGGTGGGGTGCGACTACTAGCACGCTCTCCGACTTTGGACAGCAATTTTAAGATTCACCATCTTGTGTTATATTTTTTGAGCCTGACGAGATCTGCAGCTCGAAGAAGGAGGGTGTTTTGCAGGGGAAGGTTTCATCACTGCTTTATATCCAAAATTTCATGTTTGAAATGGCACAAGCGAAGATCACCGCTATGTATCAAAGCCACATAAAGATGTAGTGGAAAAAAATGCAGCGTCTTCCGATCGTTTAGCAGGCCATCCTCGGGAAGCTCAAACGCGAAAAGCTCGTCAACGACTTATTCGTGCTGTTGCGCCGCTCGGGTAAATCACAGAGCTCGTTCGATACCTTTGTTTTCAGGCTCGGTGGGCGGTATTACATTTTCGAGGACAACTGCTCCTTCTGGATGAGCGAGGAGGTGTGTGGATCGTAGAGGGATTTTTGCAGCACGCGCGAGGTAAAGATGCGTAACATGACTCTCGATCTCTGCGCGCTGGTTAGATGGATGTTTTCAGGTAAGGAAATCTGGAAGTCGATTCCGTTCTTCATACATGTATTTACGGCCCGGACCTGTTCAAACTTAGTTCAAGCTTCAGACACCGATTTTCTGAATGATACGGTTAATTAGCCGGGATAGGCCCAGACTCTCATGACAGGGTTCCCAAATTGGGATGTCATGAGAGTATGGTCCGAGACTACTGGCTACCTTGAAGTCTATAGTACACAGTTTCTGTGAAGTACTGGGTCCTGGGTCTTGGTCTAGCAGCAGAATTCAAGTCGTAGTCTGAAGTCCCAAGTCTAATCAAAGCCGATTGATCTCGGCGAGACACGGCATCACTTTGACATATTCGCTCCCACGCGGTCCGAAACACAGTGAACTGGCCTCCTACATGTCCTCTGTAGTAATTTTATATTCGGGCATTCAAAAGGCTACATAGGAATTTTCTGGGGATTCCACCCGCCTAATTCAGTGGCCAAGTTACTCCCTTCTGTCATAAATCGGGTTGAACTTGTGCATTCAAAAGCTGGCCAGTATGTACATGAGAGTTATAATTTGAGAGCCTATAAGATGTTGAAATGTCTAAATCACATATTTGGGTATCACTCAGTGCACAAGCACCTCTCAGTGAGCTTTCACATCAGTTCGAACATTAATAGGGGCAAATGTCCGTTTTGGGACGTCGGCGGAGCCGGCCGAGATCAACCCGAGATCAAAACCTAGGACTTCAGAGTACAACCTGCGCTAAAACTTCCGATTACGAAGTTATATTAAATCACGAAAAATACGGTCATATGCACCCCCGACCTGAATTCTCTGCGTACGGTTTATAAAGAAAGTATAGGTGCTGTGCATAGCTTTGTGGGTCCCGGTTAGCGCATGTCGCAGGCTGATCGGAACAACACCTTTTTTGTGCTGGGTACGAGATCGCAGCCAGTTGTATCCGAGCGTACTCTTCTGATTCCCACTCGACGCGGCTGGCCCCGCAATCTAGATCGGATAAGGGCAGAATCGATTTATTGGCAGGTGCGATCAGAGCTGTTCCGCCAGTTTTCGCGGTTCGCATGTCAGGTCGGTAATCGCGACATCTACGATTTAACTGTGTAAATACTGTATAGGACCATTTGGGCTAGCCTCCGGAAACAATTTAGGGGTATCCCAATATGGAACTGGGATCTCGGGGGCCAGAGGAGTGCATCGTGGCGCCACGATTACGGAACAACCCAAAGTGTGCCGCGACCGAAATGAATAAAAGGCGAGTGGATTTCTCCTATCCAGCAACTTACTCCCGAGCTTCCATCATCTACCCAACGCCTTCTCCTATCTCGACTCTCCGCACCCTCCACTATAATGCCCGCGACATCAGCCACGATCCTCACTGTCCAGCACGTCGCTGAGAGACCGATTCCTGTGGCCAAAACTCACGGGAACAAGAAGACCACACCTGTTAACTACAATGGGCCCCAGTGCGCTCACTGCGGCTGGCGAGGCGGATCTCACGCGTACGTTCCTTCGTTGTTAGGCTCTCGATGTGAACTAAGGTTCTGTGACATCTTAGGTCGAACTGCCTCTTCAACAGTGCGAACTGCAGTACGTTTGCTTGTCTCTACTGTTTTTCGCTCCCCTCAATAGCTCTCAGAGTAATCACCGGATCACCTATCGCGACCACCACCACTTCGCTCTCGCCACAATGTATGATGGATGCGTCTCAGATTACCGCTGTTAAACTTGCTATAACGCCAACACCAATTTCCCATGCTTTCGTCTAGTCTGCGCGCGGCGCGCACTTGTAATTACTGTGTAGGCGGCTGCAAAGGATCATCACATCGTACCAATGGAAATACAATTGATCATGCACCATATGGCTAGTGAACAGTTCGGTCAATCACATCGAATCTGAGTAACTAGCATTCCCGGAAATTCTTCGTCCATGAATCAAGATAATGCACTTAAGCGAAGGAACGCAAGATACAGCGTTTGCGGAAGCTCTTACCTCTTGCTTCCGCTGTCCCGGCAGTTTCTTCTTCCTCGCTAACGAGATGAACCTTCTATGTGGGGTAGACTGCTGGTGGGATAGAGCTGGTCGAACATAATATCCGGGATGGACGTTGTGGAGCCCTGGGGACAAGCCGGCACCTTTCCCTCGCTACGAAATATCTTTGAAGCTTCAAACATACACCAGAAATTCAGTCCTCAGGCTGACCGAGTTGACCGAACTGACGGTACTACACAGAATCAGTGCACGATGAATACGGAACGTGAAACGTGAAACGATCGTAAGGATCACTGTGATTCTCTTATACTGTATTTGTTCATTCAATCCGACCAGGAGGGTGACGCGTGACTCCCATTACCGATTCGACCATTCGGTCGAATTGAATGTAAAAGTACAGTAATGTTCAACTTTGGTCCGGTTGAGTGTTTGCACCATGTGAATAACTTCAATCTGTAGCCTCATGCAGTGTTCTCGATATGAGGGGAAGTCAAAGCGGTCAGGGCGGACCGATTCTCGTTCGATTCTGAAATAGATTTTGATGTCGACGACTCGATTCTGGGTCGAGAATCGTGCGAGAATCGGCCTTGCTCCAGAATCGACCAGAATCGGTGTTGCTCCTCCAGAGAAGGAACTCAACTAAATCAATCCAGAATCGATCCCGCCCTAAGCCGCCGTCCCTCCCTAAACTCTCTCACAAGTCCCGTGTATGTAGTCACGCTCAATTAAAATTACATAACATTTTTTCTACTATCGTACACCGTTGTCGACTGTCTTAGTCTATCTATGGCCCACAAAAAGAAAGCTACACCGTCCACACTGCCTAGGGTATCCACAGCTGACGTAGTCGAGGGCGCGAAAGATGCCAAAAGTGTCAGCTGAGCTCTTCACTCTCCTGCGGGATGAAGCCGGCGCGCGCAAAGTTGCGCTTGGATTTCTTCTTCCACCGCAGCGCGCTCTTGAGCCATGTAGTTTGGGGATCTAGAAAGGTTTTGAGCACGTCGCGAGCGCAGCGCTGGCGCGACGAAAGGCTCGGAGGCATCAAGACTGTAAATGCCACCGTGACAGTCACTCAAAAATATATATTTTCCCTATTTCTACGTGTAGCTCAGTTGGGAATTGAAACATTAATTGAGCTCAGAATTGAGCTCAGAAACGGGGGGGCCAAATTTGATGTGGATTCTTGATCGATTCTCCCGCGAGAATTAATCAAGAATCGAGATCAGAATCGGCGAGAATCGCCATTCGATTCTCGCTTTGACTTCCCCTATTGAAAACCAGGCGGCGTCGTCATCGGTGTTCGTCTCCTAAATTAGCTGTGGTTGCGAAGGCAAATTTGCGGGGGCACGTCTCTAACCAACGTCGTCAAATGACTCGTCATGAGTTCTCTGACGCGGCGCTTGGTGCGTTCGCCTGTGCGTTTCGTGGGCGCGGTGTCGGACGTGCGAAAAAACGCACCCATTTCAGCTTCATTGCGGCGCAAGCGAATCAGAGCGAGGAAGTCGATTGTTACCATAATCCGGTGACATTCAATCTGATGGACAGCTGCATTTTTAGGACAACTCGTAGCAAAACTCGTACATAAGGCACATTGTAAGTCCGGAACCTGGGTGGCCCTGGAGGTTGTCACATGGACGGTCTTTCAATCATGAGTAGCGAGTGCAAGTCGCAATGAGCAGACCGCAGACGGACGCCAATATCGCCTAGCTCCCTCGCATCTAGCGTCGAATCTGCACCGATCGGAGCATCACCCACCCGGTCACCTAGGGGAACGTCCCCGGCTGATGACACTGTTCAAAATAGAACTGGCACCTACTGACACAGCTGGATGGTAAGCATTGACAAGTCAGCACCTGGTCAATGGTATACCACCACGGAAGCGCTGAGCGCTGTTTAACTGCTGCAGAGATGGGAAGTAGGCGTGCTCTCCAAGAGGCGCAAATGTGCCGGGGAAAGGATAGGGAGAGACCACTGTCTGATATGCGCTTGCCAAGTCGTTGGTATGACATCTTCCCAGCCGCATGATTAGTGGCTCAGCTTGTCGGCATTGGGGACCAGGGTGCGGTGTGCTTCTCGAGGCTCCATGGCATGCGGAGACCGCCGCAATTAACGCGAGTGCCAGGACCTAATTTGACACTTCGAATAGAAGTTACTGCAGTCGTCGCGGCATCTGGTGGCCCTCCTGGGAACTGCGACGGGGCGCTGTGTGGGTCTTTCTGTATTCCTATTCTTTCCCAGCTTTTCTTGGGACCAGTGCGAGTGAGCAGATGGCTAAGCACCGAGGACCAGCGCCTCCAATGTCCAAGCGTCGGGAATTGCGCCTGCAAAAATTCAGAGTCAGCGCAATCATCTTCCCGCGTCATATTTCTAGCTACCAGAATAGGCCGGGCGCCCGGGGATCTCGGGGAATTCAAATTGAGAAATATCCCGAATATCCTCATGTTCGGGATTCGCCGCCTCGCGAGGCGCTCTGATGCCTCGATGATGTGAAGGCTAGGGCATATGTCATGCTTTCCGCTCTACTGGGGCACACTTTTGATACGCGCGGCGGAAACAAAAATACTCTGGAAATTCACCAAATAAATGAATAAATCAAAAGTTCTAGCGCTACTTAACGGATTTAGAACGGCAGTACCCGCCTGCCGCGGCAAGTGCTGATGCGTGTCATTCGCAATCTGACACCTGAATAGTGAAGTTCAAGTAGCTAATCAGAACGGTAGAAAGACCTATACATGCTATGTGGAACTAGCCGCGTGAAATACATCAGTAAAACTACATTTTTGTCTTTGACATCTTTGGCGTCTTGGGCAAGACGCCAAAGACGTCAAAGACACATTTTAGGCCAAGACACGGCATCTTTCCAAAGTAGATTCCCTTTTCTTTTCAAAGATGCATCCGTCACTCCAAGGCCTCCCAAGACTTCAGCAAAGCCTCACCTCAAAATAGTTATGATACTTCAAGGGCCATTAAAGATGCGTGTAAAGAACAAATAAATTCGGGAATGTAATATAATACAAGAGTACACGTAAAAGTAAGGTGGTAACGGAGTGCGACTGAGCACCAGCCCTGACGGACTGCCATCCGCACCGTCAGCCGTCGGTGTACCGCTGTCCTCATCGCCGACGCGCGCTGGAGAACAACCCGGGAGCAGGACTACGCAAGCCGCTCGGGATGACGAGCAGAGATGACGCGCGTCGGATCCCGGGTGAAATCGGACCTGGTAGGGAGAGTCTGATATAAGTATGATCTGTGAATGACGGTGAGGGCACTCACCGCCGGCGGGGAAATGCAAGTGGCGCCACAACCTAAGCACGAAGGAAGCCATGATGAAAGAGCAGTGATTGGCAGGAAAGGAAACAGAGGGAGGCCGACTTGAGGTTTGCTTGAGGTACATGAAGTCTGAGGGACTTGAAGTGGCTTGAGGGGGACTCAGTTTGGGGCACCTTCGGGGAATCTTGAAGGGTTCAGACAAGCTTGAGGGTTTATAGCCTAAGGTGCTTGAGAGTTGACGAAGGCAAGTTTGCTGAGGCACGGGGAGGACAGGAGTGAGGGCGGCTGGTGAACGAGAGGGGAGAAAGGAAGAGATGAAGACGACAGGTAACCATCAACCACTTGATGCGATCATGATGCGCACGGACCTCCAGCGGAGTTTGAATGACTTGTCCGAATTTTCATCAAATGATTTACTCAACGCGTACTTGATCTCAGCCCCGGCGTCCGACTCGAATGCACCGAGGCAACACCAATAGTAATATTCTGAATGAATTCAAACTTGTTTGCATCCAAAAAAATCATTCCCGGGCAACCTTAAGTTGGCATTCCAGTGGCGGATGGGGGCCGAACTCCTGCAGCTACGAGCCTTTCCAATGCTCAAGTTTCGCAGTTGTTTTGGTCATGCCAGTGTTTAATAAAAGTTCCATCCAACTGAATAGAATAATTTAAACATTTCAAAGACTAACTTGGGAAGACATAAGATGAAGTGCGAAAGACAGAAGATGATAAAGATGCCATTCGAAAGAGGTAAGATGGCCCACCAAAGACAAAGACCTTCAAAGACGCCTTCCAAAGACACAAGATGCCAAAGACAAATCTGCAGTTTTACTGATGTAGACAGATAGCGAAGGGACACCCTAGAAACGCGTCACGCCACGTCATCCGATATGGCCATGCCGTTTGCGTGCCGTTCCGACTCTGCTTTCGCCCCGTCTCCCGTGCCCCCCACTTACGCTGCAGCCACGCTTTCTTTCTACACTCGCCTGTCCTTCTCAGACCTTATTTAAGCTTCTCAATACAATTCACGTTTGAAGCTAATTATTCTAGGCTAAAATTCTTGGTTCTCTCCCTTGTCCGGGGTCAACCGTGGGGCATGAGGAAACTCATGGGGTCTGTGAGTGGGGTTTGGATGGTTTTGAGGGGTCCAGGGGCGATGGTGTACTTTATACTTGCTTTGTACACCGGGATAACTCCTGGGAACCGGTGTTCTTTATTCGGACCGTGCCGTGTAATGCTACCTACCTACCTACCTACCTCTCGGGCAGTGAGTGGGTAAATGGGCGAGAAGTTGCTGTACAGGGAACCGCTCCTAGGAGTCTTATTGGTGCTTCGCCCTGTTATTCAAATCACTCCAGGATGGATTGAGCAGAGTAATTTGCGCACCCGTGATGGGCCTCTTTATCAGTATCTCATGTCGGGAAAATCCCAGATCAGTTGAAACACCTCTCAACCGGCTCGAAGCCAGTCTAAAGTCTTAATTTTTAAGCGGCCTGCAACATTTAGGTGAAGTACATTCAACCGCTGGCAACCCGTTCTAAACCCGGGGTGGATTTTTCCTTTATATAATAAAAGTCCTGCCATTTTTCTTGTCTTAAGGTGTGATCTGGTGGTAACAATTAAGTAAGTACGGTGAATAGTCAGTACCATTATTAGAAGTTCAAGCGAAAGTCGCAATCACTAGGATAACTACAATGAGGGGCATTCAAACTGCATATACACTTATGGGAAGATTTTCAGAAGTCATAAACAGAGTTATGTCCCTTGCTCCAGCCACCGGATTTGCGCTCCACCCAGCTCCACAGGGCTCAGCAAAGCCCTGCCAAGCCGTCTCAAGCCTGTACACACATTGAGACACTTTGAACATCTCGGGACTGGTTACAAGCCACCCGGCCAGTGGCTTAAGACCGGTTGCAATCTCACCCAAGCCGACAATCTTTCCCAATCTGTTGCAACGGATTAGGCTTTTTTCCGACACACCAATCTATGACTGTCATTGAACCCACGCTATTCAATAACTCGGGGGTGAATTCTCATCACATCATCGCAACTCCAGCGCTATAGCTAACCACCATCATGTTTTTACAGGGTTCTACTCCAATTAATGCGCACAATTCCACCTCTCCAGCTCCAAATCCATATACCAATGTCCAACCTAGGGATTCAACAACTCGGTGAAATGGCGTCACTTCCGCGTTCCATGCAATGCTGCGGCCCAACATCTGCCCCCCATGTAACGAGATGTGTTCTTTAGAAGAGCTTTGTCACTCAACTCGGGCCCATCCCGTGCCCTATTCAACACGCTGTGCAGGCACGGTAAATGCTTATTTATTATCACGTCGCGGTGCTACACAGCATGAAGAACGATAGAAATTCCGCACAATTCCCATGACCGCGGCATAGAACTTCGCCCACGTCCTGCTGCCCATCTGCAGATTCTGAAGGAGGTTTGAGGCTGCGTGCGTGGAAAGAAAGTGATACCGTCGTCATAAGCGATGTCTCCGCCACCGCACAAGCAAGCCGTGTTGGCCCACTCAGTGTCGTTCGAACAAAACAATCGCGGGCGACCGTCGGAGAGGATGAGCGCGCGAAGCTCCTCGTAAGCTCCGAGCTCGCCCCATCACTCCAGTGGAACGCGCCCCGAATTTTAGTGATCGTTCTTGTTGTGAAACTGAACGGCGAGCTGGGGTTCGATTCCCCGCCGGTGCATAGGTGCATTGGGAATTTTTCTCCCCTGTTCTTACCCCGGAGCCAAGGCCCAATGGTGATATTCAATAGATCAAGCAGTATCATTCAACAACCTACTATAGTTTCTACGGCCGATTAGATATTACGCGCCGGCGATTGTGTCGAGTCATCTGAGCTTGAACTATACATGTATGTTAGGTTCCCGACGCGCTCAAGATACTACGCGAGCTGCACGGCCCCGGGTGTGCATGTGTGCGCTCTTAATAATAACATAGCACGCGCGATGGCGCATTCATAAAACACACCTTGATCAGCCTTGATCCCTCAATTGTTCTGATAATGACAATGCTCATTAATCAGTTTATTTCCCCGCAACATTGAGTTATTCCGATTCCCGGCATTTTCATTGCGGACGGCTTCAGCTAGAGACGCACAGAACAGAGTAAATGAGCACCAGTGGTGTACCGATCACGCACCAAATTCATACGGGCGCCTCTTGTCATGCACCCTCAACGTTTGAGCGGCGAGCTGGGGTTCAATTCCCCCGGGTGCATATTCCTTCCCTGATCTTTTTCGGCTTGTTCTCCCTCAGACGCATCTACTAGTAGTACTTAGGCAGTCACGGAATGAGTCCGAGATCCACCGGTGTATATATCCACGTCAATCACTGCGTTCAGCCGGGTCCTAAACCTGGTTCGTGTTTAGGCACCCACGCCGATCCAGCCCGGCCTAGACCGGGCACGTCTGTTTACGTGGGTCGACGTCATATAGACACTGTGCGACTAGATATCAAACTCAAATCAAAGCAGTTTGAAAAGGTTTAAAAACACATTGGGACACCCAAGACACACCGCTATCCTCCTGATATTGTGAATTTGCGATGTCGATGCTTAGAATAATCCACAGGTTGCTTTAGATACAACAACCAAATGTTTTGCACAGGGTGTTCGTCATCCGCCGCGGTGTCGCGTGAGGTAACGGCCCAACTAGCCGAGAGCTACAATCGATCGCTGGTGCAGGGCTGATTCGATCGGCGGTCGCCGGCGGGTGTGAATAATTGAAGGGGAACTCTTGGGACACTCTTGGGGCACTCCGAAAACTGAGGCTCAAAAAGTGGGCACCAAGGCAGAGTCTGAATAGGGAACCAGACTGAACTAGACAGAGGGACCTCTGCACACATCCTACGCGCTAAGCAACGGCATGGCTACACGGTGCCTAGACGGCATAAGCCGGCATGATCTGGATACGTAGCCAAACATAGCCCGACCTAGATCCGGCCACACCCGGCTAGATCAATGCGTGTTTAGGCCCGGCCTGAACGCAGTGAATTGCCTCAGGCTTTGGGTCTCTCCTCCGCGTCGTTCTCGCCCGGACACATCTCCTTCGTGAGATATAGAACAAAGTGAACGAGCACCGGTAGTGTATGGTACATGCGCCGATCTGCTGCGAAAGCGAGGACGGACTCGATCGACGAGTCGGAGTAAGATTCCCCGCTGGTGCATACACATTTATCTCGACGTTAATAACCAGTTAATCATTTTTCATTCCGCGAGGCCCACGAGGGTAGTGGAAAGCACGGATAGTTCCTAGAACAGAGCCACAAGTTGAACGTTAAATGGCGACAAGGCGGGTTCTATTCCCCAGTGCATGGGTTGTCCGAGAAGAACTTTGTTTTCTCCCTTCCAAGGTCTTGTTCTCGCCCATCCACGCTCTAGCCGGCAAACTGTAGAACGGACCCATGAAGCACCTATAATGTATACGCGCCGACTGATTCATGACGGTGCGACAGCGATTCCCCGCCGTTGCATCCGATTCTAATCACACATATGTATATCAGTGCAGATGAAATGGAGAAAGCACCGGGAGTGTAGGGAACACCCACCGGATTCTGCCAACAAGTTGCAACGTTGAAGGTGGACCGGGGTTCCATTCCCCACTGTTGCATAAGTTACCTTCCCTTCGCTGCGATTCATTTACGTGAAGGGTTCTCTTCACCGACATCTGCTTAGAGGAATACAGGAACGACGTGAAAGAGCACCGGTCGCATATGGAACACCCACCGGATTCATAGATTCTCAGTGAGGAAACGAAAGTCGAACGGCGATATGGGGTTCGATTCCCCACCGGATTTCCAAGTGCTTGGTTTAAGTCTCGTCAAGTTCTTTTCGACTACAATTAGGGACTTGCCGAAGAAACACAAATGAGAGGCAGGAAGCATTAGTGGCATGGTGCACACACCGAAGACCCGGTTGAACAAAAACCCAAAACTTGAGCGAGGATCGCAGATGTGGAGCCGAGCGGACGCGAACATGTTTGCTCAGCCTTCATAGCACACGACCACCGACCGAGCTAGACAGCGTATCCCGGTGGTGCGCAGTTTAAATTAGATACGTACTTACATGTGCTAACAAACCCGCTGATTGCGCCGTGGCCTCGCCGAGGCTAAGTCGCGCCACACGCCGAGAATAACAGCTTTCCTTCCCTGTCTCGACCGATGGATTCCGGGACCCCGCTGGCAAAATTACTGCAGTCGATTGAAGTCGGCGCGCACGGCAAGCCGTTCGACGAGAGATTCGGGGCTAGCACCTTCATTCCTGCCTGAGAGTGTCGCTGTTTTGCGACCGTTCGCCAATGTCCGGGGTTGGGAAGACATCCAACAAATCTATCACCGTCCGGATGACAAGGAAAGCACCGCCCGGATGATAATGAATGAGTATGCCAAGCAAAGTTCTAAGGAGACGGGTGGGTGATAGAGCCTGCTGGCAACGGCGCAACGGAGTGGGAATACTACCGTAAAAGCAGATGACAGTAGGGAATTCTGGCCATTCCAGCTGCATGTAAATTTGGTAGTGCCTTGTCAGGGTATTTGATTCATACGGTTAGCGTGCTGCAGTCGCAACAAGGGTGATGAATGATTATTGGTACGTAGTAAAAGATCTCGCTGTTTCCAGGGATAGCGATGGAGTTAAGATGGAGTGACGATATGATAGTATGGTGCGACATTCGATGGCTCTCCAACATTTCGTTGGGACTATTCCGGGGACCAACATATACATCCCGACGTCGGGTTCGGGGACGAGGCAGATACCCGAAGAGATGTCGCCGAGTTCATGCTCTTCGCAGGAGATTTCTATGTTGAATGGGCGCAGGATCGCCGATATGATGCCTGGAATGAACACAGCAGGGCGCGATCAGGGCCAAGTACATCCCAGAGAGGAAGTCTATTAACGTACAATTACTCCCGATGGCGGACTGAAGGACGCTGGAAGGATTTGAGGAGAAAAAGGTTGAGCCGCGTGGTGATGGCATCATGTTTGGCACTCACAGCCACTGCACCGCTTGTCTCGTCCCCTCCATTAGCCATATCAAGGCCAGACTAACTGGGATCTCAAAACTTCGTTGTCTCTGCTAATCTCCCATTGATGGCGCTCGGCATACGACGCTAACCGGAACACTTTACTCCAATGAGGAACGCACCTGCTCGTGAGCGCCCGGGACTTGACTGCTCTTGGCTGGCAGATCTATTGTCGTTTTCAAACAACTCGTATCCTCCGTTCAGAATCAATGGTCCTTCCTCGAGCCCCGTACAATTTACGCTTCAGTCAGAAATTATTCTGGATCATTGGCCCGTTGCTAAGTATCACCGCTCGTTATTACGCGGACTTCCGCTGCGCGATCCCACCCCGTTGCGGCCGATATGATCCCAGCCTAGCCCTAAGCCCAGCATCAAGAGGTGTCCGATCTTCTTATCGGATCCACTATCAACAGCACGTGCCCTCAGGGCACCTTCCATATCGGGAGGTCCTCCGGTTATTCGTCCCACTTATTGGCAGGCTTGAGCACCTATCATACATTTGGGGCTCTCTTCATACTTCAATAAGTAGTAGCCTTGTATTATTTGCCCCTGAGCTCTCTTGAGTCCAAAAGACATCAATTTTACTTCACCCCCCGATAAACCACCAAATCCAATGCAAATCTCCTTCCTTTGCACAGAAATGAAGCCTATATATTCCAAGAGTATATAAAGACATTGGAACAAGTCATACATAACGGCTACTCCTCAGTGATGCGATGCTCCGGAAAACCTCTAGTTGCGCGTGTGTGCCAATCAGGAAGACAAGGTAAATTCTTTCCGGGGTTTTTTGACTTGGCCAATGACCATACTCTCGCAATGAAACGGGAACCTACTCCATCTGGAACCACGTGCGTGGGGCCAGTTTCAAATCAAAGACATACGAGAGGAACGGATTTTTCTAGCCCTCTGCGAGCTCTGACGTTTCCTATGCCCACACTTCGTCATGTCTATTATCTGCTTTGATCCGCTCGAGTCCGCCCCACGACGCGGTCTTCACAAATGTCGCCTCTCTCCCAATATAGCTCCAAGGATCTGTCTGCGCGTCGCCTTTCGGACATGCCCCGCCGATTGATCATCGACGGCCAAAAGGCTGCTATGGATACCCAACCTTCCTGGCATTTTCTCTCAGTTTTTATCCTCTAGATCTTGCATCCTGGACTCGCGGAAGCGAAATCCCGACAATGTTCTACGTTGAACGCGCTTATGATGAACAGCGTTTTATGGAATTACTGGGGCCAACCACCAGTTTGTTCAACTCGCTGTGCGTGAAAACATGCTGGCTGAACCAAATGGTTTCGTACATCGTGGGTTCAGGAATCTCCGGCCGGGACATTCATCTCTCAACGGTTTCCTCAGTCCACTGTCCGGAGCCAGAAGTGCAGGTTCCTGACGCCAGACAAGGCCGGCATTGTGATCACCGATCGCGGCGGCATTGTGATCGCCGCCGCGATCGGCTTTACCCCAACTTGACCCTGCATCTAGTCTCGAACCAGCCCCTCATGACATCCCAATTTGGGAACCCTGTCATGAGGGTCTGGGCTGTAACCAGCCAAATAAGCGTACATGAGCCTCTTGCTTTCTCGGTTTTTTGGACTCTCGTTCGTGGGCATTTCAACCTTTCCTCGCAAAACTTTGGAGAGAGAGTTGTAGCTATATACTATTAAGACTCCTGGAAATATTCTCAGATTTATTGGGGAAATGTTTCTATCGACTGGAGGACCCAAAGTTCCGGGGTCCTGCTTGGTGGCTGTGTGGACCGGCAATTTTAGCGGTGAAACAGCCGGGGTCCCGGTTGCGAGAGGCTCATGTATGGTTGTTTGGCTAGTTACAGCCCAGACCCTCATGACAGGGTTCCCAAATTGGGATGTCATGAGGGGCTGGTTCGAGACTACCCTGCATCCGTCCATCAACTGCCCCGCATCTCGATTCACTCCTGCGCAGCTGTAGACTCATACGCTTCAGGGATTTGGAAACCGGGGATTTGGAAACCGCGAATCACGAAGTACCTGAATTCTGAACGGGCACAGCGATCGGACCTACAAACGCTACCCGCACTTGATATACATCGCCGGCAAACATTTTCTCCCCGAACGACGCGACGAGTCTGAAATGAATGAATGTACTTGTGAAGTACAGCGGGAGCTGATATGCAACTTTAGCGACAGAAGTACAGAAGCATCTTCAGGCGTGGCTTGACGCTAGCTCGAGGATGACGCCCCACGCAACTCAGGTCCACCCCCAATGTTGGGTAGATATCGGCGAGTGAGGCGTAGGTGAAACGGACCTCTCCCTTTATCAGGTATGATCTCATATGCGTTCAACTGTTCTGATGATGAGCGCGAGGTCCGACAGGAGCTAAATTATTGATATTCCTCACACCCTCAATTTTGCCGCCTTGCCACGGTCGACAACCGTGCCGTATTAAGATCCGACGGGTCGTGATAGCGTGCCCGTGGGCCCAAGGGGTCTTGCAGGGAAATATTTATTGTCCTCCCCTTCCACTTACAGCTCCCTCCGGCAATCGCACTCGTAGATGTCGGCAGCATTATGGAATTCGCATACACCAAGATCGGGTATTACTGCGGACTGACCGCTCATCCATGAGCTTCGAATTGTGGTTCAACTGCTGTGGCACAGTCAGATGGCCGAAGCGTGAAAACGGGCGGTCGTGCCTTTACCGCGGTTCAACTCTTTGCGCCGCCTTTTTCAACATTTACCACCAAGTCAATTCCCATCCCTCCGGCAGCACCCATTTCAGTTATATCATCACTATACCTCATTTTCGACACTACCCTTTACTTTATTTGGCTTCCAGATTATCCATAGGTTGCATTTTCGGTCTCGCAGGCGCCCGATCGGCGCCTAACAGACATATACTCAAGATATTCAGGATTTGGACTCTATCGGGCCCGCAACACTTCGTTTTCGGCATTCGGTTACTCAAGGCAAGCGTCGCGCTCTTTGCGAGCATCCACTTCCTTTATTTTACCCGGCATGTCTGAGCTGCGTGCTCGGACGGCTTTGATTCCCACGGTGGATTTTGCGGTTTGGGGGTTTGATTTTATTATATACATGCTTACCTATTTCTTCGTTGACAGGTCGGACGGCGAGTCAATTGCGGAGGCTCATGGTTCATGGGTCTCGCACTTGAGAGTGTTCTTGGGCCCAGCACTGGGACTGTTGGCGGGTAGTCCCCTCGCTCTTGTTGCACATCAGAGACTGAGCCGTTGTGTATGCATGCCATGAGCTAAAGGGATTGGTTAGTTGTCTGGGTTCCTGGCTTTTGCCTTGACATGAGCTACATGCATTCTCTTGGTAGTTGCAGCCCCGCTAATCTTTGAGAACGGATGCGCAAGAGGTGAGTGGCAATTCCCGGTCAGACACAGACCTCCTTGACTACCCTTGGGAAAACTGGTGTAATATTGAATCATGTTTTATGAAAGGTGGTATGCAAGATCCGAGTCGGCTAAGCCCTCCGGAATCGTAGCGCGATCAAAGCCATATAGTTTCCACATGAATATCTAAAGAACTAAGCCCAGAGCAGCTGATCTGGTGAAAATATCTGAAAACGAAAACGGAAAAGAATTGGCCGCGCCCTAAGCTCCTCAAGAGGCTGTAATGTACGGGTTTCCACATTTCTTAGCGCGTTTCGGGAGAGGTCGAAGGGTAGTCTCGGAGAGACTCAACATAGGGTAGCACGAGAAGGAACACACGCTGTATTTCTTCGTGATCATTCGGGCCTTGCTGGCTCCGAACGGCCGGCGCAGGCATGTACAGATACTAATAGATTCCTAACTGCGTTGATCTCCGTCCTTTCTCAACGGCGCATAGCTCGTGTCGGGCGCGGCGTCATCCTCCCGCAAGGATCGGGAGTCCACGCATCCCGGTTGAATCACGGCCTCTTTCCAGCGACCGCAGTCTCCATCTATCATTCAAGACCGCAGACGCGATCGATGATCCCCCACACAGATATTCACGCGTAAGTGCACAGATTCGCGTGTAGTTCGTGCCGCTCGCGCGCCTGCGTCTGGACCGCGCGTAAATCAAATCCTTCGCGGTCTGCGCACACATCCATGGCCACGAACCGTCCACCGTTACGGATCCCGTGTCCGCGGAGACAGCCACAGACACTCCACCGAGCGCATATGCACGCAGCGCGTACGTCCACATTCGTAAAATCAAGTACGCGCAACGCAGAACCTCGCAACGTTCAGAGTATATACTAAGCGCGCGAATATCACGCTCCCGGGACGCCGCTCGCGGAACGATTTCGGAGCACGTTCGGAGGGAGGGCTGCGGGAGAACAAGGGTGGCGAGAATATTAATAGGGAAAGGAATCGAAGGGTCTAGGGGAAGCGGATAGGGAAAAATCGGACAATTGAACCCGCTCATCCCAAGTTCCATGGGCCCAATATCCAAAGGTATTAGTCGGTACAGGCATTAGGAAAAGCTTAAGGCGCCTAAAAGCCGTCTGGACAGCTAGTTCTATGAAACAACACAAAGTGTGTGCTCTCGATGGTTCTGTGTGTCTAGGGGATGAGATCCCGTCGATGGTATTCAATCGGGAACGCACGCCATCAGCATTGCACGTATTTGGCTCTTCGACGCGACGCGACCAAGTCACGAGAAGAGAGGCATCGGCTCGTCACTCCCACCATGGCGCTCCTCCGCTGCCGGCCGCGTTGCGTCCTCCTGGCCCTCGTCGCGTTCCTCACTCTCATCACCGCGCACCCCAACTTATGACACATCGCCCGCGTGCAGTACAACTATCACGTCGCCGAGTCCTCGGCTCTGGGCCTGGAGGCGCCCTAGTACACCCGAACACGGTTCTACATCAAGGGCATCGCGCACCAGACGCAAGGTGCGTGTCCTCTCTACGCGGCCGCCGCGCCCGAGTCACTCATCCCCCCACCAGGGCTCATCGTCTGCGGCCCCGACATCCCTAAACCAGCTGGCCGGGAGCCCTCGACCTGTACGTCTCCTTGCTCAGGCTGCGGAGCCCCGCCTTATGCCGCGCCCATGGACAGTCATCGACAACCTGCGGTGTGCTGCGTGCATGCGCGCCCTGCCCCCTGCAGATGCTGGGCGTCAATGCCATCCACGTGTACCGTCGACTCGGCGCCGCAACCGCTGAACGCTGAACCATGACACGCCCTGAGCGGCGCGGGCATTACTCTTTCCCCCTGATACGTTTATCGCTCACGCTGCGCGACGCCAGTCTGGACTGGATGTTACACCGTCTCCGCAGCGCTTAACAGCTCCACGACACCACTACGACAACATTTTCGCCTTCAACGTCCAACGCGGTCCTCACTGACGGCAGTCCGTCACTTTCCCGTCCCCAAGCCCGCCGCGCGCGCCATCAGGGTGCTCTGCGTCCCCGCTCTCTCCCTTCCGCCTTCCAGCAGCGTATCGCTCCTGCGATCTGCGCCCTACCCGATCTCCCTCTTCTTCCATTTCCTTCCCCATCGCGCACGCGTTTCGCCTGTTTACTGCTCTCCTTACACACACCCCTCCTCCCCTTCGTTCCATTTCCCTCCCCATCGCGCTCTTGCATCGCCTTGCTAACGCGCCGCATCCCGTTGCTAACGCGCCGCAGCGCTCACGCGCTCGTACGCGCAGAGAGGTATACGCCATCTGGACCGCGGGGAGGGTGCAACTTCGGCGTGAACGCGCCGCTCCGGGCGTCCGCGAGCGACATGCATCCGCCTTCCCCGTGCTGCATCCCGTTCCTAACACGCCCCAGTGACGAAGCTCTCGTGCGCGTTCAACCCGTTCTGCGGCGTGCGACTTTGGCGGCCCTTCCACCCCCCTCGTCATTTGCCCCCTCCCTGTCATCGCGCGCCATCCCGCGGCTGACACCCCGCATGGCTCAAGCGCTCGCGCGTTCCTGCGCACAGGCAGATCTACGGCGTGCGACCTTGGCGGGACGGGCGTCCTTGAGCGACACGGGCACCCCCGCCGTACGCTCTGCGTGCGTCGCCTGTTAACGCGCTGCAGCGATCACGCTTTTGGACGAGGCAGGTGTAAAGCGTGCGACTTCAGCGGGAACGCGACGCTCCTGGCGGCCACGACCGACCGCGACCAACACGCACATGCCTGCGTCCGCCCCCGCCGTCTCCGCGTGCCTGGCTCCGGCTCGGGCGCGGGCACGGGTGCCGAGTGAAACGCGCTGGGGACGCTCGCGATGGTGGGGTGTGTGTTGGGCGGGCGGGATGCGCTGGACTCTGGCGTATGCATACTTACTTGCGGACTTCAATCTTGAATATGCTTCATATGCGCGTATCGCTGTACCCGTCCGCTTACCACAGTAGGTACCGTACTTGTATATTCGACCAGCTATGGCAATATGTTCGGCCTTCGCGCTGTCCGGATTTGGATTTGGATTTGACGGAAGTCAGTCACTCAGACCTCAGTTTATAGCTAGGGTCTGATGGGAAGACATTCAAGTCAGAAGTCAGGGATGGTGTACAGAACACCGCCTCTACAGTTAAATCCTTAGTATCTGTCGGTCCTGGATGAGGCAGGCCGGAGTTCCACTCCGTGACTGAATGCAGTCTAAGTTGGATGTGGGCATTTTTTTGCACCTCCCCCAAATATTGATACATCCAGCCTTCCATATTTACAGCCACAGCCCTTTGTCACGGGAGAACGACACCACGCTGGAGGCGTAGTGGGATTCATTCGTGCGTCAAGATTCCTTCAGGGTCCGTCAAATCTTCTCCCTTATCTTACTTGGATCCTTTTTGGTCCATTACATTCTATGAATTTCGTGTACCTAGTTTGCTGAGCGCCGGAGATCCGCCCCGTTTGAACCTTTCTTGGAACGGATTCGATATCGGCCGGCCGCCTTGGCGCTCCACGGGCCCCACTTGAATACAGTAGCTTGAAACTTAACATTTCATCTACATTGAGTTACAATCCATGAGTCCGAAATAGCTGCATCCTAAGTAGCTGTAGCTCAAACTACGTGAGTCGTGCATAGTTGAGGTCAACTGTTCAGCTTGACCCCGCATGCTGGTGTCTCACTCATTCCTCAAGGGAATACTTAGATCCTTCAGTGCTGTACTACAAATTCGGCATCATGATCGACTGCTTCAAACTGCACAACAAAAATTGTAGTATAAGTACATTGTTCAATCAACTAAGCCCTGCCTATTCATCCTGCCAGAACCAGAATTGTGAATGAATGAAGGCAGTCTGAATAATGAATATAGGTAGGAAGACTCCCAACAACATTCCGCTCAGTTCTCTCGCTGCCCTGCTTCTTCCTGAGCTATGTTGGCCTACTTATTTCGCTGTTCATGCAAACGTTTGAGCAGCTTCTGAGTATACTGCTGCCCCCGAGGGTGATGGGCGCGTTTGTGGGCATCCATTGCCCTGTTAAGAAAGTCTTCTGCTTCTGAAAATTTGCATTGTGTAGTCCTCAGGTTTCCCAGCTCTTGCAATGTGTTGCCCTGGCCAAGATTGTCATGGATGTCTGTGTAAATGTTCAGAGCAGAGTGATGAGATTGCTCAGCATCCTCAAGTTGGTCAAGCCTCTGGTAGAGCTCTCCAAGTGCCTGCAGATCATTGGCTTGACCTAGCCTGTTATTTAGCTCTCTGTGAAGATTGAGCGCAGACTGCAGAGCTTTCTCAGAATCCTCAAGGCGGTCCAGCTTCCGGTAGAGCTCTCCAAGGTCCTTCAGATCATATGCTTCACCGAGCCTGTTATTGACCTCTCTGTGAAGGTCGAGAGCAGACTGCAGGGCTTTCCTGGCATCGTCAAGTCGGCCAAGCCTCTGGTAGACCTTTCCAAGTGCCCGCATATCATTCGCCTGACCAATCTTGTCATTGACTGCCCTATGAATATCAAGAGCAGTCTTCAACATCTTTTCAGCATCAGACAGTTTCTGGAGGTGACGATATATCCTGCCTTGTTGCGAATAGCAGTCACCTTCCAGGCGTCTGTTGCACTCATGAGCAATGGATGCAGCCTTTGAGAGAAGTCTGGTGTCATACACATCTAGATATTGGCATATCCGAGAGAAGCGGATGATATGGCGTAGCACATGAAGATCTGTGTTTCCAGTGAGACACAGGTCCAGCACTGCTGATATGTTGCCAGTTTCGAGCTGTACAGGCTCACGCACTGCACTTGAAGTGATATATGAACTATCAACTGGAATCAGGCTCAAATAGTTGTTGGCCATATGAGTGAAGAGGGCTTTGGAAGGCCGAGTTGACAGATTAGGGTGTGACTGCATGTACTGCCGTATGGGGGATAATACACGGAGAAAGCCATCAACTGCATAAGCCAATGAGCACTGTTTCAAGACTCTGATGGCTGATCGCAAGCCTGTGAAGTCACTGGCAAATGCTGTCTCGAAATCTGGTATTCGGGACTCTGGCAAGCCTTGGGGTAGCATGCATAGGATGCCAAAAAAGTCAAGGGCACCCGGACATGCCCGAAGGCGTGGGCCATGCAATGAGAGCTCAATGGAAAGCTCGAGGTTGTTGAGACGATGGTCAGATCCATCTGATTTGACAAGCTTGGTTGACTCAGAGTTCCAGCTTGCCCAAAGTGCCTCTGAAGATTCAACCTCAGCCAGCTGGGCAAGCAGTGTGACAGCAAGTGGAATACACTCCACAGCCTGGATAAGGAGAAGAGTGAGGTCATCATGACTGTGGCTGATGGCATCCCAAGTTTCAATTGCAGCATCCAGAGTCAGGGGTTGTATGGGCCTGAGAGCACCCCATTTGATACCCCGAGGATGATCCAAATCACGGCTTGTGATTATCACAGTAAGATAACAAACAGCTATGCCAGTGAGAAGTGATTCCACTGCATCCTTGTCTGAATCCCATGGGGTTTCGAAATTGTCAAGGCAGAGAAGACATTTTGATGTCATGGACTGTACATATAGCTTGAGATTGTCTGAAGGAGATCTGGAGCTGTTGCATTCAATGGATATGCCAAAGAGCTTCAGAAGTTCAAGGCCCAGAGTATCAGCTGTAAAGATGGCCTCACAAGAGAGGAAGCAGCGGTGATGGAGGAAGGCTTTCTTGACATCTGGATGATGGATTGCTGTTAAAGCAATTGATGTCTTTCCTATTCCCCCTGAGCCTACAATAGCCACGTGATCTGGTCTGTGATTGAGGATAAGGTCCACAACATCCTGGACCTCGGAAAAGCGCCCATAGAAAATGGCAGGTGCTGGAGGAAGGATAAAGGTTGGCCTATAATCCATGATCAACTGTCCTGGCCCCACATGATGAGCACTCACAGATTTGAATTGAGTGTAGCAATGACTGGGGCCTATGCAATGGTCAAAAACATGGAATATATGTAACATGTAGAGCACACACATGGGGCACAAGTTGCATAACAGCAGTCCTCACATCATCAAGTATCTTCCCTTGGGCAATTTGGAGATTCCACTGATCCATCTGAAGGGTGGCCTGAAAGTAACAGACATCAAATGGGAAACTGTGGAACTTGAGATGACATGTGACATACTTGGAAAATTCTCAAAGCAGAGACAATCTCCTTTTCGCACTGGGTTGCAATGGCAGTGAGTTCCGAGCGCTTGGATATGAGTCGAATTCGGTCAGTGATTTTAGAGTTGACCTTGCAGCAATCATCCATGGCCCCAATGGCTTTCAAAAGGCAGCTGTGGGATTCATTCAGTCCAACAACACCACAGATTGAAAAAGCACGTACACCTCGAAGTCTTTGAAGGCCTTTTGGATTGTCTCTGGGAGTTCTTCCTGTGTCATCCCTTTCTCGATGCACTGGGCACTAAAATTGGCCACAAGCATCTGGATTGCCTGAACCTCGGACTTGACTGCCTTCCAGGTTGCCTTGCAGACGTCGACCTCCTACAACCGGGTCAATATACACTGAGACCTAATGATTCACGATCACGTACATCAGTGATTCTGACGACTTCTTTGAGCACTGTCGCGATGGCACCCAGGTATGGTACATTCTGTGCCGCAGATGCTGCAACCTCCAGTGCAACGGCTGCTAACTGGACCGTGCCTTTGGATGTCTCGAGCAGCTTCTTTTTGAGTTCCACACCTAACGAAGAGGAGTGCAAGTCAGTATTGAAACCAACAACACTAGCGAGGACTTACGGCTGCGGCTGGGGCACCTGAGGTAGAATCCGGCATTTCAGGGATGGGTGTATTGAGCAAGGGACGATGGGAGTGCGACGTGGTAAGTGCGTGGCAGGGTGACAGACATCACTCAATATAGAACGTAATCCGGTCCGATCCGCCGTGCCCGGCCTCATTGTTCATCAAGGCTCGATTGATCCGTAGACTATGGCCCCGTATCAATCCACGAATCAGTCTCTGAGTGAACACTGACAATTTTATATTCATCTACCGGGGCGTGGAATCGTACAGATCATGAAAGTGCTCAATTTTATTTGACGTGTTTCGACCAGGAAACAAACTGTAATGTCTAGCTTGAGGCCCGTGCCTCCCAATCCTCCACCCACACCTTTTCTCTTTCCGCATGGACTTCATTGATACGAGCTAACAGACTGGCACGTGTCACCTCCCAAGCAATTTCCCGGTGCTGAATCTCACAAACATTACGGTACATTCCGGCAGACAGTCCGGGACTGACACCGCCTGGATATTGAGAGAACGTAGACCGTTCAAGAGCTGGTGAGATGCGATTATGATGAACGTGCACAAAAATGAAGGTAGGCGGCGACGTACCCTATGGCCTTCGGGCGCAGAACACATTCGTACGGGGTTTGCGAGCAATCCATTCTACATTCGCCGCGGTTATCCGGCTTCGATATCGGACACAAATGAAATTGAAGCTCTCATACATAGAGTAATAAGCTTTCGGGAATTTATTCCGAGTCAAGCAAGACAGTAGCTGAGCCCCGTAACTCGTCCCTGGCAGTCGTACCAGCTGTATCCAAGATGAGATGGAATGCCGAGGCCGCAGACAGTCCGCGGCGATTGCGGGAGACTTTGGGGAACTCAGTGTCGGAAAGAGTCGGACCCGAACAGCGGCGCACAACATTCAAACGACACAAAAAAGTAGTTGACGCACAAAAGACGTGAAATACTTGGTGGGCGGCTCATACACAAGCGGCGAGATGACGGTATGTAGCAGAGGGCCAGAGGCGCGTTTCGAAGGACGCTGTGTAACCAGATTACGGAGCTGATTAGCTGGCATTCCGAGTCCGAAGCGGGCGCGAGCTCAAAGCTTCACCGCCAATCAGCGCGCACCGCTCGCGCCATTAAAACCCGACTCATCGTCCGAATCTCCTGTAGTGACGTGACACGAATAATCGCGGCGGATTCAAATTTCCGAGACTTGCAAGTCGCAGCTTACCTTCAGAAAACCTCTTGCCGGCGGACTGTTGATTTGAATTTCTTTCCCGTTGACCGGTGGACCGACGTTCTTAAAATCCCCATTAAAAGCTGCCGGGATTTGACACCGTTTGCCGCAGAGTGGTACCGGAAATATGTCGCAATCACGTTTTCTGGCAGTTCATATTTCAGAAATCCCAGAGGCTCCTGACCATGATGTACCTCACACAACCGGTTTAAGTACCTCGGTCGAGCTTCCTGCTCTCCGCGCATGGATCCGTGAACACAGGCACGACCCCGGCACGAATGGGACCCGAAGCAGCTGTCACGGTTGAATCTGGACAGACGCAGCTGTTATCCACGAGCTGGCGGCGGCATCAACGGAAAACTGGGCATCAAATTCAAAGGACTCGGACCATGGGTCCTCTTCCCCGAGCCGTGGAAGGTGAAGAGCGACCTGCTATACGGCTTTCTGCCATACGTGTCGCGGAAGGTCGAGCAGTGAATCATGATTAGCTCTAGAAGAATGAACAGACAAGAAATAGAGGCTGTATGTTCTCCGTGATCATTAGCACTTTGCTGGAGGATGTATCAAATGCAATGGACACAACACATGCCAAGTACGGCACACCAGTTCAAGTGCGGCACCTGTGCCGCACTTGAGCATAGATGCGGCACATCTCCGAATACGGCCATGTGCCGACGACGGCGTGATTTTTGCTTGGGAACGTAAATAACTTTGGTAAATATCTACACCCTCTCTCTCTCTCCTACCACCACCCCGCCCCAAATAAGCTGCGCACTAACCACCCAAAACACGTCCAATAACGCGCCAATGAACTCTCAACACTCCCCGGAGGACCAGAAATGGATTGACAGCCTGCCAAAGGGCACCGTGACGGCATTTCGAAGCTCGGTGCACGTTCATCCCATGTATTGCATGCCAGCATCCGTTGACGCGTCGCACACCCCCGGATTTACCTACCAACATACATTGCGTCGAACCCGCATCTTTTCATCAACGATGACTGGATCAACGTGGTCCAGCTTCGCGACTTCCTTCATCGCGCCGCGGGCCCTGCCCTTGATTTGGCTCCCGGGCCACCGGATACACCTCTGACACACGTCAAAGTCGAGCACGACGCGTCTACGATGCGCCTTTCAGCCACTGCAGACGTCAAAACCCGTATTCTGAAGGAGGGGGGCCAGGAGGTTGTCGAAATTTTGGATTCCGATACGGACTCGGACTCCGAAATTGGCGGCGGTGAGTCGAGAGTTACGACCCGAACATCCCCTTACACAAATCCTCCAGACAACACAAAATCATCGCCTTCGTCGTAGGATATGTGTTCGGGTACCGCGGGTGCCACCGGTAAGCTATCGGTCACTCCCTGAAGTTCTCACGCTAATATTCTAGATACCCGTGAATCATCGTCACTTACACCGTCGGATATTCTGAGTGAGACATCTCATACCGTCGCAGGTGAGCTAGATTAATATCATGAATCCCGGCCTCATATGAGAATAAGATTTGGATGACGATTCCTCGTCTGACGAGTCCGAGATGGGGGTGACCTCCAAAAGTCGGACACACTTTGGCTCGATGTGGAGGTATCCTCACCCAGGTTCGCATTGGGGAGTTCCGTATTACACATGAGAGTTCCGTATTACGATGTTCATTGATCAGCTCGACTCTTTCCCACAGGGTGATGCTGGCGCAGCCACCGACATCTCGCCCCAGTTTGATTTGTCCACGGCACTTGAAAGCAATTCCACAGCAACGTTGTCCGCCTCATTATCATTGCCTTGGCTGCTGCCCATTCCCACCTCCTCTCCAGCGCCTCGATTACTGTCCCCAGCGCCCTTTCCCTCCGACCTCAAACTCACGACGACGTCGAAAAGGCGCAAAACTCGCGAAGTCGACCAGGCCAACGCGATCTATACCACGCGGGCTCGGAAGGTACCGAGACGGGCCGACGAGATTTAGCAAAGGTAACTCTTACTCGTGCTTTCCTGTGTTTAATGTTTCTGCGTCCAGAGCCTCAAACGTGTACAGTGCTCAATTCCACATTCAATACATTCTTGTTGTCCTGCCTGTTGTTTATTTGATGGAATAATCGAACTTCTATATGTATAACTCCCTGCGGGTTGCCAAAATTTACCCCGACCTGCGTGGCTCACCGTCGGACGTGCCTTCGACACGTCCTGAACGCGCCAATGACGAGTGACAGTGTGATCACATCAGGGTGCCGCAACTGTTCTCCGGGTGCCCCACGCGATGTGCCGCACCCGGCAACAATGTGCCGCAGATGGGGCCTGTGTGCCGCGCTTGAGCGCGGTGTGCCGCTCTTGGGCGCGGTGTGCCGCACTTGGGCGCGGTGTGCCGCGCCTGAAATGTGTTGTGTCCATTGCATTTGGTTAATCCCGAGTTTGCTGGTGCAGCCCGCATCCAAACGGGCCGGCGCATGTAGATGCCTGACTGCGTAGATATTCTTACTAGCTCGATGCACTTGTGCAGATGCTGCTCGTCTAGGGTTTGGTTTTTCTCTCGCTTGCACACATCCACATCCGGGGCAGCTCATCTACGTCTGCCTCGAACGACCACAGACATGACCCCCCCACGCAGATATTCACGCACGGCGCACATATGTGTTCGCGCCACTCGCGCGCAGTCTGCCGCTCGTAAACATCAGCAAACCCTGATTTGGGTCGGTAGCGGCGTAGCACGTGGTAGCACCGCGTAGCAGACGCACTTCTCCGTAGCGCCGCGTAGGAGACCGTCTTTTTTCGTAGGAGACGGATATTTTCGTAGCAGTGTGCATTCTTACATACATAGGACACTATGAATCCGTAAATTATATTAAAAGTACATGCCTACAAAATACAAATGCAAGGCGAATACTAGTTAAGTAGTCACACCGACAATTATCATATTTAGGGCCCACCCAGGTGCAATTCGAACACCCGAGTGCCGAGTTGCACATAGGTGGGCCCGAAATTCCTGAAATTTAATTGTCCGTGGTGTGGTCCGTCGCCCCGCCATATGCGTCCCTGATGTTCTCCGGCGGGAACGCGCTTGGCGCGACCGCGAGCAGCGCACGCACAATGCTCCGTGGAGTTGCGGGCGTCTCTGCGTGCGTCGCACGCGGCGCGCCTCAACGCGGTGAAGTCCCCGCTGTAGGACATTGGCGAGTGTATGCATTACAAGAATGGCAATGCGAAACTCACCGACTGCGAGCTTGTGCTCCCGACTGAGCAACAGGATGGACGCATACGTAATCAACGACCACCAAGTCGATTTGCGTCAGTGCCTGCGCGACTTCAAGCAGCCATGCGGAGTCGTCCCGCTATCCACGACCTCGGGGCCGTTCTCGTCTATGAGCCCAGTCACGTCGGTCGCGATGATCCCGCCCTTCGTCACGGTGTCCTGCTGGCGAGGCAGCGTCAGCAAGCGGATCTATACAAAGGAATGATGGCGCACGGTAACGCTCATGCAGAACGCATAGAACTTGTGCGGACTCGGTGAGCACTCGCAGTGGATCGCGCTGAACTTGTTCCGTAGGTCTGTTGGATGGGTGTCGGCATCGGCGTCGGCATCACGGAGGAGTAACGGCGCTACTCACAAGCACTAACAGCATTCACGCTATTCTCCTGCTCCATTTCCTTCTCACCCCAGCCAAGTCCCCAGAATTCCCTGTGTCGTGTTAATACCGCGCAAGATCCTTGCTACACCATAGTAATCTCGTATCTGAAAACAATTATCAGTTAAGATCCATTTGTTTGAACGAACTTGCTTACCTACGAACTGGCCACCCCAAACGATGCAGGTAAGCTTCGATCACTCGAATGACGGCCTCCATCCCCCCGCACTGCTCCAGGTCGAACTTCTCGCGATGAGTAACCGGACAACACGAGCATGGCGAAGGGCCGAGCCATGCACCGGCACATTTGAAATGCTCATGGATTAGTTTTTCTGCCTGCGGTCAGAGCTCGCTGAAAAACAACCAAAAGTGGGTACCAAACTTCGCCGCGAACGGCACTTCCCAGCAATATCGCCAATGCTGATCCTGCCCCTTGCATTGGCGCACCCATTCCTGACGGCGCCTCAGCGGATTGTTTGATCGGCCGTACTTCACGACGTCGTCGTCGTCGTCGTCGAAAATGACGAACTCGTACAGAAACCTCCGCTTATCCAATGGCGACGGCGGTTCGTCGATGATATGGTCTGGCAGAAGCTGTATGCCTGCACGCAACCATTAGCGAACCAGATGCACAAGGGGGAGTACGTACCGCCGGACATTGCTGGCAAAGGGTCAAAATCTGAAAGAGACTGGTTAGTACATGCACAGAACCCAGAAACAAACAGATGCACGCAGCCAGAGTCAAATTCCAGTTGGGTGCTGGTGGTTGCTGGTCAAGAGCAAAGAGCCTGGCAGTCGTCGGCGCACACCTTATATAGGCGCGTAGTTGTTCTTGAAAGCTCTCAAGTCAGCCTCCAAAAACGGGGGGCGCCAGGACGTACCTCGCATTCAGATGCAATAGAAAGTAGTGGAAAACCTTGACGAAATCTTAGCACAGAAAAAGAGCGCAATAAAATCCCGCCGCTTACCTTATAGCGCCGAGGGTGGGTTGGGGGACATGGGAGAGACGCGGCGGTGGGCAGAGCGCTTGGCGGACATGCGGACGACTAGGATGGTCCCCATGGGGGTGTTTACGTTCGGGGCGGCAAAGGCAGTTCCGGCGGCGACGAGTGGGTTCTACGTCCACGGCGGCGTCCTTTCCGTCGACGGGTCTTTCCCTCCGACGGCAACGTCATCGTTCCCTCGAGATGCAGATGGAGGGGCGATCTGCGCGTAGCGCGGCGGCGCGTGATGCAGCTCTGCAGTACCTCGGGTGGCCGGACATGAACGTGCCGGAGGACGTGCGCGGCGTGCTCGGCATTGTGTGGGAGGTAGCGTGCGCGGTGGGGCGGGCGGAGCGCGGGTTGAGTTCCGCCGCAATGGAGGCTGACACTCGAGCGCATACTCGAAGGCGATGGACGCGAGCGAGAACGGGGTAGCCGACGAGACGAGCATGCTGCAGCGTGCGCAGTGGTGGTGCTCCACTGCAGCGCGGGCGTGGGGCGCACTGGGGGGTTCATCGCGGTGGATGCGGTGCTCGATGCGGTGCGCAGAGGCGCCCTGTTTGCGTTTCAGGGAAGAGTCTTCCTTGCTTTGCGGGTGGTCACCGTAGAGGAAGGTCTGGTTGAGGAGCACGACGTAGGTGGCCCAAACCTCGAGGCGCACCTTTTCCTTGCGGTCGCCGAAGCGGGAAATGAGGACCGGCGAAACGTCCTTGTAGACGGCCGAGAGAAGCTCGGGGCGTGTCCCGACAATCGCTGCGAGCAGTTTCGTTGCTGAGCGACGGATTTTATAAGAAGTGTCCTCGTCATCGGAATACCTGCGTAGAGAATTTAGAGGCGTGCAGGAAGAACCGAGGAAATTCACGGACTCGTCGTCCAGTTCGGCATCTTCATCGTCGTCGTCATCCGCGTCTGCCATTTCCTCGTCCTCGTCGTCTCCCGCGTAGTTCTATTAAATGCTCAGTTGTTGGCAAGGAAAGAGAAAAGACGGCATACAGGATCGTACTTGATGAACTAACTTCCTGCCTGCATAATCGGCGCCACGCATGGGGTGATCTCTGTGGGGCACCGCAACAGCAGCGCCTCGAGCGCCTGCATCGAGTCAGCACACAATGCGCAAGTGGTTGCAGAAAAGACTTGCTTGTAAGCTCCCCTCGCGCAGATCGTCGTCGTCGGGCTGCACGGCTTTGAGTACGCCGGGGACGATCTCGGCGAGCACGGGGGCGATCTGGGTGGGTGCGGTGCGGGCAACGGCAGCGACGAGGTGCACGGTCGTGCACTGTTTCTCGAGGTTGGCGTTCGACGCAAGGAAGGGGAAGACGTGAGTTGCGAGAAGGTCGGAGAAGAGGTGGCCTTGCGAGATGGGGACGAACTGGGCGAGAGTAATGATGGCGCGCTTGCGGACGACGGGCCGGGGGTGGACGAGGAGCGGTGCGAGGACTGTGAGGGGCTGTGGGGAAAGTGTCGCGCTGGAAAGGTGCGCCGGGAAGCGCGAGATGAGGATGGAGAGAATGGCGAGGGTTTCGACGAGGGCCTCGGGCGGGGTCGTTGGCTATCGAAGCTTACAATAACAATTGAAGTGGAGATTCAGCAGACACACATTTGAGATTTGGCCCAGCAGTTTTGGGGTCAATGTGGGGCAGGCAGTCGCCGCGATCTTTCCGTCTGGCGGGAGTTCGGCCGTAATTGTCTTGAGCGCTGCACAAGATTTTAGCGCTAGAATGAAAGAAAGAAAGAAATAAGAGACCAGGACCGGAGATATCGCGCAGTTCCTCATCCTGACCCCCAGAGAACACCGGGGGCAAAAGCCGACGCATATTGTTTGACATGCGTCAAGCGCATGTCATTCACAGGTGCCATCAGTACCCAACAAAAGGGCCAATAATCCCTGTGGCGCCTTTGTTTTTGGGCCCAGTTCAAGCCCAAAAACAAAGGTGCCAAGGAGATGATTGGCCCTTTTGTCGGGTGCTGATAACACCTGCGAATGACATGTGCTTGACACATGTCAAAACGACATGCGTCGGCTTTTGCCCCCGGTGGAAGTCAATGGGCTTGTCCACGACCGTCTCCATCTGCGTCTGCCGGATAATCTTGATCAATTGGCCGAGACTGTGCGCCACACATGAATGCTGAGACCGACGAGCCGCGCCGAGGAGACGTACCATTTCACAGCCTTGCTCGGATATCTTGTCCTCGACGAGGGGCAGCACCTGCATGAGGATGTTGTTTTCAATAACCTCGTCTCCGACAAAGCAGGTCTGATCCTGCTCGATCTTGGCCATCAAAACTTGAGCTGCATGTCCCAGCTAGATATCACTTCCACCACTACCATTCCTATACAAACGCTTGCATTGCACTCCCAAACACATCTCCACCTCCTCCCGCGGCCTCGACTTCATGCGCGATTACACCGAACAAGACTTCCAGAACGCGCTATCGACGACGCCGTCGGCCAGCGATCGCCCGGGCTCGGTATATGGTTTGGAAGTTGTCCAAATCGACTGGAAGAGGGTGCTCAAGGGAGGAAGAAGTAAAGTGCCTGTACGCCGCACCGAGCAGCTTTCTGCTCGGCAGGGGTGGCAGCGGGGGCAATGGCGGCCAAACCACGAGTGGCTTTCTTTGCTTCGCCAGAGGAGTTTGATACATCTTTGGCATTGCGGGAAATGGACCGTTCTCCCGCAATAATGGCGGCAATGGCGGCTCATTTCTGCCCGGCAGGGGTGGCAGTGGGAGCAATGGCGGCCAAAGTACAAGTGGCTTTCGTCGGTAGCCACTAGCCGCGGTTTCTAATCGTGAGCGCCTGTCCGGATGAGAGGACATTTCGCAAGTCCAATCGTGCTTAGAGGTCTATTGGCCTAGAATTCTACCAGGTGACAGAGCAGCTAGCAAAACGAAGGTATTAGAAACCGATAGATCAATGCGCGAGGAATCTACTAGGCGACTAGGCACCAAGAAGAAGAATGGTGGATGATGGTTTTCGACAAATCATGTAGTACGTGATCATGTGACCTGTCTCTCTCGCTGTCACCGAGGAATTTAAAAGTATACTGGACTTCACTCTAGAGTTCAAATATCCAAATTAATTTATGTACATTCATATATATATTCAGGTAATTTATGTACGGTAAATTACAGTCGTGAATAATGAATTAAAATTATACAGGGAATGAATTAAAATTATGCAGTGCATATAGCAGTGTACTGGTTCCAAGATGACACTATAAAATGGGCCTATTATGACGGTGAAACATCGCGGGGTTTGGTTTTGACTGGGAAGGGTCATGAGCCGGCAGCAATATCAATATTATGTGGCAATTACCTCGTTTCTTGCCAGTGGTGAAGCCGGGAAAGACAGCGGTATTATCGTCGGAGTCCATAAGGATTGGGGCATGGGGAGCGCGCTGGTAGCGGGACTTCGTGGGCGATTTATTATTAGAGTGTGTGTAAACTTTGGCAGCTGCAGGGCAGAACACAGACCTTGCAAGTTTTGAATTCGATACTTTGAAGTCTTCGCCTTCACTATGGCGATGTTTGAACTCCTCGATCGTCTGAAGTTTTGCCGTATATTTTCGACGAACTTCCCTGGCCCGGGCGCGCTGAGTGAGTTTGATAGATGCTTTATTGTTCCAGCCCCAGTATGTACACACAGTGCTACCAACCCTTCCAAATTTACGCGTCGAGCCCTACCATCCCGGTAAAAAGGAAAAAACTCAGCCCGTCTCCGATGTTTTGGAAACTGCATTGCCCATGAGGGGGAACCCAGAGCATCCTGCCCGATGTAAGGATTTGAGGCGCCATTTCGTTTATCATGAAAGAAAATTTGCCTGCGAGTACAGTAAAAATCTAGACAAATTCAGAAGAATAGTCAAATAGGAAGGAATGAGAGAAACACAGTGGTCCTGAGTGCTGAGCCATCCAACCGTACAACATTAGGGCTGACGTCTAAACGGCGGAGGCCGGTCGCAAAGAATGCATGGTACCAAGAGTACCTCGGCGGGCTGATAAGAAGCTAGGTACTGCACGTTAAAGGTTCCCAAAGTCTTGTGTACATCCTGAGACTTGCGGTCGCGTAACTCCTCCTGCCCCCTCGGCGCCAACAGGACCTCAGCGGGTTGATAAGGAGCTGAGGACCACGCGTCAAAAATTTCCAAAGTATTGTAAACCTTGAGGTCTCACGGTCGTTGGGTACATTTGCACGTCTCGGCGACAACAGAACCTTGGCTGATGTTATATTTTTGCACACGGACTTTGGTCCGTCCCCGACTTCCGGCCTCCGACCTCCGGCCTCCGAATGTTCGGAGGTCGGAGACGGAAGATCATCGGGTTTTTACGCAATGAAGGTTTACTGAGCATTTCCCGTTTATCTGTTTTTCCATTCCTTCTTGACTTCTCGTTTATTGTTTGCTTAGTCAGCATACTTCTTCACCCAAATTTGGACTCTCGCTTATTGTTATGTTTTGATTTACCATATTTGGGTTAACAATAACGGACTTAGTATAAATACGCTTTAATAACCTCATGTACTTCAGTTTGATTATAAACATTGCTTTGCTCCTTGCTTTGCTCCCGAGTCTTCCCCCAGTGTCCCTTCGGACTCCGTCATCCTCCGTCTTATCCATCGGCCTAGGATAGTACATACACCCTGACCTTCCTGTGGTGTTTGCGCTCACCTCCGATATCTCCGACCTCCGGTCTCCGGTCTCTGACCTCCGACCTCCAATCTCCGATCTTCCAACCGGAGACCTTCGGCGATAGCCCCCTTCATTGGCACGGGATATAACAGCTGATCGATATGGAGCTGTGGATAAGGTGTCAAAGGTTTCCAAAGTTGTGTGCATCCTTATATCTCACTGTCTTTGATCCTCTGTGCTACGTTTGCGCGTCTCCTCGGCACCAACAGGACCTTAGCGGGTCGATAGGGAGCTGGGGACCACATGTCAAATGTTACCCAAGTCTTCTGAATGCTCAGAACTCACGATCCAGTTCTGAGTTTGCCTTTTGTCGGGGACGCACGAGCTCCTCGTGCCCAGAAGCCTCTTCCTGCTCCGGAATGTGTGCATATGGCCTACGGTGTTGCGTGCTCATCTTGAAGCCTTGTTCTGTGGCAAGTATTTATTAATAAGAATGGCTCAAGGAAACCAAGAGGGAATCTACCAGACAACCAAGTGTCCAGCAAATACAAGGGAGATGGTGGCTCGCTCACAGAAGTTGACATGACCACGTGATTGATGTTCTTACATGTGACACTGGAGTTAATTCCAAACAAAAAAACGGACTGGCCCCGAATCGAACGAGGAACTTCTTACTTAGGGAATGAATCTTGGATGCTAAGCCAGTCAAGATGTTTTACCATTAGACTACCAATCCATTGGTAAAACTGGAATTGGGATCATAGGTATAACAATAATTAATAATCTGGCTAAAAAATCTAAAAGGGATTAACTGACCCCGATTCGAACGAGGATCTTCTGTGAACACAACCTGTGGGCGACGGGTGCACCGGCAGGTCAGTTCTACACAATGTCTTACCATTAGACCATCAGCCCATTAATATTGTAAGCAGTACTGGATGGCATCACCAATTTAGGAATGTGAATATTGAAGTTGGAAATCATTTATTGACTAGGTGAAGGAGAGTGTTAACAGTCACACAATTCTGAAGCGCGTAATTTCAATTTCGCAAGTACAGTACATATGCGCAAGAATAGTACAAATAATCATTTCAACTTATGCATCATCCCTCCAGAGAAACCGCATGGCTGAGCAGTATGTAGGACCTGGTAATCCCGGGGCTTTTGAAGCAATCGTCGCGGGTTACGCTGCAGTCAACAGCGATGGCGTGGCCCATTTCCAATGTTTCTAGGAGTTTGCTGTTCTGGTCGAAATCAGTTCTTTATCTGTCTAGATGACAGGCAACGTACCTTGGTGCGATTGTCGAGCAAGCGAATAGGAATATAATCGACGGGGACCTCGGAGCGTGCGTATGGGCGGCGGCGCCCTGGTACCGTGGGATGCTCGACGACTTCCTCCAGGTCCGGCTTCACCTGCACGTCAGCACACGCACGTGCCCAAGACTGACCATTATAACTCACAGAGTACACCCCTTGCTCGGAGGCCACTAAGTCTTTCAAAACCTTGCACTGGCCCTCGAATTCGGCCTCTTTGCCTCGTATGGCGGACAGTTCGATGTAGTATCCGGTCTGAGCGATGTCAGTATTGCATTCCGGCTCGTCAACCCATACCACGTACCCCATTGCCGGTTGCCTGTTTCATGACGCGGACCACCTTCCCGTGAACCCCGACCGGGGCCCTCCATCCAGGATGTACTTGTAGCATACAACCTCGCAGTCTTCGATGACGCCGACCAGTATGCGCCGGAATTCGGTTGAGGACCGTACGAGCCGGAGATCGACGGTAGTTTTTTGGTTATGCGAGCCGTCGAGTACGTTCATGAGTATGGCGTGGAAAATGGAAAATTGGTTGGTGCTGCGCTTATATATTCGGCTTCTTCCGTTGAACTGCATGGGTCATCCATTGCGTCGTGCTGCGGGATATCATTATTAGGATAGCGTGGTCACGAACATCGCATTCGAGCGAAAGAACTGCCTGGCGACTGCACACCGAGCAGGTGCTGGGCAAGTGGCATTAGTAAGGGAGCACGACAGATCAGTATGATTGTAAGGATAGCGCGGTCACGAACATTGCATTCGAGTGAAAGAACTGCCTGGTGACTGCGCACCGAGCAGGTACTGGGCAAGTGGCATTAGTAAGGGAGCACGACAGATCAGTATAATTGTAAGGATAGCGTGGTCACAAACATCGCATTCGAGCGAAAGAACTGCCTGGAAACTGCGCACTGAGCAGGTACTGGGTAAGTGGCATTAGTAAGGGAGCACGAAAGATCAGTATAATTGTAAAGCTCAAAAGAAATTGAGACATAAATGTAAGTCAGATAGCAGAGACGAGCGCATCACGAACATCGCATTCGAACGAAAGAGCTGACTGGCGACTGCGCACCGAGCAGGTACTGGGCAAGTGGAATTAGTAAGGGAGCACGACAGATTACAAAACAGTATAATTGCAGCGCTCAAAAAAATGGAGACATAAATATAAGTTGGATACATTGTGCATGGAATACAACAAACCCTGCGTGCGCGGTTAAATCCATTCATCTGGGCATGAGGTTGACCAGGATTAAAGGATGCATCGACAGATATTAAGTCAGACATACCCTTCATATTATTCCTCTTGGCACAAGGCTAAGTCATTGGAAGCAATCGGAGGGCAATCTGAGCAAACATCAGAAAAAAATCGAGAGGTATCAGGCCACACGCACCTCCGTAAAGCGGGCCCAATCCCATTGCGTCAGCTTCGTCTTTTAGGCGCGCCGTGCACGCCTCCGCATCCACCACGAGGTCAGCCGTTGCTTGAAAAAGGCGACTATAATATCCCTTGCGCGTCTGGGCTTCACTGTCTTGCTTTTCGAGGAGATCAACCTCCGCACGCACTATATCGATGGTCGCTTGCCTTGTAGTCCTGGCAGAGCAGGCCTCGTTGACAATAGCCAACCAAAAACGCGCCTCAGCCCACTGTGTCTCGACAATGGCACGGGCGATTCGGTACATGTGTTCTGTGTGTTCTCTGCCACTGAGAGTGGTTGAAGTCGAAGCTCGACGATTCTACTGACCGGTCAAGGACATCTAGCTGAGAGTCATGAGACATGACGACGAACCAAGCCTAGATCGACCGTACGGGCCATATTGGCGTCTTCGTCGTCTGACATCGTATATTCTGCCTTGCGACTTGCGTGAAACAATGGGAGCTGCTGCCTGCCACTGGGAGGCGACTCGCGCCAAACAATGGGAGCTAGTGGAAGTAAGAAGCAGAAGACTTGGTCTCGACGGCCTTATGTGGTGCCGCCTTGTAATGCGATCTGATCCGAGTCAGTGCTGTCAAGCCACGATCACGGTTTGCACACTCCGAACGGAACACTACCTGGTGCAAATCGCCTCGTAGTTTCCCAACAGGCTGGAGCAAGTCTGAAGCAGCCGCACCCGCGTCTCAGCAGAACACTACGGCCGGCAGAGTTAAGTCAGGTGTCATCCGCGAGCCCGGAACTTCCGCTTCCCAGACCCCTTCGAGTGCCTCTACAGGAACCGCGTCTCGGCTGCAGAACGCAACGGCCGACACCTCTAAATTCAGACTCAAGTCAGATGTCATGCGCAAACCCGGAACTTCCGCTTCAAAGACCCCTTCGAGCGCGTCTACAGGAACCACGTCTCAGTTGCAGAATGCAACGGCGGGCATCTCTCAGCCCAGACTCAAGTCGGGTGTCATGCGCGAGCCCGGACATTCTGCTTCTCAGATCGTGCCTAAAGAAACCGCGTCTCAGTTGCAGAACGCAAAGGCCGTAACCTTTCATTCCCAGCCAAACCACACACACAACTCTCAGAACCCTTCGAGTGCAGCCGCGCGCACGTCTCAGCAGAACGCAACGGCCGGGCCCTCTCAGCCCCAACTCAAGCCCAGCGCTTCTAGCGCGTTCAAAGGAGCCGCGTCTCAGCCGCAGGACGCAACGGCCCTGACCTCTCATTCCCAAGTCAAGCCAGACCGCATGATCCCGTCTGGGCCCATCGAGCCCCCCGGGGCTGCAGGGGTCTCTGGACCCAATCTGGAGCACAGCAACGAACTGGTCGACGAAGACCCGGACCCATTTTCGCTTGTATATGACCGCACCACGGGGCGGTTCAACACGGAACGAGCTGTCTTGCTGACTGGCAAAAAATGCGAGAGAATGCTGGAGCCATGGTTTTGCAGCGGACTCCGTGCATGCAGATCTTCACCGACGACGACGTTTCTTCGGCAGGGACACATTATTTTATGGCCGTAACTCTCTGTGTTCTCTCTGGCAACGAGGAGGTCGCGTCTGCCTATACCGCGGATGGAACGAGGGATGTCCATATTTATTCATTAAACCATCTACTTACTTGCTTGTTCAGGTTTTCATTGTTGTCGAGGGGTCGATCACTTTCGCCATTGATCAGAACCCAGAGAAGCTTGTCGCAGCTGGCGGTACTTTCCTAGTCCCGTGGCAAAATACCTTTATTCTCCGCAATAGGAGCGACCAGCGTGCAGTCTTTACATGTGTCCAAGTGCAGCCCATATGCGACTGCCATAGCAGGGGCGTTGACAACGGCTCGGCGGCGCCTTGAGCTATGGCAGCAGGCACGAAGGTCGGGACTGGTCATGGCGGATGCGGAGGGCACGCACCAGGAGGAGGGTCCTGCCGATGCTATTATTTCTTGGAGAGCTGGCGCATTTTTCTTGCAATAGAACCTGTTGGCCTCGGTCGCAATCACACTATGATCCCTGTATACGTATCATTGTATAATACCTTGTAATCATACCTAAATTTCTTGGAACATTCTGCAATGCAAAGCAACAATTTATTGTGCTCCGATGCCGCGTGGGAAGCCTGGGAAAGCCCATTGACCCGATTGGGATTCCCAAAATGGAAGTATTGTCTTTTTCCCTCCACCATGACTATCGGACGACATCGTCCGGCAGTCCTCTTCTCCTCCATCATCGAGCAACATCGCTGACCTCCCGCTGTCTCACGATGATTGTGAGGCAGCCAGGATTCTGTGTTCTCAATTCCCAAGGGCCTCCGAATGGACTGAGGTACGTCCTTTGGTTTTCTTTTTCTGCCACTCGTACTCATTTCCCCGCAGCTGCGACTTCCTCCTCCATCATCGCGCAACATCGCTGACCTCCGGCTATCTTGCGATCATCGCGAGGCAGCCAGGATTTTGTGTTCACAATTCCCAAGGGCCTCCGAGTGGACTGAGGTACGTCCTTTGGTTTTCTTGTTCTGCCACTCGTACTCATTTCCCCACAGCTGCGACTCCCTCCTCCATCGCGCAACATCACCGACCTTCGGCTGTCTTGCGATCATCGCGAGGCAATCAGGATATGCGTTCTCAATTCCCCAGGGCTCGGAGTGTGAAGTACGTCCTTGGGTTATCTTGTTCTGCATGTATTCATCTCCCCGCAGCTGCGACGTCTTCTCGCCACGTCTTCCCATTGTACCGCCCCGCTCCGTCGCTATCCCGGTACCGGCCCGCCCATGTGATGTGAACTAATGCCATCAATCACGGGACCTGGTTGACTTCCTTCCACCCGCATGGCTGGACCGTCGAAGTCATCGAAAGCAACGAACGTTTCGGGCACCCGCCAGATTACGACCCGCAGCGCCTCCCGGCAACAACAGCAGCCGCAGCCACAGGCCCAGCTCTCCAGCTGTTCCTCTGAGGACGGCAGCAACGACGAAGGCTCTTTATACCAAGAGCCGAAGAAGAAGCAGGCGAAACAAGGTAAGCGTCAACTTTATCTTCGGTGTTGTGTGCTAACAACGACCCAGCCAATGAGGATCCCGGTGGCGAAGGCCGGCCCAGGCGGTTGACCGCTGGCCAGGGGGGCTATGTCGCCGGGATGCAGTGTATCAGTCTAGCGATAAGTCCCAAGAAGTCAGTCAAGCGCATGTACGTCGAGGACGAGGAGGATGCGGATGTGGATTCGCCCATAACCAAGAAGCGGAAGGGCAAGGGCAAGGGCAAGGACAAAGTTCAGTACACGGTGCGTTTCTACTTTCCTTTTCTGACTATGAGCCGAGCGATAATTGCTCGGCTCGGACTGTCCTATATTTCCGCTCATATAGTTCTCTCGTAGCCACCCAAGAGTTTGAAGTCCCTTCAAGAAGCTCCCCTCAGCGGTGGGAGGCTCACTGCCACGGGTTAGCCGCGCCCATTGTCCGAGATATCGAGCCGAGCCGAGTGATTATCGCTCCAGTTCGGTCTCATATCTTGCCGGCACATTACTGACGAATTTATAGGATTTTGGCAGAATGCAGGCGCGTATATTAGATGCCTTCCAGCTTTGGCCACCCGTTGAAATCGAGAGTCAGATCGCCAGCATCGCGGCCATAACCCAAACCTCGGGACACCCCTTCGACAATCAAGCGGAGGCACACAATATGAGGATCGATGATGTATGTTGTGTTGCCAGCTTCTTTCAAGCCCAACTCACTCTCATTAGATTGATTTTCCCCAGCAGCTGGTGTCTCCTCACGGATCAAGCAGTGGTAAGTTTATATAGTGCACGAACCTGAGGCAACAACTTATGCTTCTTCAAATGCAGGTACCCGCACATTCAACGAACCAACTCAGCCTGACCAAACACCTGAAGTCAACCACCACTGCGAAGAGGCCGGCTCGCAGGGAGTCCTCGACCGGGACAGACAGGGAGAATCAGATGGTGGTTCCGGAGATGAATACCGATACGAGCCAGAGGAATTAGAAGAAGAGGACGTCTATGGTAAGTCCATCACTACTCTTGCCTACCTGACGATCTTACCAATTGGCGCCGGGAAGAACAGGGAAACCAGGAAACCCTTCAGCAGGATGGCGACCGTTCACAGGGTCTATTCGAGGTGGAAGCAGAAGACAAAGACAAAGACAAAGACGGAGACGAAGAGGGCGCTGACGAGGATGTCTATGGTAAGTCCATCACTACCCTTGCGTACCTGACGATCTTACCAATTGACGCCAGGAATAAGAAGGATACCAGGAAGCCCTTCAGCAGGATGGCGATTGTTCACAGGGTTCATTCGAGGCAGAAGAAGAAGACGAAGACGAAGAGGGCGCTGATGAGGACGTTTATGGTAAGTCCATCACTACCTCTTACCTACCTGATGATCTTACCAATTGCCGCCGGGAAGAGGGATACCAGCAAGACAAAGAAGAAGGCGCTGCTCAAGAAGTTGGAGACTATCGTATGTTTATTATGTTACTTGTGCATACTTGACAATCTTACCATTGCCCCTGGCAGAACGGCCGCAAGCCCCTCCGCCGGTTACATTCGGTCACGCCGCTTCACAAATATTGTTTGCTCGTAAGTTTGTCATATTGCTCGTGCATACTTGACAATCTTACCATTGTCCCTGGGAAGAACGGCTGCAACCCCCTCATCCGGTTGACCGGCCAGCAAATCGTTCCTCTCTTCATGATCAAGAAAAGAGGCCGCTGACCCATGGCAAGTTTGTCAATCATAATATTTTGATTAATACATATTTGAGCCTGAAAAAAGGTCCAAGGGAGAGCCAGCAATCGGCCACGCAATCCCAGAGTCGCCGAGCTGGAGCTGTAGGTGGGAGCCAACCGAAGCCGAAGAACGGTAAGTTTTATGTATCTCGAGACCCGTATCTGACTGGGAAGCAGCAGCCGGACCACTTCGTGAACATAATCGCTGGTCGGCTGATATATGCGCTCCCGTAGATAGCCACAGGAAGTTGAGAAGTCGCCAGCGTGGCAACGCAGGCGCAGGCAAGCAAACGCAAGCCCCTTCATCTCGCAGTGAATGTGCCAAAGGTAAATTGGATATTAGGCCCTGGACGCCGCTGACACTTAATTATAGTCCCGTCACGTGAGGAAGGCGATGTGTTAGCAACCCATCGGGCCCAGAATCGCGCTGCTAAAGCACCAACCACGGAGAAATTGGCAAAGCATCGGGATGCCCAGGCCGCCGCCGCCAGAGTGAAACCGCAACAAAAACCTGCGAGCGACATGAGCGACGGAGAACAGAGCGACTTGTCGGAAGACGAAACGTCGGAGGTTATGGTGAAGAAGCGCCACAAGCAGGGATAAGAGCCCCACCACTGGCGGTTTTACTCTGGTACCTATCGTGCGGGCTTGGCCATGGGCAAGATAGAGCACCGCCGCTTTCTGACTTCATCATTATTCCCTGACAAAACCCAACACCTCTTCAAATGTGAGGAGATGGCTTTAACTGGTTTGAAGGCGTACGCCGAGTCTCTTGAGGACCCTCAAGAATTCGACTGGGGTAATGTTTCCAATTTCATGTCACCCGATCCCAGCTTACCATCCTCTAGAGCCTTTCGAAGTCAACCGCCAGTCCATCGCGAAGATGGTATGCCATGTCCCGGAACCTCGCTAGCCAACTAACTGAACTGCCTATACAGATGTGGGCCGAATGCTCTCGTGTCCGTGGCATAGGAAAGGAAATTGCCCATGGCGTGATCCTCGAAACTTTCAAGGACGATCTCTTCCCTCACGAGCACTTCAAACATCGAAAATTCACCGGGGAAGAATGGAACACGGAAGTCAGCGCCCACGTCAAGGCTTTGCTCACGCAGAGCTGCTTCCTCCGCGGTCGCGTAGGTGAAGGCAACAATGTATGCTCATACCCAGCATTTAAATGTGCACTGATTTATTACTTCACAGGAAAGACTTCTCGATTTCGTCTCGCCAGCGATCAAGAACACTCTGAAAGGGTGGATCTACGAGGGCGAGGAATGCCTCGACATGCGCTACAGCGAGGATGTCACGGACTTTACGGAGACGTCGATTGAGCACGTTGCCGCCGCGGCCACTTTGGTGAGTCATCCCTTGTATATTGAGATCATTCTGCGCTTACTATGTGTTTCAGCTCCGATGTGCTCTGGAGGAGTACGAGTTTGGTTATCGTAAGGTCGTGGAGTTTAGCGAGAAGCATTACCGAAAATACTATGTAACCGCCCGCAAGCTCATCCACCAAGCTCTCGCCGGAAAGCACGGCGGCATGATTGAAGACAAGTGGGATTCATGGATGTGTTTCTTCACGTCGGCATTTGCTCCTTTTCTCCAATTCCAACATCATTTACTAACCTCAACTACAGCGCCACGGATCAACCAGCGGCTTCTGTCAGTGGCGAAGTCGATATCGTTCTTGTTGGAGACCAGTCCGACGATCAGTCCGACGACCAGTCCGACGACCAGTCCGACGGCGCGTTCGTGTAGTAGATTATGACTAGATGATACCCAATAAATTCCATTTTCTGAACCACACGCCACGAGGAAATCGACTAGCACCTCCTCCAGAATGCTTCCGCTCCTATACGAGCTGCTCCGCCGTTCCTACGAGCTGCTACGCGACTGCTATGCGGCTCTATGCCGTTCCTACGACCCTCTACGCGACTGCTACGCGGCTCTACGAGCTGCTACGCAACTGCTACGCAGCTCTACGAGCTGCTACGCGACTGCTATGCGGCTCTACGCCGTTCCTACGACCCTCTATTATGGTTTGCTGGAGTGCTACAACAGCTCTAAGGACTCCTACGCGGCTGCTACGAGCTGCTACGCCGTTCCTACGAGCTGCTACGTGGCTCTACGCCGTTCCTACGAGCTGCTACGCAGCTCTACGCCGTTCCTACGAGCCACAACGCGCTGCTACGCGGCTCTACGACAGCTCTACGACCCTCTACTATGGTTTGCTGGAGTGCTACAACAGCTCTAAGGACTGCTACACGGCTGCTCTGAGATCCTACGCGGCTGCTACGAGCTGCTACGCAGCTCTACGCCGTTCTACGCCGTTCCTATGCGCTGCTACACGGCTCTACGACAGCGCTACGCTGCTATGCCGTTCCTACGAGCTGCTACGCGACTGCTCTACGAGCTCCTACGCGAGTGCTACAAGCTCCTACGGGCTGCTACGCGGCTGCTACCACGTGCTACGTGGTTGCTACGCGAGTGCTACGCGGTGCTACGAACTCCTATGCCAGTCCTACGAGCTGCTACGAGCTTCTACGAGCTCCTACGCCGCTCCTACGCCGCTCTGCGACCTCTACGCCACTCCTACGAGCCACTATCCTGTTCTACAAGGTTCTACTGGGTCCTATGGCAGCTCTACGATCTCCTACGAGCTTCTATACTGTAACCCTAACCCTACTACCCGACGCTACGCGCTGCTACGTGAGTGCTACGTGGTTGCTACGCCGCTGCTACGCGAGTGCTACGCCGCTCCTACACGAGTGCTACACCGCTGCTACGCGGTTACTCTGGAGTGCTCCAGAGATAGGGACCTCAGCTACGACGCTACGAGCGCTACGGGGTCCTACTGGTGCTCCAGAGCAGGCCCAGGGTTTGCTGATGCTGGTGGTAATCCGGCGCACGGACCCACGTGTAAGCGGCGTGTTGGGTCGAAGTTGTATGCCCTGTTCTCTGCGTTATGTTGAGGATGAGTTTGTTGCTGAATTGGGAGAGCACTGGAAGCCCCGAGGCCAGGTGGCTCGCACCTGCATCCCGTACTGTATGTGGCGGCGACTCGCGGCAGGCCGTCTGTTCGACTCAGACTCGGCTCGTGACCGACACCTTTTTCTAAGGGCCTTTCGTTTATTAATCCGCGGCGGGCAAGCAGCGTACAATTACATGCACCACGACCGGTGTTTTTTTCTCTTCTTTTGCTCTCGACGGAGGAAATGTTGTGCCTTCAAGTTGTGTTTTGGGGTAATTGGCTGCACGGCACGGTTTTCGAAGACGTATCCCACTAAAGTAATGTCGCACGCAGGTGAGATTATTGTTTTGCATGCATTAGGCACTCGTGTACACACTCAACGATGCGCAATAACACCCAATCAAGCCCCGAACGCGAATCGGTTCGCTCCCTCCTTCCACTACGATTCTCTTCATCATGAACTCGCTTGTTCGACTCATACTTGGGGCATATTCTGGAGAATGCGATTGGCTTATTTTTTGTTTAATTCCAGGGCAGGGGGAAGACCTTTCGTCTTTTCATCCGGGCGCGCAATATAATCAGTGCGTTCCGACCCCTTGTAGACACAGCTATGCCAGCTTCGGCTGGATCTGTCTAGATCTGTCTACATCCGTCTACATCCAAAATAGACAGAGGTGCGGCCGTCTTCGGCTATATCTGTCTACGTCATGTAGACTCGGGTCCGTCCGGGTCCGTCTATCTCCGTCCACGTCTGTTGAGTTTGTAGACACACCTCGGTCCACTAAACAAGGCACAATCTGGAATTTCAATGCATACAAGCCTCTTCTTGAGCAACAGAGATCCAAGAAAACCTAGCAGAATGTGGAACTGACGCCAGAACGTGTTGCGGAATTAGCCGAAACCAGCCAAATCTGGACAAACTGATCATAATCAAATCAAGACAAGATAGGCCTCCACTTCGCTCCCGTGACGGAAAACATGGATTTTAAGGTGATTCTTGAGCATTAAACATGAAGGAAGCAGTGATAGAAGGAGGCATTGCCGTTCTTCGGTTTGGACCACTTACCTATTCACCAGGGAGAAATCACGATTGACATGGGCCGCGTCTGCGGCAGCAGGCAATGAGGCTTCGCTGTAGGTCGCCGTTGGTTGAAATGACAGTTAGCGTAATATGCATGCGCAGCAGCACGGCCTCCACCAAAACGGTTGAACTGGCACATCGTGCCGAACTTGAAATTTGGAGCTGTACTATTCGGTCGCGATCGAGATCTGCGAGGAGGCTGCACCGGAGTTTTTCCGCAGTTCATAGTTTAACCAGCTGAGCTGTCTCGGACACAAAGGGGGCAGAAAAGAAGACAGCTGAGTGCCGGCGAAGACTGAGAAGAGGGACGAAAATGTAGATTAATACGGATCGAGTTGGGGGCACGTCGGATGATAAGGAACAATTACAATGTAGTAAGGTGAGAATATCTTGCAAGGGGGGGGGGGGGGGGATTTATTATACTCGCATGGTCCACAACATGAACAACGAGTTTACCGAAGACAAACAAGTAGGTACGTGAGGGTGTTTATCCTTACATAAACTCTACCAGATGCCAAGGTGAGCTAAATTCCCGCAGACCGAAGAGACCAGTAGCTTTCAATACACGCTTCCTATGTACTCACCTGAAGATGTCGAAATAGCAGGGGGAGCATGGTGGAGATGATTCAAAAGGATTGAATTACATAGCATCAGTGGCATTGCAGTATCACAAACAAAGAGGAGAGTGGGATCTAAAGCAGTCCATCGAAAATATCGCAACCAGCTGACTGGAATTGACACTAGGTAGCATGAGACGGTCGGAAGCATCGCATTAGACCAGACTGAACGCAGTGATTTGAACTTGAGAATTGACGGTACGAGACAATCTCTAGCGTCCACCAGCACGGGGAAAAACGACACGGCTGTTGAGCCACGGGAAGCCAGAAGAAAGAGAGCGGGTTGAACATGGGACGATTGAAAGCAAGGCTTGAGGGCATAGAAGATATTGGGGAGCAGCGGACAGGTGGGCGCTCGGGACGTTGCAATCAGCAGCCGACTGAGCACAGAGGAAAATAAAACGCAGGCGGGAGACAAAGGACCACCAAGAATTGGGGACAGAGGAGGTATCTGGAATCTGGATGAAGCGGCGTTGGGTGGTCCTTTATACGTTATATGAGCGCTTCTTATGCTGCGCCGCGGTCGGGGAATTTTGCCATCTCAAAAGGTCATGGATGCTGTCGTTCCGCGGGGCTCGCCTCGGGACCTTGAGTATCAGAATCGAGACTGATTGCACAGTGCGCAGTTGCGAAGCAGTGCAGGAATTGGCGGAGTTTGCGGGGATGCTGGGAATAAGTGCAGATTTGCTGTGCTCCGTAGTCCGTAGGTGCTGGACCGCTGTTCTGAGTGGGAGGCCAGTGATAGATGGGGTTATTGGTGGGGAAAAGACCAAGAGTAAATGGGGAAAGTGCACAGCCGAACGAGCATCTCGTTAAAGAACGGTTAATAATACCTCCACTCCGTCGAATTTGGGACCTCCGACCACACTGTTCACAATCATTTTGACCTTTGAGGTATGCCTACATATGTCCAGGTGTGTCTACCTGTGTCTACCTGTGTCTACACGGCTAGACACACCTAGACACACCTCGCTACATGTAGGCCAAGTATGTCTACTCAGAGTAGACACAGGTGTCTGTCTATGCTACGTTTACATGGCTAGACACACCGCCTGTCTATCTTGTGTCTACAAGGGGTCGGAACGCAGTGTTTCTCCCCGAAAAGGGGGTACTTTTACCGCGGATAAGTCAAGGGAAAAAGCTTAACTTTTGCGTGAGTCTTCCGCCAGAAAAAGGAAAGCTTTTACCATGGGAAAGATCCGCCCTCGATTTTCCGACGGTAAAAGTAGAACTTTTACCGCGGCATGTCCCAAGGTAAAAGTTCTACTTTTACCTTCGGAAAATCCACGGAAAAATCACAACTTTTACTTTCATCTTTTCCCAAGGTAAATTTCAGCGTGCACATGCGGCCCGCGGAGAGCCCGCTCAGTACTCGGCTCCGCACGTGCTCGCAGGTGCGACGCTGCGTGTGCTCGCTAACTTGGCATTTTGAGTATTTTTGGCCATTTCCTCTCGAAAATGCCAAAAATCACCCACTTGTGCCTCACATTCTGAGCTAAAACCCTCATCGATTTGGGTCAACTAAATTAGTAGTGAGATTCACTTTACAAGGGCTTTCATCCTATTATCAAGGTTTTTGCATCCACGTTGAACCCAAAAAGTCATTTGTTTCACAGCACCAATTCTTTTTATCTTGCGTGAACCATGGAGATATGATAGGGGTTAAGTTATGTCAGAGTTCTTGAAATTGTGAATAGTTCATGCCGTGATTTTATTGGAGTCATTCGGCCCAGAAATGAATCAGAATGAGCATGTGCAGAACATTATAGCACCACTGTATGAGGGAGGGCTTTCACATCAGGAAAATCTGAAACTGCTAGAAAGACACAGAGAGACCGAGAAAGACAAGATAGCTATGAAAGAAAAAGGCCGTCTATGATAGATGGGTGGAGGGCCGGTATTTTTTTCATAGACCATAATAGACACCACCGGGCCTATCATAGCTACATAGACGACGTAGACCAAATAGACAGGGTAGATCTCCTCATTCTTGTGGGTTTTAAGAGGGCAATTGAAAGCAAGGCAGAAAATAATTAATTCATACGAACGGTGCTACCAAAATTACGTATACATAACGGTACATCAAGGACACATTGACGGCGGACAGAAAGCACCTGCACGCACATCTGCGAAGGAGATTAATGTAGATAGCTTAGAATGCAGCAGGGCCCCAGATGGACAGAGTGTCAGTTGAAAGATTTTAGCAGGAAATACACGAATCTTGAGCCTTGCTCGCAAAAAGAGGGCTGGATACAGTTCAAGAACTTGCAGGAAGACTGGAGGCAAATCTTGAGAAGGAAGCGAAGATTGATGGGGTTGCACGAGCGAGTAGTGTGGTCGTTTGCGTGGACCTCCGAAAGTTCGTGTGATGCAGTAGACTTGACACCATGGAGCTTGACGACATCTTGATGGGTAAGTCCAAAGGAGTTGGGACTCAGGACATCTTGGGGATGGATAGAAGCACCAGAGAGGACCACTGTCTGCCAGAGTATAAGCATTGAGGCGGGAACATGAGGGGGAAAGGAAGGAAGGAATGATGGCTTGGAAACCAGACGACGCGCGGCCTGATGACGGAATAACCGGACGACGCGCGTCCTGATGGCGGAGCTTGAAATGACTTGTCATCTTTTGCGTTGACCTCTCGCCAAAGTATCCTGGCGGTCGCCCCGGCAATGGACCTCCGCGTGGTGCCCCACAAAATCTTGACTTGGAGAACCATGCCTCATCCTGCCGCAAGCCTAAGGGTTGTGTGGCGAGTCGGTGTCGCGTGAAAGTTAATTGAAAGGGTCTCAGCATAATAACTTACCTTTTGCAGCTTGACTGCTATGTATATTGCTACTCCGTTTTTCTCCTTTCCTTCTTGCAGGGCAACCAGAGAAACAATTATAGAACACCCAGAGAAACAATCATAAACCACGATAGAAAGGGACCGGATATATAGACTGCCATAGACAATGAAAGCCACCAAAAGAGGGCCTAAAAGCCTCGAAGACCATCATAGACCACAAGAGACCACCATAATTACTGCCTGCACTTCAGAGTATTTCAGATTTTCCTGATGCACTTCATTCATGGTGCACACAAAAAACGCACTTTTCAAACAATACACCACTGTCTGACACCACGTGCACTGGAACCGAGTTGTCATCTTACCGTTGTGCATCACCGGTCAAACATCTCTCTGTGCATGAGCGACAGCTGCAGCGTTTCAAATTTGAGGTGGCCGTCGAGGATATTGACAATCCTGTGAATACTGCAGTGAGGACACAGATATCCATAATTGGGGCAGGTAGGACATACGTGAGGGCGTTATTGAAGGTTCTTTGGGAAGGAGTGTTTAATCAGGGTAGAAACAGGGTCGAGGTGGAACAGTCGGTACTTACCTTGATATAGACACAGTCCTGACAGCGACACGGCGGTGTGCCTGCTCGAGGAGCGCCTCAAGCTCATCCCGTTGGCTCACGAGGGATGGTCAAAAAGTGTGATGTCCGAAATCCTAGAAACAAGTGAGCCGTGGCTGTCAAACTGAGGGAGGGACGTGAAGAACATCATCATTTCTGACAAAGGAATTGATTTCAGCCGTTGCAACCTGTTACGCGATGCACGTACCTAAAGAACCGTTCCGCGAAGCGTTCACGCGCCTTGATGCAACTGAATCTGATAAGTTGGAAGGCAGCAAGACATTCACGCTCCCTCGTACCTATCAAGCAAGCCGTATCTGGAGCGAATAGATGGCAGTGCAACTCGCGATATCTACGAAGGTTCAGATCGGCATGTCATGAAAGACTTCCAGCGCTGCCTGCCAGCTCTTGTAGTCGCCATACAGTTTAATTCGGTCCTAGACACAAAAGAATGACTGTAGGGATGATCCATATTATTCGAGGTCTTGCCTTGTTGTGGCGCACACCAAACCATCCCTTGAGCCCGTGTGTTGAAGATTGTGGCATTTGTGTCGACCGTGGTGGCGCAGAATTGCTCGAGCATGTTGATTTTGGTGAGAGGAACATCGGTATGTGGGATAACTGGCCAGACAAGGAAGGCTTTAAACGGTTTCGGGCCACCATGGAGGTCAAAGCACAAGCGGCAGAACACAAAGCGTAGAACACAAGCGAGTTACTCAAGCATTGTTCTGCGGTTTAGAAGGCCAGATTATGCAGAGGAGTCAAAGCACAGCCACTGCTTACCCAAGCAGTGGGATGTCCCCAGAACATGGGAGGACCCTTGAGAAAAACACCTCCCTAGGGCTAGTTATTCCATAAGAAATAATCTATCCCTAAGGGTAGGTAATAAGGGTAGCCTGAAGTGTTTACTTATGCTGTTTGTTATTCATATCCAAGTCAATTTTACTCGCGAACTGCATCAGGAATGTGACACACAAAAAAAAAGGAAAAAAAAATTGGTGGCCGAAAATTTCACCAAGTCCTCGATCCCAATTCGGAACACTACCGCCAATGTCCCAATTAGGAAGTTACTCCGGATCGGGTCGGGTGAAGAGCGCGGTGCAAGCACAGGGGTGAGCTGAGTGCAATTTGATACCAGTGTTAATAGATACCTCATACTTAGGCTGCGGAGAACAAATAATAGAGGGACAAAAAAAAAAAAAGAACTTGAGCAGGGATCAAACCGGCGACCTCTGGAGAAAAGGATGAGGTAATAGCCGGATCTTGGCGAGCACCATAACCATTAACCGACGACACCATGATCAGGTAGGGCACATAGCAATATAAAGTCACATTGTCGAACCACAGAAAAAAGAACCAGCATCCGAATGCGGACTACTGCCGCCAACATCCCAATTGGGAAATTTTCATCCAGTGAGTGTAGGGAACAACATCGGCATAAGCTTTTGAAGTAAATTATGTATAAGACAGAGGGTGTGGAACCCCAGTACCCTTATGTAATCTGATCCCATCATTTTCCCATGGACATATCTGAGGTTCGAGAAATTTCAAAAGTGTATTTCGGTGTTCTTTCGCTCCAGACATCATGTAAATAGAGAAGAAACAATAAGATTGTCATTACTGGGCTGGAATTGAGGCCTTTATTTCTGCAATCATTGAGGGAGGCAAGATACAATGATTTTGGTATGGTTTCTTAATCTTGTTCGTGGAAGGCGTAGAATTGTCGAGTGTTTGTTGCGATGGGAGGGTGAGATGTGGGTTCGAGTGGGTTTGTGGGCGTTCGCTGCCGCTGTGCCAGAAAGAGGCAGGATTTCGCCAAGGCGGCACTGCCCCCAAAAAGCGACGCAGGCAGCGGCGAATACAGCGACGTCATGTGGGAAGTAAAATCGAGGCCGCGGTACAAGGCGCACAGCATTTCGGAGTTTATGGGAGGGCGCGGAGGGCGTTTGGAAGACTCTGGTGCCAAATTCTCAACCCCTGCGAGGACGTAATGGAGTCGCGCCCCGCCATTCCAGTGTTTGCCCTGGGCAACATGCCAAGCTTTTAGAGCGGCAATGTTATTCCGAGCGGTGGAGCCGGAATAGACTCCAGCACCTGAGGCTGCGAAAGCACAAAGAACAAATTCGTCCGCAGGGAGCTGAAATTTTGCGGGAATTTTTTCCACCTTGCAGAAGCGGAGGAAGCGGTCGACGGTATACCCGTAATCGGTGACAGTCGAGTCCGCCCAGCCGTGCTGAAGGGCCGCCTGGACATTCTTGAGTGCACCTGCAGACGGTTTGAATGGGAGCTGGATTCCGCTGATTATCCCGGGTACAGGCTGGAATAAGCGCGGAGTTTTTGCTGACAACTGTATAGGGGTTGGCGGAATCGGGTGTCGTTTGTGGGAAGGTCGGGAGCGGATAGGAAGAGAAGCGGGGTGAGGAGTCGAATGCGAGTGTTTACGGTTCAATAATTGGGGTATGATGCGGCGGGAAGGCGCGCTGTAGCCGGGTGAAAGTGTAGGGTCGTGGGTGCGCATGAGAGAAGAGTAATTGTTTGTGATTCTTTGACGAAGACTTGATCAACTCGGAAACCGGACCGCGGCCAGTCAGCGCAAACAAGGAGAGACGAAAATTTTATGACGAAAATTTTATTGAGAAGGAAACTAAGCGTCACAGATAAGTGAACTAAGACAATAGGGTATTTTAAATGAAGAGGAAGCGGGCTGGAAGCCCGGATGAATGGGTGGTTTGCCTCTCGATGGCTTGTCTGCGACGTTGTCCGCGGAGGGAATGTAAGTCGTTGTAATCCAAATCGCGTGTGAACGTAGAAGTGAAACGATGCGGCGAAGAACGCGATTTTGCTCGGGGTTGCGAGACTTCCCAGCATCGAGTGCTCCAATAACGCCCTCGTTATCGGAACGAACATGAAAGTGAATGTCCGAATGGCCGCGGTGAATCGCAAGGCGCAGACCAAACTCAATGGCGACCATTTCAGCCCACCCTATGCGACGGCCATCATCATTCCAGCCGTCGCACAGCTTCCACGATTTCCAAACGTCCTCGAAAACCACGCCGATGCCCCAGGACGTAGAGGCGTCGACCCAGAACGAGATCGTAGATAAGGTGGGGGGCCGAACAAGGGTCGAGCCGCAAAACGACTTGGATAGCTCCGCGCGCCACCAATTTATATCCGCTAGGACGGTGGCGCTAGGAGCTCGCCTGCTGAATGGAGAGCTGGCGTGGGAGAATGACGCCGCAAAGTTGGAAATGGCTGGGAGGCGCGAGCGCCCATCCGGCACGGCGAGGGAGCAATGGACAAGTGTACCGAGCACGGATTCAGCTTCCTTGCGATTAAACTTGGCGCCCGCGACCCAGACGGAAAGCTTATCGAAATAGCGGCGCTTCTTGTCGTCAGGGATCTGAACGGTTTTAGAGACCAGGTCCCAAACGAACCCGATGTATTTGAAGGTCGACGCGAAGGGGCGAGTTTTGGATAGCTTCCATGGCCAGCCGAGGATTAAGGCGAGGGCGTAGATGTCTGAGAGAGAATAAGGGTAGGAACCGTCTGGATTAAGATAGCGGAAGAAAAGGAAATCATCGACCCATTTTTTGATGGGCCCAATGTCGTTCGCGATGTAAAGCGCGGCGATCGCGTCAGCAAGGCGTCCGAACACGCCGGGAGAACTTGCGCTACCGAATGGCGCGTTATTATCAATGTAACAAAGGCCGTTCCAATGGACAATAAAATGGCGTTGTTGGTTGGGGTGAATGGGGACACGACGGAAGGCCGCATCAACGTCGAGGGTGGCAGCCTCAGTGCCGGGCGGCGCGTCCATCACCATGAGCACAATCTCAGAGAACGTTCCCCATTCACATGGGAAATCGTCCGAATCGATCTCAGAGTTGACGGAGGCGCGAGCGGGGTCGTTACGGGGGAAGGAGAAGTCTTGGACGATTCTAAATTCGTCGGGGCTGCCGGCTTTCGGAACAACGCCAACGGGGGAGGTTCTAAAGTGGCCAATTAAATTATTAAGGCGAGAGGGGGAGAAAGGACCAGTATAGTGCCCAGCCGATTGCTCGGCGTGGATATAATTAAGTACGACGTCGGGATGTTCGAGTGCGGAAGGGCGATTAGGTGGAATGAAAGTATCGGTGAGGGTGGAATATATTCCCATGTCGAAACCTTCCCGAAGGCCGACAGGGACGTCATGAAAAATATGGTATAGGTTCGCGCGACGGATAAGGCGCTCCCAGCTATCCGGCAGCAGGGGGGTGACAACTGGAAGAATACTAGACAGCTGGGCATCGCTGAGCGCCGTGGGAGCCGTCCTTGGAGGCGCAGAGAGAGCACCAGTGCTTCCCGCGGCTACAGTTGCGGCCCTCGTCGCACCCGTTACGTCCGTTGTAGCCGTAACAGTAGCTAGCGCCGTTACGATCGGTGCGCGGCTGTCCGGGCTGGAGCGAAATGAGGATTGCGTCATTGCCGTTGACGAGCTTCGTCGCTTTGCAGAAGCGGCTGCGATGGTCGGGGTCGAGGCTCGCACATATGAAATAGCGAAATTGGGACTTGACACCGGGAGGGCCTGCGATTTGGAGACGATTCGGGTTGGCGTTCCCTCGAAAGGAATTGCCCTGCTTCGAACGCGAGCGAGAGTCAGAAGGGTCGGGGTATGGCTGGTAGCGCGTATTGGATGTGGAAGAGGGCGATTTTCCAGTGTAGGATTTGGAGAGCTCCGCACGAGCGGTCTGGACTGCAACGTGGCCCATGTGTTTGGCCTCGAGATCGTTCCAAATCTCGAGGTGGAAAACGGACGGGTCGAGGCCGTGGTTGCAAGAACGGCGGCGCACTTCGGAGTCGTACGCGACGCAGACGGGCCAGTTATCGCCCTTGTTCGGCTTGTCGCGGATGCGCTCATAGTGCACACGCCACAGATCGGCCTCCTTCGGAGCGTACGTCTCAATCAGCTCCATGAGGCGCCCCCAGGCCTGGAACCACTCGCCAAAATCGAGTGTGAGTTCGGGCCCGACTGGGAGCTCCTTGCTCTCGGAAACTACGCCGCGCGCCCCGTCGATGCTGTAGAGATCGTCGAGGTCCTTGGCGAGTGCGCTGTTCTCGCGAGAGCAGAAGGCGTCCGTCAGGTACTGAAGCGGAACGTGCTTCGTCCACCCTTGCGGCCCGGTGAAGCGCTTCCGAATCGCCTGCGGTACGATGTACGCAGTGTTGGAGACGGTAAGGCCGAGCTGGCGCTCCGGACGCTTGTTGTAAACGAGCGCGGCGGTGGTTGGGTTTTCGTGAGCGGGCACGGAAGGGGAACGAATGCGGTCTGAAGGTGAAGAGTATAAGAAATTGAACGGAAGGCATGCGGTAAGGGATGGAGCTGTGCAATCATCTGGTTGCAGTGGAAATGAAGTGAATTGTGAGGCGTGAATTGAAGTCGAGACATTGGTTCGTCGCGGCAGGTAGAACAACGTATGAAGTCGCGTGTGAATCGAGACATGAGCTCGTGAAGAATGCCATTTGAATTGGCCGAGACATGAGCTCGTTGTGAAGGTATGAATTGGAAATTTTGAAATGATGTGAAGGTGAAACCGAGGCGTGAGCTCGGACATAGACATTTGAAATGTGCCCATAGATATGAAACATAAATGGAAACGAAGGGTGGAGCGGAGACGGCGGAGACGGGGGAAGAGACGGCGAGGGGAGGGAGGAAAGAGGAGGAGGAAAAGCTCACCTGGATCGAGCACGCTCTGGAGTGCCCTTTCTAATGCGGCCGGAGGCAAGGACCCCAGAAGTTGTAGCCGCGCCTCCCTATCCAGGTCCCGCTCGCGGGGCTCTGGAGAGAGATAGGTCGGCGAGGCAGCCCTTGAAGGGGGCCTCGAGGCGGCAACGGGCGGCTCTGGGGACGGAGAACGAATCCCGTGCCACGAAGCCACAGAAGGAGACGGTGATCGGGCTAAGTACGCGTCCCTCACCCGCTTAGTGAAGAGCGGTGCGTAAAGAGGGTCGCGAATGAGGTCGAGGTTGGTGTCTAAATGGGTCTTGACCATCGCTTTCAGTGCGGGTACCGTGTAAGTCGGCGGAACGGGGATATTGAAGTCGGCCATAGCGGACAGCAGCTCCTGGGTATTGAGAGTGGAAAGAGTCTTTGTGAACTGGGTAGGCATGATGCTGATAGAGAAAGGGACGAAAAAGCGAGTTGTTGTCGAACGAGTGAGGTCGAGTCGTTGGGATGATGGCGGTTGGGAAGAGGAAAGCACAGAGCACCGCCACATCCTTCCGTGGGTCACAAGACCACGCACCGCCTCCGCAAGCTACTCCGGTGCTCCCACGCTTGCGCACTGAAGCCTCCTCCAGTTTCTCCTGGATCTCGGGGGATGCGACGTAATTGACGAGATGCTGCGCAGTAAAATGCCCATCTTTGGCTGCGAGAGACTGGAGGAAAAGCTTGATCGCCGATGCGAAGTCCTCGTCGTGCAGAATGGAAGAGTGGTACTGGCCATAGCGATGCAAAGGGAGTTTTTTCGAGGTCAGGAAAGCATGAATCCAGCTGCGAATGCTTCGTGCGCGATACGACCCATGTCCCTGCGACTTGGAAACAATCATCGAGGCCTCACGCCAGGTGTATGAGAGCTCCGAGTCGAGGTAAAGATTGAGAGCTCCGACCATGGCCGTGATCCGGGCACGGAAAAATACGTCGAGTTTTTTATCCTTGCTTTTGATGGTGAGGGAGGCGAGGGCGCGACGAAGGGAAGGGAAGTGGGTGTAGTTTAGTTGGTTTAATGCACGGTCTGCTCCGCTCTCAGGACTGGGATCTTCGAGCCCTTCCAGGAGCTCCCGCAAACGGACATGAGCGATGTTTACCGGATCCATGCAATCCGGAAGAGATGGCTAAAAAAGATTATGAGGAATCACCAGGCAAGGCAAGGGGTATAACTGACCTGAGCATCGACCTTTGGAGACCCTACTTCATTTTCTGACCCCTCCGATTCATCGGCACTCGACCCACTTTGCTCATCCATCGAATCGTTGACACGAGCTGTCTCCACGGCTTGAGCAGCAGTGTCCACCCGCCTTTTCTTCATCACTTCCATGAATTCGAAGACACTTTTATAGCCCTTCGACGCCAGGTCTTCCGCCCTTTTTCGGTGCCTGTATTTTGATTTGCCCGAATTTTTGGTGTAATGTTTCGGCCGCTTTGAACCCTTCTCTCGCTGGCGCTCTGCACTCCGAGCCTCTTCTTGCACATCACTGAGGAACTGTGCAAATGTTGCAAGTCCATCTTCATCAGCAATTTCAGGAGCTTCGATCACCTCGTTGGCCAGATCTGTGTCTCGATCGCGCTCCAAGTCGTCGCAGTCCAAATCCGGCAGCTCATTGCCAAAGTCAAAATTCCAGGTCTCGGTGTCATCAGGATAAAAAATAAACTTCCACAGCCAAAAGTCGCGGAAACAACGCTACTACAGCCTGGGTGAAGAGTTGATGCCATCAATACTCAGTGAGGAAAGATATAACGGCCGGAAGTTAACGTTGATGGATGCTTACATAACGGTGCTGGAGTTCCACGCCCTCTGTCTTACAACCATGGTTAGAGCAGGGAAAAGAAAAAAAAATTCAAAGAAAGAAAAAAAAAAAAGGACAGCCATCCAAATGCAGACTACTACCGCCTACACTCCCAATTGGGAAATTTTTGTCCATTTCGTCCGGGAAGGCTACGGAGCAACATAGTTCTAATACTTTGTGTGAACGATGATATACAACCACGTTGAGAGCAAGGAGAAGGGCAAAAAAAAAAAAAAAAGGTAAAAAATAAGAAAATAAAAAATAAATTCACAAGTCTTTTGGGCAGATGTGGGTGTACCCACCATGGAATGCTCATACCCACATGGCATGGGTATGCCCATGTGGGAACCAAACAAACTGTGGTCATGCCCACCTAACCCTAATGAAAGCTGGGCATGCTCACCATATGTGGTCATACCCAGCACGGCATGCCCATATTGTACGTGGATATATCCACTCAAGGTGGATATACCCACATACAATATGGGCATGCCCAGGTGGCGTTTCAGGTGGGTACGCCCACAATTTGGAATTTATATGTGGGCGTGCCCATGCAGGATCTGGGCGTACCCACATGGAGACCGGGGGATATACCCAACCGACTGTGGGCAAGACCACATCATGTAAGGTGAGCATGCCCATATAGGCATATGGGTATGCCCAGATTGACAATGTGAGTACGCCCAGACTCGCATATGGGTATGCCCAATATGGTGTTTCAAGGGTCAATTCAGCAAGGCGAGTGCTAAGACACATTGATATGGCCAGGCGAGTGCTGGGGCACATCAATATGGCCAGGCAGATGCTGGGGCAGGTCGGTATGGCAAGGCGAGTGCTGGGGCGCATCAATACCGCAAGGTGAGTGCTGGGGCGCATCAATACCACAAGGCAAGTGCTGGGGCGCATCGATACCGCAAGGCAAGTGCTGGGGTGCATCAAGACCACAAGGCAAATGCTGGGGTGCATCAATACTGCAAGGCAACGGCTGGGGCGCATCAATACCACAAGGCAACTTCTGGGGCAGGTTGATACGGCCAGGTGAGTGCTGGGGCGCATCAATACTGCAAGCCGAATGCTGGGGCAGGTTGATACCACGAGGCAAGTGCTGGGGCAGGCTGGTACAGCAAGGTGAATGCTGGGCAGGTCGGTACAGGAAGGCTGAGCCACGAAAAGGGCCCCACATGGGGGTGCAAAATTGAAAAATTGGCTGGGCAATGGACAAACCACCCAGTGTCCCCATGGCACGCCAGTAGGCATACAAGGGCTGTATAGGGCCTCAAGAAGGCCTCCTAGAAGGGAGGAACCAGGGGGGGGGGGGCAGCACGAGGCGGGAAAACGGCCCCATGCAGGCCCACTTCAGGGTACCTCGAAACTATCCTCGCTAGGACTGACTCTGCCAATGAGAGGATGGCCCCAATAGGTCCCAGATCCATGGATATGACCAGCCCTATTGGGCATATCCATCAACATGGGTATGCCCACCTGTTCATGTGGGTGTGCCCACCATTTGCACATGTGGGCGTGCCTCCGCTCGCATCCTTGTGCTCATCGTAGCCTTGACCTGCAATAAAAGTATGGCACACTAACACTGCACATAGTCTGTCAAATTTAAATGCAATTTACTTCTGCACATATGTAATTCCTTCACTACTACTGTGGGCAATGGAAGAAAAGGGTGATGTGAGGGCAGGGACATGAGGTTATCTCTTGAGGATGTTCAATCCCCAGTACTATATGATGGCACTTCAGGCTACCCTAAAACTAACCTCACTAGGACTGACTCTGCCTATGAGAGGATGGCCCTAATGGGTCCCAGATTCACGGATATGACCAGCCCTATTGGGCATATCCATCAACATGGGTATGCCCACCTGTTCATGTGGGTGTGCCCACCATTTGCACATGTGGGCATGCCCACGTGTCCCCTATAACCAGTTCGTTTTGGGGATTTTGGGGTCTGCACGGGGCTGTTTTCCTGGCTCGTGCTGCCTGCCCTGGTTCCCCCTTTCTAGTAGACATTCTTGGGGCCTATACAGCCCTTGTATGCCTACTGGCATGCTGAGGGGACGCTGGGTGGTTCGTCCATTGCCCAGCCAATTTTTCAATTTTGCACCCCCATGCGGGGCTCTTTCTATGGCTCAGCCTTGCTATACCGACCTGCACCAGCATGGGCCTTCTGACCTGCCCCAGCATCCCCCTTGCTGTACCGACCTGCCCCAGCATCTGCCTGGCTGTATCAATGCACCCCAGTACTTGCCTTGCTGTATCAATGCACCCCAGCACTTGCCTTGCCATATCAATGTGCCCCAGCACTTGCCTTCCCAGCACCCACCTTGCTGTACTGATGCGCTGCAGCATCTGCCTTGCTGTAGTGATGCGCCCCAGCACTCGCCTAGCTGAATCGACCTTTGAAACACCATATGGGGCATACCCATATGTGAGTCTGGGCGTACCCACATTGTCTATCTGGGCATACCCATATGCCTATATGGGCACACCCACCTTACATGATGTGGTCCTGCCCACAGTCGGTTGGGTATATCCACCGGTCTCCATGTGGGTACCACTTCAGGCTACCCTTATGACCTACCATTAGGGATAGTTCCCACCTCATGGAATAACTATCCCAAGGGCCTTGCGTCTAAGAGGTACATCCCACCTGTGTGGGATGTCCCACCACTCAGCTAGGGACATCCCACTGCTTGGTGAGGGATGTCCCGCCCGCCACAGGCGGGCAAAAAATTTGCCTTTTTTGGTAGGTGTGGGACATCCCCCGGCCGTAGGCCGGACCGAAAAAATTGTGTCCCTGCAGGTGGGACATCCCTCGTCAATGATGTGGGACGTCCCCCTCAGTTCAGTGGGATTTCCCCCTGACGTGGGAATTCCCCGCTGGGACATCCCATCTGGGTGGGATGTCCCTCCTCAATCTGTGGGATGTCCCATCTTTATTTATTTGAAGGTGGGACATCCCATCTGTAATTAAATCTTGAGCAGGATATCCCACCCATAATTAAATTTGGGTGGGACATCCCACCTGTAATTAAATCTTGGGTGGGACATCCCATCCTAGCATGGGATGTCCCTCTGTTCCTAGTTTCTTTTTTGGGACCATAGCGGTTGTTGTGCTATGCTGTTTTGTCATTTGCTTATTTTGGACCAGTTATACTGTATTTGCTCTGCCCTCCTCTATTGAATGGTTAGTATCTCTTGTTATATCTTACCTAATTTTTGTACCCGTCGTCGCGTGTTGAATCCGCACCAAGACACTTCCTTTTCTTTGCCCTTTGGCGCCGTGTTATTAGGGAGATGAGTCTATATCATATGCAGTCCTGTAGGGCTAATGTGACCTAACGGTTAAATGCGCGGAAACTCGCATTATGTAATATTTTTTCTGTTCCGGCGAGCGTTCGAATCCCACCGAAGTAATCCTTTTATTTTATTTTCTGCCATTTCATTTGCTACACCTTTGGTATTTTACTGTGATCCGATGTGACTATCTGGCTTTATGTACCTTTATTCGGTGTTCAATATTATTATAATTTCGCACAAGTTGTTTTTTCCTAACATGCACAAACAACCCATCGCGTCCCAAAAAGGAAATTATCCTGCACCAAAGCACATAATGCATAATCATGTAACATAAAGGCATAAACATCTCAATACAATCCAATACCACCATTTCAAAACCCATAGAGTGCCCGCTCCGCATTGTACCGTTCACAATCATTCTCTGTCTCGAACACCGGCGTCGTGTTATCCTCTAGCCGTGTGTAGCGGTTTCCCTCCTCCCAAACGATGGTGTAGCGGTCCGCTCGACTAGATTGCTTCACCGCACGGAACCCCCGCGCATACCAGACTCTCGTCGGGGCGTTTTTCACATCGAAGTGACACTTGTACGGGAGCCGTGGGGCGACGAGCTCGGGCGCATCTGGCTCCGGGGCTGAATCACGCTTGCATTTCTTGGTCGGATTTGCCTGGGTGTTCTTTGGAATAGAACCAGACATGATGTGTGTCGTACTTGCCAAAAATTGATTTGCCACCGTTACTAACTATTTGCAGCGCAAACATAAATGTATGCATTGACGCATGCTTCACGCAAAAGAAGAGGAAATCGCCCCGCGACCCGCCTCGTACGCATCCGCAGACGCACTTCTTCCCCGAAGACACCGCTGCACGGACAGAAGCCTATGTGGACGATGTATGGCAGGTAGAGGAGAAGCGGGCCAAACGACGGAAGGCAATGGAGGACGCATTGGACGCAGAGGATGGGTATGAGCACCCGCGGCTGCTCCTTCCCCGCTCGGTGCTTGACGGATGTGAGGCGTCATTCAAGGCAGCGGACGAAAAACGCGAGAAGGCCAGTACCGAATTCTTCGAGGACACGGCGATCATGGGCTTGCTTTGCCGCCACGATCGAGTGCTGTGGCTCGTCAACATGCATTCGGCGGGGGAAAAGAAGTTCTATGTCACTGCCCTCATGGAGACCCTGTTCCAGCATCTTCCCCGACGTCGCCTGCTCGTTCGAGCGCACTTGCCGGAAGTGGGGATTCCTCGCCCGCTTCATGGATCGCCTCGCATTCACCGTGTCGGTGTTCCACGCTTTCGGCCATGAGTGGGCCTGTCAGCTGCTCTACCACCCGCGCAAATGCAAAGGGTTTGGCTTCATGAACGGCGAGGGCTGTGAGCACTTCTGGCACTCAATCAGCCATTTGATCGCGAACTTGCGGATATCAGGGGTAAGTCATGACCACGTCGAAGCCGCGGTGGCAATTGACAATGTGTACAGTACCACAACCGGCTTTACACCCTCGACCTGCAGATCAAGCATGCAGATGAGGCCAGTCTGGCGAACCTCGGCGAATGGATTCGGCGGCGTCGTTTACACAGTATCAAGAAGCGCGCCGAAGCCACCCAGGCGTTACAGGACTGCGGCAAGCCTCTGTCGCTCCTTCGCAGGCAGTGGGCTCTGCAAGTTAAAACCCAAACCAAACTTTTGCTGCGTACGCGAACACCCCTCCGGCATTGGATGCACTAACTAAGTCGATGCTCGGGTGCAGGTCGTTCCAAAAACAAGGGCCAGCAGGCAGTGAATGCGGTAATGCTCCTGCGTACTGCATTGAAGGTGCGGAAAACCCAAGTGATCCAAATTCGACGCAAGTTCCTGGACGCGGTGGAAGAAGAGGACCCCGACGCCGCCGTTTATGAAGTGGAGTTGGCAGCGGCAGAGGAGGCGCAGGCGACGGCTGAAAGGCACTTGCGCAACAAGGAAGATGCGCTGGGAGTCTCTCAACGCCAGGCTTTGCATACCCTTGCGACAAGTCAATACCTGCGTCTCAGAATGAACGCGCGCGCCCTAAAACGTCGACTACGGGATCGTCTACGGTCGCGGAAGTTCGAGCTCGATCGGGTGGAACGTTCGTTTCGGCGGCTGGTCAATGGTGAGCCGAACGTTTGTGACAATAGAGCGACCGACTAATGGAATGATCCAGACCAGAAGTTGTACTCGCACACTGAGTCTGCAGTGAAACGTCGCGAGCCCACGATCAGCAAAGTCAACGCCGACTACAACAAGCTGTGTGGCGAGATCGCCAAGCTGATTCAAGATGGCCAGGCGCCTTGGGGCGCCATCGCGCCTAACCCAATACTGGCGAAAGGAATCTGGCAGCTCGATGTCGACGACGGAATTTGGGAAGACATCGGCCTGGACGACGACGACACGGAGGCAGCTACAGAACCGCCCCCTTGGTTGTGCGACGAGCAGGTGCGCTCCGGCATCAAGGCGATGCTGGAGCTGGATCGGTGCGACGAGGAAGACGTGCGATTGAAGAAAGAGACGTGTTCGTTGCGGGAGTGGTTCCCCGAGGAATGGGCAACAGTAAATCTGGCGATAACGAAAGCGCGTACGTGTTTCCCATGATAATACTGAGTGGCAGGCTGACGATTGGGTTGCAGGAAAGAGTAAAGATAAATATCAACTACGACTACTTCGCGAAAAGCTGGTGCGCCTGTGTGCCACTTGCGACAGGTCTCTGCCCGACCTCGGCATCGAAGAAGGCACGTTGCCACCCTGGGGCCCGGCGCCGCACGAGGCGAGGACCGGCATTACGGTGGGAGTCGGTCGGACGACAAGGAAGGGGAGGACAGTGGGGCGGAAGAGGAGGAGTTTGGGATGTTGGAGGCGATGGAGACAGCCGACGTTTATTGTAACGCACGGGAGCGGGACCGCCTGTACTAGAATACTTTTTTCTCGTGTCTTTTTGTCCTGTCTTTCAAAGTTGGGGGCCGTCGCGACGCGTCGCGCCGGGTCACGTGGGCGCTTGTGGTCCCGAGGTGCCGAGGGACGTCACTATAATTGCCGCGCTATTTGGCTCCGGCGCTTATTTTCCTCTTGCTCCCGTACCACCATCATGTATTGTAGTACAAATGTAGATATTATACTTACTACAAAAAGAATGTAAACGAGAAGATTGCAATCGAGGCAGACAATGCCGCCCCGCCCAAACGGGTGATCAAAAAATATAGCGATCGCCAGGCCACATCGGCCCAAAGCAGAAGAATAATAGGAAGGTGGCAAGATACAACGCGCTGGCAGTTAAAAGCCAACATCGCAGAGCACTGCAACCTCTGATTCCGCTCACCACGCACTATGCCGGCCGTCCGCACCCAGAACAAGCCCTTGCCCAGACTCACATCGCCGTTCCTGCCTGCCTCGGTGATGCCCCGCATCGACAGTCGACAAGGATCGAGACACCACCAGCTTCGGCTGCTTGCGGAGGAGGAGGAGCGGGCGGTGCTAAACGAGCAGGTGTATATGAATCGAGCCTTGGCAAGTAAGTGTCGCACATTCTACAATCGAGGTATTCGATCTGACTGTATTATTCAGACCGGTTCCCCGACGATGCCATAAAAACTATGGAGTTCAAATTCAGTCGTGAGTGGATGCCCGCCCCCCTGCGCTGCGCTCTGATGTGTCATAGTCGACGACTATGCAGAGCGCTTTGGCAAGTTCGTGCCCGATGCCGAGAATGCGGAGTGGCACGCCAGGAAAGAGACTAGGTTCAACGAGCTGACTGAGAGGCGCCAGGATGTCGGTGCGTACTCGTATTGTGCCGATGAGGCGTGCGCTGACTTTTCCTCAGTGTATTTATCGCACATCTCGCACAAGTCGGAATTACTCCAATATTTTGAGGACGGTACGTGGCATGATTGTATAACATGCAGCTACTGAAACGACGGGCACAGTGCGCCAGTTCGAGGCTGAATTTGGCTTCCAGTTCGAGGTCGACGACGACATGCGTAAGATCCTATCCAACAAGGAGAAGATCTTGGCTGAGTACACCGCGCTCATGGACCGCGTCAATGGCGATCGTGGTGCGGCCTGCGACATTGCCGGCAACGGTTATCGTTTCATGGTGAAGAACCCTTTCCCGGGGGCGGACGAGCGCCGGGCCGAGTTCGATACCACCCGTGCGTCGCGCATTTTGATTTCGTCGCCGTCCTTGTACTGACCGCTATATACCAGTCCGTCGCATTTACGCCCGCTGCCGCCTGGATGGCGCATCGCCACGTAAGGCGACGCTGAACGCCAAGTTGTTCGTTTTTGACTTGCCGAATTACCACCCGGAGCGTCACGACGAACATCTCACATATGATTGTCAATGTGAGTGGGTCTTATCCGGCGTCGCATCTGGTTTTGACGTGGTGCGTAGGTCGCGTTTGGGAAGTGGATGCAAAGGAAATGGTGGCGGATGCGTGCACAGAAGCGGCGGCGGGGAAATGTCCGCCTCGCACAGTCCCGCCCGCGACTTTCTATGGTTTCTGACGTATATAATTTACCACTGTAGGGCGCGAGAATGATTTTATTATGTCCAATGCATGATTCTGTATGATTTTTAAAACTCCTGGTCAATGTTGCTCTGTATACTGATAAAGTCGTTCGTTCATTGAGCCAATGGGAAGCTGAATGATGGCAACCAAAGCGCCATTGTCCCCTTTCGGGTTGCGGCTACTGCGCGATCGCAGTGGTCGATAATTTTCCACTTTGGGCGATGGCCACCCATTGTTGCTCGCTTTGGGAAAGCGGTGGCCTGGTATAGCTGTAGTATAAAGGTAAGGGGTTTTTACGGGAATCTACCATCCCCGCCGCCTCATTTACCATCCCCACCACTTTATCTAGCACCCCCACCCCTCCCTCATGATTGCTGTCAAAGCCCGCCGTTCTCTCAAATGCCTCCCCCTTCTGCCGCGCTCGCCCTTCAATCGCAAGGTGACGTGTCGTGCGCCCAAGGTCCGCCCGGCGATGCGCAGCGCCGCTCCCGCCGTCCTGCCGGTAATGCTTGCTTGATTGTGGTGTAATATCCGCGCACTGACTTGATTTCCCTTCAGATGCGCGTCTCCTGCTACGACACTTGCGTTCAGTTCCGTGCGGTCCCGGCACTTTCTTCCCTCTCCGCTGGCGAGGGATGTGAACACCCTTGGCACTTCCTCATGTACACGATGGTCAGTCTATCTTTTGATTCAGCTCCGCTTCTTTCTGACTGGAAATCCCCCTAGTACCTTAATACCATGTCGCCCTTCCTATATCGCATGGTTTACGCTCCTGCCACCGAGGTACGTCGTCCATTTTCATTTTGGTTGGCAGCCGTGTCTGATTGCCTTCATAGTCGACAACCGTGGCCATCAGGCGGCGTCGCGCCGTGGCGTCCATCCAGGCCTTGCGGGCCAGTCTACTTGCAGTACATGACTCTTTCATGGCGATCCGGGAGCGATTCACCACCGATCTGCACGCTGCGACTGCGTCGTTCAATTTCTAGTAGACGCGGATTTGTAATGTATGCCCATACCTTTGTTATTTTATGTTGCCCTACGTTATACTATACATGCTTTACGGGTCTCTTTGAAATGGAGTGATTTCGTGATGTTTGACACCAGCCTCAAGTATAATTTCCTTTTTGGGATGCGATGGGTTGTTTGTGCATGTTAGGAAGAAAATAACTTGGGTGAAATTATAATAATATTAAACACCGAATAAAGGTATATAAAGCAAGATAGTAACATCGGATCACATTAAGATACCAAGGTGTAGTAAATGAAATGGCAGAAAAATAAAATAAAAGGAGTACTTCAGTGGGATTCGAACGCTCGCCGGAACAGAAAAAATATTATATAATGTGAGTTTCCGTGCATTTAACCGTTAGGTCACATTAGCCATACAGGACCTCATATGATATAGACTCACCTCCCTAATAACACGGCGCCAAAGGGCAAAGAAAAGGAAGTGTCTTGGTGCGGATTCAACACGCGACGACGGGTACAAAAATTAGGTAAGATATAACAAGAGATACTAACCATTCAATAGAGGAGGGCAGAGCAAATACAGTATAACTGGTCCAAAATAAGCAAATGACAAAACAGCATAGCACAACAACCGCTATGGTCCCAAAAAAGAAACTAGGAACAGAGGGACATCCCATGCTAGGATGGGATGTCCCACCCAAGATTTAATTACAGGTGGGATGTCCCACCCAAATTTAATTATGGGTGGGATATCCTGCTCAAGATTTAATTACAGATGGGATGTCCACCTTCAAATAAATAAAGATGGGACATCCCACAGATTGAGGAGGGACATCCCACCCAGATGGGATGTCCCAGCGGGGATTCCCACGTCAGGGGGAAATCCCACTGAACTGAGGGGGACGTCCCACATCATTGACGAGGGATGTCCCACCTGCAGGGACATCCCACTGCGGTAAATGGGACATCCCATGGGGTTGTGTGGGACATCCCTTCGATTGAGGTGGGACGTCCCACATTTGTCATGGGATGTCCCATGTCCCACAGTTTGCCTCGGCGGAGACACATTCCAATGGGCAATACAGAGACATATCCGACCCGGGCGCTAGGTGCATATTCGAGCAAGGCGGTAGGTGGAGGCGCATTCAAAGGCGGTAGGCGGAGACACTTGAGCAAGGCAGTAGGCAAAGGCGGTAGGTGGAGACACATTCCAACGGGCAATGCAGAGGCGCATTTGACCAGGGCACTCGGTGCATATTTGAGCAAGGCGGTAGGTGGAGGCGCATTCAAAGGCGGTAGGCAGAGACACATTCCAACGGGCAATGCAGAGTACTTTTTTTATAAGCAGGATATACCCAACTTTAACTGCTCAAAAAGGCAATTAGACGCGAGGCCCTTGGGATAGTTATTCCATGAGGTGGGAACTATCCCTAATGGTAGGTCATAAGGGTAGCCTGAAGTGTGGGTACACCCAGATCCTGCATGGGCATGCCCACATATAAATTCCAAATTGTGGGCATACTCACCTGAAACACCACCTGGGCATACCCATATTCTATGTGGGTATATCCACCTTGAGTGGATATATCCATATTATTTCTTAAAAATGTCCTGGGTATAACCACGTATGGTGGGCATGACCACAGTTTGCTTGGTTCCCACATGGGCATACCCACGCCATGTGGGTATGACCATGACTTTGCCATGGGTATGACCATTCCATGGTGGGTACACCCACATCTGCCCAAAAGACTTGTTTTTCCTTTTTTTTCTTTTTTTTTTCTTACCTTTTTTTTTGGCCCTTCTTCCTGCTCTCAACATGGTTGTATATCATCATTTACACAAAATATTGGAACTATGTTGTTTTGTAGCCTTCCCGGACAAAATGGACAAAAGTTTCCCAATTGGGAGCATAGGCAGTAGTAGTCCGGATTCCCACACAAACCCATGGGATGTCCCATGCACCGCAGTGGGATGTCCCCGCGGGTGGGACATCCCCCATCAATGACATGGGATGTCTCCCTGACATGCGAATTCCCCATTGGGACATCCCACCTCTATTTATTTTGAAGGCGGGACATCCCACCCATAATTAAATCTTGGGTGGGACATCCCATTCCACAGTGGGATGTCCCTCTGTTCCTCGTTTCCTTCTTTGGACCGTAGCAATTATTATGGTCCATTGTTTTACATTTCCTTATTTTATTTCTTCAACTATCTATATTTAATGCCCTATCCCCCTATACATGGGTCACTTAGTTCAACGGTTAGTATCTGTTATCTTATCTTACCTAATTTTTGATTTTCTCGTGTCACCCGCACCAAGGTACTTCTTTTTATTTTCCCCTATCTTGGTGCACTGTCCAGATGGTCTTATATTATTTGTGAGCCATATATGGATCCTATGGGCTAGTCGCTAAGAGCCCTACCTTCTTCTCCCTGGTACCTTTTTTTCCGGCTCTGACAAGCATTCTAATGCCACCAAGGTATTCCTTTGCTTTTCTTTTTCTACTATTTTATTTTCTACCTTCGCTGAGTACCTTCTGATCCTATGTTACCATCTTCCTTTTGTACCTTGCTCCAGTGAAACTATTCTCAACTGAAACATTTATAGCATCAACATTTCATAAGGACATAACACATAATCATGTAACATAACGGCATAAACATCTCAATACAATAATACCATCTCGAAACCCATAGAGTGCCCGCTCCGCATTGTACCATTCACAATTATTCTCCATCTCGAACACCAGTGTTGTTTCATTCTCTTGCCACATGTAGTGGTTTCCCTCCTCCCAAACAATGGTGTAGCGGCCTGCTCGACTAGATTGCTCCATTGCAAATAATGTCTCCTTTAAAATTTCTGTCCAACTGGAGAAAATCACAACTCAGTGCGGCTCTGCAGGCTTGGGTTTAATTTATGCAGGGCACGGGGCATTATTTAGATTTTAACATCCAAGCTTGACTGCTAAGATGTATCTATCCCAAACCGTGGTGAGCAAAAATCTTTATATTTTGGCAGTCTGCGGTCAAATATAAATATATATGCTGCCACTTACCAATACCATCATAGGGACAATCGGGTAAGGTGATGAACAGTAATGAATGCGGCTAAAAGGGCGGCGATGCAACCTGATAGTAAATATAAAAGGCGGTGACCAAACGTTACGGTAGTAACGGTACGCATATGTGACAATCACATGTGCCTCTCTCTTTGGCACTCCCGCTAGTAAGTCATGTTTCTTCCTTCCCTCTGTGCTGCTGGTGCACCTCCCACCTCCCTGAGGGCTTGTTGGAAAATGGATCATACCTGGGCATATTCCAATAAACCCCCGGAGAAGTGGTAGGCACGGCTTGCCCCCTGCTGTGTCAACATCCACTGACTACTCCCACTTTGTCCAGGTGTTTTGTCCATGATCTCCTTTGTCCCCCTCCGTCTGTCGCGATCCTTCCTTCTCTGTCTTACTTCGTACTTGGATGATCTCCTCACCACTCTGTCCCATATGCATCTCATCTGCACTTCCCCTCACCTGGTCCGTTCCATATGATACCGTGTACTGCCACGTGTCCGCCATTCCGTTCACTGCATCTGTCCCCTTTGCAAATTCTTGCTTACCTATCGCGATCTTCGATTCTCATCCGCCTACGTGCCACCTTCATATCTTACTGATGCTTCCACAGGACAGGCCAGCCGCGCCTCATGTGCGCCTTGCAGACACGCAGGTGCGACCTCGAGGCGCCGAAGGGTGCGGGGAAGAACAAAGGGAAGGCAATAGAGTTGGTGCTTGAACTGGACTGTTGCCTGGTGTGTATCTCTCTCGCCCCTGCTGCCTCACCCCACTGCCGTTTTTACCATTGCATTCGCCCCTACTCTTTCTGCCCGCTGTCTGTCTACATCTCATCCTCCCATCCTCGTCATTCTATCTTCACTCGTGACGTCATACTGACAACTCTCGCCAGAAGCCAATCACGCAGGCCCTCGCCCCCGCGTGCGCTCCGCACGCTCGTCGACACCACACTGTGCACGGGGCCTGCGCTCACATCAGGAAATCTGCGCACAGCGGATGTGGGCTAATGACGCGTGTGACTTTGATCAGTCCATATCCGGCCTCACCAGCGCTCGCCAGCGCTCATTCAGCGCATTGTCAGCGCATGCTTCTCATCAGCTCTTCGCCAGAATTGTACGCTGCGGGCCAGCGTCGGTCAGCGCGACACGGAATTATCGGGCCTTATGATTCCGGTGCCAGACGGACCTCTGCGCCGCCAAGAGCGTGACCTGGCCGCCGCCGCTGTTTGTTTGGACTTCAGCTTCTTCCCTCAAGTGCGACACTCTGCCCCCTCATGGAGTTCGTAGGGACTTCACAGCCCTCACAGGACAAGGATCTCTCGGTGTACTGCGCCTCAGCAGGGACCTCGCAGCAGGCCACAGCAAATGACGACTCAGACGGCGACTGGGACGTCGACTTCGTCTGCTCTTCGCAACCATTGGAGGATGGCGGGGATGAATGGTCTACTGCTTGGAGGCTCAAAGTACGTGACCAGCAGCTCATTCCATCCTCACCACTACTGACTATCGCGTACATCCTAGATTCCCACTCATACTACATCACCACCTGCGCACGATCACAAGCGATCTCCGAGCCGGAGCCGGAGCCGGTCACTATCAATGTGGACGGGGAGAGCAGCGACAACCATGGCATCATTGACGGTGATATGCTCGCTCGTCGTGCTCGCCGTGCTCGCCTTGTCAGAAGGGTTCCACCCGCGGTACGCTCGAAATTCATGGTCGAGCTCGGAATTCCCTTTGACGGCGCTTTCTGCAGTCATCGGGGCTGACCACGGTGGCCCCCACCGCCCCCCTATCGCGTCCTCTGCGTCTTATCCGACGCGTCACCATGGTAAGTACGGCAGTGATCGTTCTTAGACGTCCTCTGTATTTACATCCAATCATTTAGGCTGCGGAGCTGGAGAGGAGACGGAGACGTGCGTGCGACAAGGCACATCGCATCGTGAAAAAGATACGTGCACATGCCCGAGCCACGTCGCGGTTACGACGGAAGTACAGCGAGTTGTGCGCATATCTCCGGGAGTCTAGGACTCACAATAAAGATAATGTTTTCCCACCTAGCTATTTAAATACAAGTCAAGGTTTCTCCCACTTTTAAAATGCAATGGAATACGAGGCGTACCTACAGCTTTTTTCCCTAGCCCCACGTAAGCAGCTAAAATTGCCTCTTTGGGACTCGGAAGCCCTGCTTCAAGATCGACCGTGTCGGACAAAATAATACACTATGGACGGGGGGCGCCGTGATTTTTTTTGTAAATATTTGTGGGGCTTCTCTACTTCATTTCAAGTGATTTTTGACTGTCATACTAAAACGAACATCAGAAGTAAAGTCCGGAGAAATGATTTCAAGGCAAACCGCCTGCTAATCAGCTTCAGTACCAATTGTGTCTGCACCGCCTGCGCGCCCTTGATATGCATGGTCCTAAATTGACTCAGTCGCATGTTCAAGCTACCCTGATTTTTCTGTACAGCTTCTTTTTCAGCCCTCGACAGTTAGGCCAAGATCCAGGATTTCGCAATCTCGGCGCGTGTGGTCACAAGTGTGACCCCCAACGCGCAACTTGAATTTTCCGCGTAAGCCTCCATTGCGGCGCGTCTCGACCCCTCAGTTTTGATCGCGGTTGTGATTTATCGCGACGAACATACATTCCATTTAAAAGTAAGGTAAGCCCGAGGGGCATGGTATATATTAAACTAGAAGTCCGCAAAACCGAGGTCCTCCACCTGATCATTGGCACTGGGGACAATAAGCAATATAATGACCCTGTATATCCTCAGTATATCCTCAGTATTTTCCAAAAATCCTCAGAATATACCCCCAATATACAGGGTCCGTATATGCTCAGTATTTTACATAAATCCCAAGGAAATACCCAGAATATCCTGGGTCTGGATATGCTTAGTATATTAGCTAATATCCTGAGCATATCCTTACAAAATCCTGAGTCCATATATGTTAGCCATCAGACCTCAGTATTTTGCAAGTATATTGCAACCAAACAACCTAAAAAAAGATAGGAACAATTGCTTAACTGGGTAATAATAGTTGTCACACCAGAAGTCAATTATCTGATCACAATTAGATTAATGGAGGGTATTGCTTACTGGATTCAAAAACTTCTGAACTGCAGCCTACATAATAGAGGACAAATTACAAGAGCCTGTTCTCATTTATTCTCTCGAGTGGGTGCAACTAAACAACAATAAGAACTGTAGTGTCAGATGTGGTACTATGCATTGTCATGATGTCTATGTAGGTTTTCCAACTATGGTACATAATCCTAGCTATGTTTCAACCTGATTTTGGCTGCACTTCCGGCTCTCACCCAATAAATGGTCATCTGGGTGATTATTGCCAATTTGATGAAATTCAGCGAGAACTATGACATAACAGAGTGGAATGAATCCTGGTGAATGCATAAACACTCTGGTACATATGATTATATGTTGTACCCACCTGAAATCTGCTTTGGCAAAGGGGATTTAGCAGAAATTCCCTCAATCAGTTGTTGTGGTTCTGATGGGACTGATCTGGATTATTTCAAGTCATACTGGGGCCTCTGAGGGCCAGAAGGATTCATATACATATACATATGAATCAAATCACAATTATCAAAGGAAACATTGTAGGGTGTATATAAAGTCATTAAACAGGACAATATTATAATATCCATGGAAAGCCACAGTTCACATGTACAGCATGGACCATGTCGCATACTAAAGAACCATAAAAGTTGAACTTGAGACCAAAATGGATCTGATTATCTCATCTTGGTCTGTGCACTGACTCTAAGTATCACATGACCCCAAAAGTGCTTTTGGGGTCATGTGACCTTCTAGCATGACAACATTGTTAATATTACAGTAAGAGATGTTTTGGTGCATATCTAGAGTGGTACATCATATGTTTATGCATATAAAAACCTGATATTTATTATGGTATTGTTAAGGCAATATACAGTGGTGCTATAATGTTCTGCACACACCTGTTTGAGCCTGTTTCTGGGCCGAAACATTTTAAATAAAATGCTGGCATGGATGTCAAGCGATTCTAGGATTTTTAGAGCAGTTAAAACCATACCTCACCCATGTCTTCCTCTCACAATGAATTATTTGGGTGTTTTCTAAAAAACTGACTCCCTGGTTTCATCCTGTATTGAAAAATGGCCTATATACCTTGAAAATACTTGTAATTCAGACCTACTTACCCCTTTATTTCACATGAATCAATAGAGATTTGGGCTCACAATGGCACATATAAGTTGAGCATTTGGGGTAGTTTTGACCATTTTGAGTGTAAAATGCTAAAAATCACTGACTTGAGTGCCACATTCCGAGCTCAAATCCAGAGTGATTTGGGTCAACGAAAATGTAGATAATGTTCATTTTACAAGTACTTTCAGGTGAGTATAGAGTTTTTGTCTCCAAGGTAAATCCACAAAGTCAAATTTTCCGACACCACCAAATCTTTTTTTCCTGGGAGAACCGCACAAGGATGGTATGGGTTAAACTGTGTAAAACTTCTCAAAACTTTGTTTATTTCATGCTGCAATTTTATTTGAAGTCATTTAGGCCAGAAATGAGCCGGAACAGCCCTGTGCAGATCATTATAGTGCCACTGTATATTCATGGGTTACCAAACTTAATCTTACTTCATCATGATTGTGGTCCATGCTCTCTAACAAGTTAGGCTAAGGGAGCATGTAACATATGTCATATGACCCTGGTCATGAGTTTGCTTGGCTGGTTGAGGGAGCTTGTGACCTTCAGTGACATAAGCTACTACTGCTCAGGCTCCCGGGTTCAAACCTGGTAGAGTTCTTTTTTATACGGGTGCGCACCGGCTTCCGTTTCAGGTGAGCGGACCATGATAAAGGCGGAAGTGCGGGGGTTGAGTGTATCTTAATCCCGGCGCACATCGTATGTTGTGTAATTTACCCAGAGTGTTTTGGAAGCATAGATTCTGCTGTTGACAATACGCACAGTGTTTCGATCTGCCGGTGTGAATTCCTCGTGAGAGTCGCCGTCAAAATCGCGGTTGAGGAGTCGCCCGAGGACATGATCCTGTAGCTTGGGTATAAAATCCTGAGCAACGTCAGGGAAAGAAAGTCCGCGCAGTTTATGTACTCACCACCATCGCGGGATCTCCCGTTCTGGAATGAAAATTATAGATGTCGAGAGGATAGCGCCTGGCGTCGCTGATGTGGTGGTGAATATCGGCTGGCGTCGCACCGAGCGAATCGTCTTGCCCGAATCCAACGTGATGGCCGTGTTTTTTACGCGCAACCCGCTCGGCCAGTTTTGCACGCGCAAGCCGCATGTAGTATAGTACACTGATCTGCGCTGTATGATTTTGCTTATTGGTCAATCCATAAAGACGCTTCACGAGACGATGAATACTTTCGCCCTATGCCACCAGTCAGAAACCAAGCTTCTAAAGAATTTGAGGGCACGATGGCCACTACTTACGAGTTGTGTCGAGTACGAGTCAGTCGGACCAAAGAGACGTATTGTTGGCTCGTAGTCGCCCATTGCATGCCAATTATACATGTTCAGATTGAGTGTCTTCTCTTTCTTCGATTTAGGCGGAGGCGCTGAGGGAGGCGCTGAGGGAGATGCCGGGGCCTCGGCTTGGGGAGGAGCACCCCGAGCCGCTGCCGCAGTGGCTGCACGCTGCTCGCGTCGCCCGCGAGCAGCAGTCTCCCGGGGTAACTCGAATGTCTGGAACTGCGAGCAGGTAGTGTTTTTGAAGTCTCGCATGAGCCGCCCAATTTCAGGTGTCAGCTTTTTAAGATGTTCAAGTGTCGGATCGGTATGCATTCTGAGCTTGGCAAAAGCATGCCATTCAGCCATCCGATAAAGCAGTTTGAGGACGCGGTCATTGTGTTCAGGCGGGAGAAGACCATCGAAAGCCGGGATGGCACATTGGAGGAGATCTTCGAAGTCTCGGGCACCAAGCTTCTTCATTTCCGAAGCATTGGTGGCGAAGCGGCGTATCGTAGCATTCCCGAAGCGCGGCATTTGCCGGTATCTGTTCATCCAGATCAGCATGCTTGCGGCACTGGAAATCATTAAAATGTCACCGTTTATCTAGCTCAGCGACTAAGTCTTTCCCGTTGGGCATAGCATACAAAAGTCGAATGAGATGCATGAAAAGGTTCTTCCACACCCCGAGTTCATACTCGTGCATGAAATCAACAACAAGCATACGGTGGAGATTAAAATCCCCTCCGATACGCTCCATGAACGCATTCTGTGAAACAGATTGGTTAGTACTCAATATAATTGGAGGCGTCTGTGCACATACCAGAGTCGGAACAGAGGAGGTATCTTTGAGAAGATTATCGATCTTCCTCGATCCAATGCCGTGTGCGAATACATATATCTGACGGCGAGCGGTCTTGATGGCATCGCCGAGGTACTTGCGGATGTTCGAGACTCTGGCCGAGATATCACGGGCAAAACCCATGAGGTGCAGTTGTGATTTTGATGTGAGGCATCGCGGACATGGGCAACCCCCACCGTCGCGGATCGTTGCAAGTAGAACCCTAATAAAGGCAGATCAATATATGAACTATATGCGAGAGTAACAACTACTTCTCCGGATAATCAGCGAAGTAAGTGAAGAGACGTGGATAAACCCGTCGTTCAATACCATCCGCGCATTTAATTACGATCCCATAGGTATACGCATGGATGAATTCATTGTCTAGGAGATGCTTCCCCACAGCGTGCATCAACTCCCGGCGACAATGGGTGAGGATATCTCCCTTCTGAGTGGACCATTTGACGTGGAACTGAGAAATCAAGTCTTGAATCGAGTCCGGAAGCTCCAGGACAGTTGTATCAGATTTAATTTATTAAATGCTCGATCAGACTCACCGACGGAATGTAAGCGACATGATGTTCGGCCCCGACGTTTGGTTTAATACGGATATACTTCGAGAGATTGCCGAAAAGCATGTAGATGGGCGAGAGCTTAGCCGTGCCGAAATTGGCGAGGTGGGTGGAATCGGACCAAAACATCAGTGCCGCTATGACTTTCTCGCGTTTACAACCAAGATCATCAGGGGGGAGTTTCCCGTGCCTCTGCAGATGATCATACTCTGCGATGAATGCATCAGAATTGTAAAGCTCACTGAAAACACGTATCTGTGCAGCACTGCTTCGGATTTTGTGGAAGAGTTTGAACGGGGCGAAATGGAAGTGGCGAGAAAGAGGATCGGCGAATGCCGATTTGATCACCGAAACGAGGCTGCGATAATACAGGCCGGGTACTGCAAACATTCGGGACGGAATGTTCGGAGCCCCAGACGGAACCTCGATCTCGACGCTGGCCTTCTTTAAATCACTGAGAAGCGGGAAGGCCGTTTTTGCATCTGCATCGACCTGTTTATTGGCACGGCCAGCATCAAATTTTGCTAGCTCCTCGACGTCGAATTTTGGATCTAGGAGGACGTCATGGACGAGGGAATTGAGCTCGCCCTGGGACTTCGTCGTAGTGCCGTTATTGAACCAACATAAGGCGGGAAGTCGAATAATTTGCTATGGATGGTGGCGCGGCCGAAGTCGTAGCTGGAGGCTGAGTCGACTGAGTCGGATTCTGCCGCTGAGCGAATTGATTGGACAGGTCATCCAATGATACCAAAGAATCTGGATCGTACGTCGGCCGATGGAGGTAACTGCGCCAGAGACCGAAGGTATTTAGCACAGTTTCGAGGGTGTCCTTGACGATTAACATCACGCGAGGTAGCGCGGGCTCTGTTGGTGTCTCTGATTCAAGGGGAGGCACGGGGGGTAACGATTCAGGGAGGATATCCCTGTAACGCGCAGGCAAGCGGATATTTCGGCGGCCTCTCCCCAATTCTGGATCGGGCGGAGGACGCGGAGGTGGAATTGGAGCTGGGCCACTTGTAGCGATGGGTGCGTACGAGTCCTCCGGGGAGATGTCTGCCATATCGAAATCATTCGACAGCGAATTCTGGGTGAAAGAGGGTCCCGCAGACTGAGACTGGGGGTCGGTGTTGTTCTGAAAGGAGTTCACATGATGAAGTTAGGACTAAAGGAATTAAAAAATGGTACCCACAGGCAAGGACGAAGGTCCTGAGTGTCCGAGTCTAAATTTGCGTTGCTGTAGAGCCGTAGCAGGTGGCGGAGATTTTCGTTTCGTCCCACCAGGTCGAGTTTTATGAGAATTAATACCGAGCGCCACCCTGTCCCGCCGCGCATTAATTTGTATCTGCTGGAATTCAGCCCATTTTTGGCAACCCTCATGGTGCCGAGTGAGGGCTCCCGTGGAGCCGGCAGTTTCCTTACATCCTGGCGCGCCACAGATGAACACGGCCATGCACAAAAGAAATATGAATATGAGGCCGGGATAAAAATAAGGACGGCGCCAGTAGAGGCGTCTGGTGCCCTGAGTTTGGTGGGTGCCCATGGGGGGGTCTGAGAGGTGCTTATCTGCCGCGGCGGCGGCTATCGTCACGGAACCGGGATTTGCGCTCCGCATTTGCAAATTCACTGCACGATCACGCACTAGTTTGTTGACTGTTTAATGCAAAAGTGAGCGCGGGATATATAAGGGCGAACGTGTTTATCACCTCTCGTCCTCCCCCCCCCCCATCATCCCGCCCGTACATCCCCGCGTCCACCCCCATCTACCCATGCAGCCGCCTGCTGGATCCTCTTCATCACGCTCGAGCCGGCGTCGCTCACGCTCGCGTTCCTCCAGCCGCAGCCGCAGCCGCCACAGATCGTCGAGCCCTGGCCGTGATAGCTCCCCTATCACAGGTCACCGGTCTTCTCACCGGTCATCGTCTCGCCGCTCGTCATCTGGGGCCCGTGGCGCAGAGCGGGTCATTGACTACAAGGCTGCGTTCCTGGCCTTACAAGTACGCAACGAGGCCGACGCGCAGAAGAAGAGGAAACGCGGGCCAGCTCAGTTCGTATCTCGATCCGCTGTCATCGCTGCCATCGTTAATACTTATCGGCCGCAGGACATCGGGTAGCACACAAGCAATGGATCGAGGCTTCCGCATGCTTTCAGTCCTGTTTGGCGAGATATCGATGGTCATTTCAGCAGCAGAGACCTACTTACTCGACCCATTCCCGCCCGAGAGAATGATGTGTGTGGGGGTTTATTGTCTACAGTGGAGCATGACTGGTCGCTACCAGAGCACGTCGTTTTCCGCATTTGGCCAGTGATCTGCTGACTCATCGCCATCAGGATCCGATGCAAGCTTCGCTCTGGCGACCTCGACCTCAATGAGAGCTTTTACTGCCACATCTTCTACCTCGGCTTCCAGGGCGACAAGAACAACATCGACGTCGGTTTTTTGAAGAGCAGATACATCAGGAAAAACACCCTTTGCCAATTTTCGGAAAATTTGTTGACAATTGGCAACAATTTTTGAGAAAGAGCAATTTACAACAATTGTGAAGGAACTGGGACATTTTGTTCGCAAATGCGACAATTGATCCGCATCAGCGGCTGTGCTATTCCATGTCACTCTCAACTTCCACAGTTTTTAATGCTGCTGGAAGAGGTATTAGGCAATACCTGTGCATGGCACAGTATGGAACAGCACATATATTGAGTTCCACAGGAGACCGAATGGCAATGGCATGACACCCGCCTAGAAACCAGAATTGTCCAGAAATGCTGACATTCTCCCAACATTCTGCACCATTTCCGGAGCAATCCCAGACGGCATGATCAAACCAGGCCTAGGAGGTGCAAGCAGGATGCATTCATATCATTGGTACTTGTGGGGGGTTAATTGCTTGTGATGGGTAAAGTGAATTTCCCTCACTTTCCTCGTGCAGCTTTCTAAATTCTGTACAAGTCATTCAAACTCCGCTCGGACCGCTCCGGATGAAACGTTGATCGCTCGCTTCGGTGAGTTCGCCGATCAAGTGTCGATCAGGAGCCACACAACGCCAAACGTTGATGAAACTACGCATTTCTTTCTTTCTTTCCCCCCATCCTCTTCCACCAATTGCCGCTTTTGGGGGTCTTCCCCGTCCCAGCTGGTTTCTGCAAGGTATGCCCCCTTCACCACTGCCCCTGATAACCTTCATTGCGGGTTTGACCTGCAAAAGCCTGCTCAGGCTGCAGACAGAGTCTTTAGTATGTCCTTTGCCGTCTTCTATCTCACATCTTAACCACTATACTTCAGCTTAACATTCCGGGGACTCACAGCGCTCTTACCGTGCCGCCGCCCGCTCCTGGTCCTCGCCAAGTCCTCGCACCAGCACTTCTCCACCATGATCGTGCACATTGATCAACAGGTTTAAGAATTCCTCTGCTTCTTCTGCGTGTACTAACAGTTCTTCATCAGAACTGTCTAGCCACCCGCCTTTGATCACCTCCTTCAAAGTATGTACTGTTAACTATCATCCACGGCTCCGCTAACTTCACTGTCTGCGATAGGTGCAAACACGTAAAACCAACATCGTTGATTAATGCCGTCGCTAGGTACTCGCTGTCGTTCACTGCCCGGTCCCATTGCTGATATTATTGCTCTAGCTGTCCCAGGTTATCCATCTGGACCGGTAAGTATGCGGCCACATCAGTCGTAGATCCGTCTCGCCTCTTGCTACCGCCGGCTGCGCAACAGATCGTTACGCGATGCTCGGTATAATGTTCCCCATGCGTTTATCTTCTTTCGCTCACCTTTCTCTTACAGCAGAGTACAACGCTCATCCGCATGCCGGCGGACCACCTATGAGCATCTTCGGGAGACCCTGTGCTCTGTCCGCCATCGCTAATTTCATACTGTATGTTCCCCCGTCGCCTTTGATCCCGATCTTTCCTCATGTGTTACTCTGCAGCCGATGGGATCCACGGATGTGGGCAGGAAGGGGTATCCTACGTAGTTAGTGTATGTGTTGATATGTGTAAGTAGCGTGAATAATTATATTCAATGTGTGCCGTATCCAGTGACCTGAAACTGTTCTCATAAGGTAACATTCTGTCCAACTGCATGTCAATTCTTCGCAAATGGTAGCCAATTGTCGACCAAATGGTAGCCAATTGTCAAGGAAATGGCACTAATTATCAGGGACTGAAACATTTCAACAATCGACCATTTTCCAACAATTTTCATGAATTAGCAACATTTCACCTGAATTCTTCGCACTTGCCCCCAAAAGGCAATAGTGGTTTTTCCTGATGTATCTTGTCCGAGTACGCTTTTTCTCCTCAGCCAATGCAGACGCTCACCGCCACGTCACAGGGCTATAAATCTGTCTTTACAGGTCCCACGTCGGCGAAGTTCGAAAGCAAAATACCCCTGCCTCCAAGAAGCCCAAGACCACGGCCAAGAGCGTGCGCAAGCCGATGTGCGAGATCATGAATATGGACGGCAAGGTGACTCCCCGCTCCATCGCCTACGTTGCCGTCCTGGTACGCTCCCTGGTCCTCGCACCTTTCTGAGTCTGAGCTGTTGTTGCAGGAGCATAGCAGCCTAACCACTACCAGCCAATGGAGCGAGGAGTACTACGGTTTTTCGTACCCGCAAATGTACAACTTCATCGTCGGCTACTTCGAAGCTCCATTGGAGGGGACCCCACGCCGCAAATTCGTGGATGATCTACTAGAGTGGTGGAACAAGTGCGTGCTTGTTATCCTCTCTGTCTACCTCCCAACTAACCTGCTCTCCTGTCAGGCAAATATTCCCCACTCATGCTGCCTCCGCATCCATGGATCACACTGCCAGCAGCTCCTTCTCCAAGTTACGGGAGCAACACCGTGCTCGCGAGGCGGCGGCTGCGGCTGTAGCCGCCGCCGCCGATGAGGCTGCAGCCACCACCGCCGATGGGGCTGTAGCCGTCGCTCCTGCCGCCACGGCAGCCGACGACGCTGCTTTCGCTGGTACTGCTGCCGCGTAGTTATACCTCCTAGTCCTGTCTCTCTACCTGCAATACATATATATATTCCTGCTCTTTTCCCCCCAACTTTCTGGAATCGGTGTGCGCCAGTAATGTAATTGATTGAATATACTTTGGTCGGACATGAGCTGCTACTGGGATATAATGTCGAGCTGCGCTGAGTATCTAAGCCTGCGCTGGTCGTAACTGATGAGGCCTTCACAGACTAGTGCGACGCTCACCAGCTACTGACCCGCTGTGATGGGATGAGCACCAGTCGTCCACCCGCGAGATGGGATGCTCGCCAGCTGCCGACCCGCGTGATGGGATGCTCGCCAACTGCGACTCGCTCTGATGGATGTCGCTAGCTTCGTTGAGAGTAAATGAGCGATCATGATTCCGACCAGCTGATCAGCCGATACTGTGATTCGGACATCAATTATATGACCATGTGAGCGCTTATCAGCCGTGCGCAAATTTCCTGATGCACGCAAGCCATGCGGCATCTGTTTGCACGGGACCCAGGTCTCAAGCCGGTGGTCAGTGTGGACAGTGCGTTCCTTTCGCTCTTTTTTTGTTTCCGTCCTCCTTGTCTGCAGCCTTCTTTCCCTTGTCTGCAGCCTTCTTTCCCTCGTTTGTGTCCTTCTTGCCCCGCATCCGTTTGCGCAGCTATATCCTGCGTCCGGCCATCCTCGTCACCCCTTCCGTTATGTTCCTTGCTTTCCCATCGACAACGTACATCCACTCACGCTTGTCCACAGCGCCGCACCGACCTCTCCCTTGCACTCGAGTGCCACCCGCCGCAAGGCGCGATTGTTCACTGGTTCATACCGCGCGAATGATATTGCTTCATTTGTATGCTTGCTTGTGTGCTGGCGCGTGGTTTTAATATATATCTTACCTGCCGTTAAGGATTTTGTGATGTCTGCAAGCAATAGCGAGACGAGAACGGAAGAGACGGGCGAAAGTTCGTAAGTATACGGTACAGATATACCAGACCCGGGGCAAAGAGCTGCAGTTTTGACCTCCCCGCAGCGGAGTCGCAGTGGTAAAGGATGGGAGAACCCCGATCATTTCGACAATACATTGGCTAAGCGGACCTCTCTAATCTCGACCATCTGATTGGGAATGCCGGTCTCATGGTCTCCATAATCCCCTCATTTTTGCTCCAGGACAATAATTCGTGGGAATCGACGAGCGGCACGGGTAGCAGTGAGGCCTGGGTCATGTTTGACCTGGGGGCTGGTAAGCAAGGCATGATTAGTATCCCTGTACTTGTTCTAGTGTCCGCCTTTGGCCGTAGTTTTCATCCTTGCTTGAACTTATGTCATGTGCAGTTTCAATACAACGGTAAGTAAATCGCTGATTCCGCATGTTGCACTCAGTCCTCGGACTTACGCGCAGGTTTACATTAAGGCCATTTCACGAATGAGCTATGATGTATCTTGCTGAAATAACGGCGACTATCCTCTTATCCGCCGCATATTCTCGAGGTAAGGAATTTTCTATTACTATTCCTAGACTCGTTCTAACTTCTAATAATCAGCTTTGAGCGTCGCTTTATCTGAGCCCTGCCCGTTGAATTTCAGTTTCATTCACACAGCTCGAAGTAAATTATGTTCGATTTCATGTGGTCAAATTGTTCTAATACTTGCTCGCAGTTTTACTTGAATCCCACTCAGTGGTCCAATATGATCTGTCCATAAGTTTGCGCCCGAATAGTGTGGTCAGACATATTAACTGCGTCACATTTTGCCTCTTTCGTTGCTCAAATTTGTGATCAATCCTACCTTCGCAGCATCCGATACTCTAGCGTCCAACCGAAGCCTTCATCGGGCTTGAAACGACTCGCGGGGTAGATTTACCAACCCAGCAATTTTCTCTCACTTCGAAGGCAGTTCGGACTTATGGGTTCCTTGAATGTAGTTCTGAAGTACCTCAAGTAATGCAACACCCTCTTTCAAGGCTTCCAGGCCTACCACAAGATTTATTTTCGATTCAGATCTGTAGGTATCTGCTCGTCCTAGATTTACCTATGCCATCGCTTGTTCTTGATTTACTCATGCCAGTCCCTATTCATTGCTCGCAGCTTATATTCGTGCCCATACAATGCTATTCCGAATTCTGGTACGATTTCCTCCTCTCTGGGCCTTCGTCAACTCCCACCACCCCGCAGTCATCTAATTTTTGCGCGTTAGATCAAGGTAGGCATCGGTTTATGTGCGTGCCTATGCCGAATCCAAGGCCAAATGCGCGCCGGCGTTCCATTATTACCTCCGGTTTGTGTCCCGTACACAATTCTTCTAGCGCAACTCACCACATTTTGATTTTTCTGCAGGTTCCCGTACACTGCTGTAACGACCTTGTCGCCGCATCGGTTCTGTGGCCGCGCTTCCCCAATTCTTCTAGCTAACTGACCAGATTTCGGCAGGGTCTTGTATTTTGGCCCCGCAGCGCCATCCCTCCTTGCGTCAACCCCCACGTCCCCTTGCCTCTGCACAATTTAGCTGTGGGCTGCGCGCTGACTCGCCGCTGACAGCATAATCAGTTAATCAGGATGCCCCCGTTACACGCAATTCATGGTAAGCTAAGCAATTTGCGCCTTGTCGTAGCCCACTCGATTCGTTCTGATATCCTACTTGCACTGAGCATCTTGTTAAATTCTAGCACTGACGACATCCCCGAGTTGGCTTCATCGCCATTTACTGACATTGGCATTGGAGCGCGCATTGGGTAAGTCAATAACACGTCTAATGTCTTTGCTTACCCGGATATCAATAGAGGCTCAAACGCCTGCTCAGCCGTTGCCAGCGCTGCGAGCTCGACTTGATACTGCACGGTGAAGCTCATCTCGATCATCGTCTCGAATGCTACACAAGTCCCCGATTGACCGGCGCCCACAGATCTCAATGTCACTCATGCTCTCGTGGATTTCGGATTCGTCGGCGGCGGAAAACATATCTATTGCAGGTACGTACTTACGTGCAGGAGTAATACGGGACGCGAGCGCAAGGCTCGGAACGTATGGGGTCGCCGGTGCCGCGGGCGGGGACGGATACGGATACGGATACGGATATGGACACGCACGCGCAGACGCAACGCATGTCTATACAGCGCCGCCGCCCCCGGTGCGCGGGCGGGAGCAGCGCATACATCGTCTCCCACACTTGGGCTGCGAGGTACGCACGCCGCGGATGGGGCTGCGAGCCAGGCGCTTCGAGAGCGCGAGGAGCGCGAGGAGCGCAGGTCTTCTCCCGCACTCGAGCGCCGTCTTTGCAGCCCCGCGGGCCTGCGCGTCGAGAGCGCGGACGTGCGAGGGAAGGGAAGGAGAAGGGTGCGCACCTTGAACCGCACGAGATGCCGCGGCGTTGCAGTGGGCTCGCGCTTCGAGCACTTCGAGAGCGCAGGTACGAGTCCGAGGGCGGCTGCACATGCGCATCACCCGCACGCGCACGACGCCGCGCATGTGCGGGCCTCCCTGCGTGCGCGGCATGCGGTCGGGGCATCGGATGCGTGTCTGTATCTGTGCGCACGCGGAGCGGGGATGTACTCTGCCACCACGTCCTCTACCAAGGGCCTGGGCGCAGATGATCAGGGCGTCATCCGTGCAGGAAGCCCAAACGCACCGGATCTCTTTGGTGACCTTCATTATCTGGAACATCTTGTTCGAGATCCATGAGAACCGCACAATCGCGATGTTGTCCTTGTTCTCGCTGCGTGCGCGGGGTCCTGTTATCCACCGCACAGGTTTGAAAGAAGAACACATACATTTCGGGGTACGCCAAAGAACCTCGGTGCGCACAGCGTCCTTGAAAGAGAGAAGCAAGGCGCAAAGAAAGGGCGGCCGATGCACCTTTTTATCGACTGCGCGGTCTGCCACGGCGCCCAACTGGGTGGATGTCGCAAAACCGCGTGGTGACCGCATTAGAAGCTGAAGGGCAGATGGCATTCGAAGGCGGCGCACAGCCTAAAAGGGCCAAAGGTGCTAAGTGGAGCTGAAATAGCTTGCAATAAGTCATGACGGACTGGGAGCGGGATCTATCCAGAGATTCGGACTTCGGGTTCCATAAAAAATTACAAGATTGAAGGCGAGATTAATTTGCGTACCACAATTGAGGAATAGTACCCCAAGCCCAGCGCACACGCGCAGTCAAAATATTGATGGCAACAGACGAGAGAACAAGGGAAACAGAGAGAAGGTTGCCACGTTACACAGTGTGGACGGAATTGCGACACCGCGACGGACAAGGTCAGGCGGCTGGACCCACGACGTCCGCCTGCCCGGAGGATCAGGACTTGGGGCGGTCGCCAGGTTTCAGCATCAGAGAAGACAATAGCAAAGAGCCGGCATGAGTAAGTGGCAAAGACAATAGGAACAAGAGAATGATGTTTGGTCGTGTTGTGCTGCTATGCTCAAATCGGGCCAAACAACTCATTGTCGCGCCAAAGCGGAAGAAATTAAGGGAACAGAGTCGCTTCGAATACCCACGCATTGTTCCACATCATCTCTTTCCTCACCGGCCTCTGCTCGCCGCGTTCCCCTCGGAATTCTGTGCAGCTCATCCTCACTGCCTCCCTCGCATCCAGCCCCAGGGGCCAGCGCGACCTTCACTCTTAACGCTGCCTCCACGCCCCCTGCCCCCATTTTCACTCCCTCGATCGGCACGGCCGCATGGGTCACTGCTCTCGCTGGTTGGTAATATCTACCGGTCCTCATGTTCTACGGCCCAGGCGACCTCAAGGTGCAGGACGTGTGGAGCAAGGGCACGCAGGGAAGCACCGTGTGCATCTCTCAAGTGAAACCATTGCACCCGTACTGCACGAGTTGACCGGCGCACGCCTGTGCGGCGTGCTCATATGCCAGTGGATGATCCGCATCCCTTCCCTCCTCTTGTCCGCTGCCGGCTCGGATTCGGGTTCAGACTGCTCGACCACCTCGTCCAAGTTCAGCGCCTATTCCGCCAAGTCGCACATGTCTGCTGCGAGCTCGCTGCCTGTCTCGCCCCTCTTCGTCACGCTCCCCGCCGTGTTCTGCGTGCCGCAGGTCCTCTCGTACCGTGCCTCTCCAGGCGATTGTTGGAATATCAAGCTGCCATCATCCGCCATCACTGATGGGATTGATGATCCGCCCGGTAACTTACTCAGCCCGAGGTTGAATTATTTATCCAAGAAGAATTATTCAGAATCTTCTAGTACATTTCTACAGTATAAATACCTTGTAATTAGCTGGGTAGCACTTCACTGGTGTGCAAAGGAATATATCCTCTTGCAACTTCTCAACCTTCTGAGCTTATTTCAATAGTAACACGATATTTTTACCAAGGTGATGTCACCCGTGTCTTGATCGGCGGCGTATACATGTCATCGTCCACTTCACGTGCTCCTAAGCTTTGCGCTCTCGAATTCTCTTCTTATGCTCTTGCATCCACGCCTCCTCTCTTGACTCCTGTGCTTTTCACGCTCCCCTAATCATGAAACCGACCCCAATGTTCGCATTCTGCACTGGTTGTAGCAATACCCTTGTAGCGCCCCTCCCTCGTACTATCGTATTCTAATCCTGGTAGGTATCTATTATCTGAACTTCATAGAAGTATTCTTGAATGGAGTTTAAATTAAGGCAAAATAAAAAGAAGTACCTTGGTGTGGGTGACACGAGAAAATCAAAAATTAGGTAAGATAAGATAACAGATACTAACCGTTGAACTAAGTGACCCATGTATAGGGGGATAGGGCATTAAATATAGATAGTTGAAGAAATAAAATAAGGAAATGTAAAACAATGGACCATAATAATTGCTACGGTCCAAAGAAGGAAACGAGGAACAGAGGGACATCCCACTGTGGAATGGGATGTCCCACCCAAGATTTAATTATGGGTGGGATGTCCCGCCTTCAAAATAAATAGAGGTGGGATGTCCCAATGGGGAATTCACATGTCAGGGAGACATCCCATGTCATTGATGGGGGATGTCCCACCCGCGGGGACATCCCACTGCGGTGCATGGGACATCCCATGGGTTTGTGTGGGAATCCGGACTACTACTGCCTATGCTCCCAATTGGGAAACTTTTGTCCATTTTGTCCGGGAAGGCTACAAAACAACATAGTTCCAATATTTTGTGTAAATGATGATATACAACCATGTTGAGAGCAGGAAGAAGGGCCAAAAAAAAAGGTAAGAAAAAAAAAAGAAAAAAAAGGAAAAACAAGTCTTTTGGGCAGATGTGGGTGTACCCACCATGGAATGGTCATACCCATGGCAAAGTCATGGTCATACCCACATGGCGTGGGTATGCCCATGTGGGAACCAAGCAAACTGTGGTCATGCCCACCATACGTGGTTATACCCAGGACATTTTTAAGAAATAATATGGATATATCCACTCAAGGTGGATATACCCACATAGAATATGGGTATGCCCAGGTGGTGTTTCAGGTGAGTACGCCCACAATTTGGAATTTATATGTGGGCATGCCCATGCAGGATCTGGGCGTACCCACATGGAGACCGGTGGATATACCCAACCGACTGTGGGCAGGACCACATCATGTAAGGTGGGTGTGCCCATATAGGCATATGGGTATGCCCAGATAGACAATGTGGGTACGCCCAGACTCACATATGGGTATGCCCAATATGGTGTTTCAAAGGTCGATTCAGCTAGGCAAGTGCTGGGGCGCATCAGTACAGCAAGGTGGGTGCTGGGAAGGCAAGTGCTGGGGCACATTGATATGGCAAGGCAAGTGCTGGGGTGCATTGATACAGCAAGGCAAGTACTGGGGTGCATTGATACAGCCAGGCAGATGCTGGGGCAGGTCGGTACAGCAAGGGGGATGCTGGGGCAGGTCAGAAGGCCCATGCTGGTGCAGGTCGGTATAGCAAGGCTGAGCCATAGAAAGGGCCCCGCATGGGGGTGCAAAATTGAAAAATTGGCTGGGCGATGGACGAACCACCCAGCGTCCCCACAGCACGCCAGTAGGCATACAAGGGCTGTATAGGCCCCAAGAATTTCTACTAGAAAGGGGGAACCAGGGCAGGCAGCACGAGCCAGGAAAACAGCCCCGTGCAGACCCCAAAATCCCCAAAACGAACTGGTTATAGGGGACACGTGGGCATGCCCACATGTGCAAATGGTGGGCACACCCACATGAACAGGTGGGCATACCCATGTTGATGGATATGCCCAATAGGGCTGGTCATATCCATGGATCTGGGACCTATTGGGGCCATCCTCTCATTGGCAGAGTCAGTCCTAGTGAGGGTAGTTTCGAGGTAGCCTGAAGTGGCAGGCCCCAAAATCCCCAAAATGAGCTGGTTATAGGGGACATGTGGGCATACCCATCTTGATGGATACGCCCAATAGGGCTGGTCATATCCGTGAATCTGGGACCCATTAGGGCCATCCTCTCATAGGCAGAGTCAGTCCTAGTGAGGGTAGTTTCAGGGTAGCCTGAAGTGCCATCATATAGTACTGGGGATTGAACATCCTCAGGAGATAACCTCATGTCCCTGCCCTCACATCACTCTTTTCTTCCATTGCCCACAGTAGTAGTGAAGGAATTACATATGTGCAGAAGTAAATTGCATTTAAATTCGACAGACTATGTGCAGTGTGCCATACCTTTATTGCAGGTCAAGGCTACAACGAGCACAAGGATGCGAGCGAAGGACATATCTCAGTCGAGTGGTGTGGCAATGCAATACTGACGGCCATTGACAAGCCGTTGATGATCATTACCTTTCCTGGGGGGGGGTCGTGGGAAGGAGTCCAAGATCCGAAGATCAATCACCTCTTGTGCCTGTCCTTCATCCCTCCACAATTTCTGCTCCCCCACTTCATCCCTCTGCCCCAAATTCGTTCTGCCTCTTCCTAACCCCCAACTCACCTCCTTGGAACATCTTAGATCCACTCTACTCGTGTTTTGAGCCCCTCAGACGCCTGTGCCACTCGTACCACTTGACGCGCCACCAGATGTGTTCTTGAGCTGAAATTACCCCATGTGTACACTACTTCACTCTACCTTTCTCCCCTACCTTCTCTATCTTTTTTGAATCCTAAAAAGTCCCTCTGTGAACTGTTAGAGAGTCTGAGAGCCGACCCTGGCACTATGGCATAATCTGTGTTTGAGTCCTCAATCTTTTCTCTTTCTCTTCTTTGCTATGACCTGTAAACCACCGGAGAGTCTGAGAGCCGACCCTGGCACTATGACAGAATCCGTGTCTGCTTCTCACCATTTTTTTCTGACAAATTATTTCTCCTTCCTTATTCCCTTCTAATTAAATTTTTTGCAGCCTCCTTGCAACGAACCACTCGCTCCAGCAAGGAGCTCTCTGCTTTTGACCTCACTGTTGGCATCAGCCTGGTGGTCAAGACCCTGCAGTACTTTGATGTGCAGAAATCTTGGCTCAGGCCATCTGGCAGCAGGACGCCACCGGCTTACCTGAGGAAGCCGCCAACATCCAGCCTGCCCTTCCCTTTTGGATCAACCCAAAACCCGACTCCCCTGCCCCTATCGCTGTCTCTGCCAAGGATTCCTTCGCCACACCTTCCTCCTCCACGGCTTCCTCATCCAAGGCTTCCTCCTCCAAGGATTGCACCAGCCCATACACAGTAATGGACCGGTGAAACGGTGCACTTGGGTGCAGCCATGAAATCAAGACTCACACTCAGCAAACCTGGTGAGCGAACTCAACCAAACCCTAACCAAATCTAACTCAAAATATCACAAACTCTAACTCCAAATATCAATTGTGCGTGTGTTCGGGGAGGTAGGACAGGTGTATCGTCCTTCAAGATAAATGCAGTTGTTCAATATGTTCAATGAGCAGCTGGTAATAACACAAGCGGCTCAACGTATGTATGCGGCAGAGTAATATCAATTCCAGGGGTTTTGAGAAATATACTGACAATGAAGTCAATGTAATGTGATTACCGCCTTAGCATGCTTAACAGCCCAGTGCTATCAAGGACCTAATTGAGGTTCACCGACTGAGAGAGGAAATATCAACTTGAACTACTGCAGAGTCACTTCTCAACAGACAGTAGTCAGAACAGATGGCAGCCAATGGCTTTTACAGTGACTAGTAGACTGAAGCTCTTATATGGGTGGGCGATCTTAATTCCTTGTTGTATGCGTCTACACTCAAGTCTTCTTGCAAATCAAATCTAATGTGTTCTATTCTCGAGTCCACTCTGAGCCCAGAAATGGGGAGTTGAATTTACTGTTGTTACATGCAGTACACTACATCTTTTATACAAGTACAGAATAATGAACATGGATAATAGAAACTGCTCAGTCAGCTATGCATGTGCCAAAATGACTAAGATCATCCAACGAGCCAATGGTAAGTGGTAGATTTAACTATAGCCGTGGGTATCAAGGTTCAGCGGGCGGTGTTCTGGTTGCAAGATCAAAGATGGCATCTGCTGTCGTAGCAACATCAAGTTTTAGTTCGTCCGCCGGCCGGATGACATTCTAATAGACTTTAACTTCAATGTAAGTCTGAGCAGCAGGCGGGCGGATAACTTCCAAGTCATTTGTGGTGTCTCACTCCAACAAGAATCAAGTTGTTAGCTCGTTCCCGTCGATATATAACACAAATCATCTTGATCTATCTCGGTTAATCTACGGGGAACCGGCGGCCGGTTGCGTAAGCCCCAATGGATCATCAATCATGTCTAACGGCGGCCGGCGAACAGTTGAGTTTGCTAACACAATTATCTGTATTCAGTATTCTTGTTTAATCATTAATTCTAGTGCTCTTGCAAGTCTGATTGACTCCAATAGACTTCTAAGAAAAAGTCAAAGGCCCACAATCCAATCATGGATAATTCTCTCGTATTTATTCTGCCTCACACACACAGACATTTGTATTAGTCTGTGCCTGGGAGTAAGGCTCAAGGAGCTAATCTGACTCCATAGTAAAGGTATCGTAGTAGCTGTTTGAACTTAGGTTGCCTGCCAGCTTGCACCGGTCAAGGGCTAAGTCCACCACTCCAGGGAGAGTGTGTCCTCTTAGTTGTAGTCTCACTTGGAAATCTAGGATTGTGAAATCTAATAAAAATCGGATTTTCACATGTGTATGGCTATACACCCTATCACTGGAAGAAGGCTGAATCGAAAGTTCGTCAAAATCAGAAGCGCACCGCCACCCAGCTCGAGAACGATACCCAGGCATAAATGGTGTCCATCTCAAGTGATGTGCTGAGGCTATGGACAATGTGCACCAAGTTGACATAGATGCTGCGGACCTCTCGCACACCCAGCCCGTATGGATCAGCAATCGCAACAAGGAGAAGAAGCAGCCACATGGCATAGGCGGGTGAGTCTATACAGCAGAGGAAATCATGGCGCTGACAGGCAAGGATGGTTTGACTTACATAGATTGGGACAAATAGTGATTAATGTCGATCTCATCATCCTCTACCCTTTACTTACCTCGCTCTCCAACCTCTCCATCCCTATTATCGACTCTCACGGCCGAATTATCACCGTCCTTGGTGGCATGCCTCGGGACATTGCCAGCTGGAAAATTGTAACCGACGGTGCCACAAAGCTCATGGAGGACAACACTCACTGCTTGAGCCACTATCCCCAAGTCTCTCGAGGAGTATCCCATGGTGGCGGTCAAACGGTAAGCCCTTTCCCATCCATACTGCTATTTCTTTCTCAAAAAAAGTACAGGAACCAGGGGAGCTCCAGAATTATCCTGCCAACACGGCTGTGATGGATGAGCTCCTTGTGCATGAATACTTCAGATGCCTCTCCCGCTTCGCGAATCATATGTGCCTCCTTTTTCAGATCTTTCTGGCAGCTCACAATTCATGATAGTGTTTTTCTGGACGTTTGGGCCCCTGCTCTTCGCATTTTACGGTGCACAGATGGGTATGCTCACTGCCCATTACCCCGGCCTCTCCTGGAACTTGGTTGGTACCGTGTTTGCCGCATGCACTATCAATTTTGGCCCCCGGGCGATCACCGTCCCCCACCTCGACTTTGGCAATCTCTCCTGGGGCTGGTGTGCCATCACCGCTCTAGGAAAATTCAATCCTGATGAAACACTGACTATTAAACCACAGGTGAAATAAAGTGTGTAAGCTGAGCACAAAAGTGAATAACCAACAACACCAACAACACACAACAACTCAAACTATCAGACGCGCAAGTTCAGGGTTCCTACCAGGTATTAGGCAGTGGCAATTTGGGACTTTACAATGCAAAAGCAGTTTTTAGCTAAAGGTGACTTTTGGGACAACCAGACCGTTCTAGGTGCTTAACACAACCTCAGAGGGTAAGGAAAATAGGATTGGTGCAACAGGGGTTTGGAATTACTTCCAAGGTGATCTTAAGATCAATAGGATTCTGTCTGGCAGCTTATATTCTGGTAACTGGCTTGATAACTTGGCAAAGTAATGACAAAGGTCACAGCTCCACCGAAATCCGATGTTCAACTTGTTCACGCATACTGGTAACTTGTAACCTGCACTTGATTAATTCTTTCGAACTTCTCAACTTGTCTCGCGTTCAAATATCAATTGAAATCAAATTTATTCCCACAATGTAAGCTAACTGAGAGAGCTAAAAGTTCTTAGAGTTATGCCAAATAGAGTCTAGATGTTCCCACACAGGACCTAACTGGTAGCCTTGGTCTCTGGGTAAAAAGGGTAGAATCCACTGGCTTCCTCCTAGAGAACTACGGGTATTTATACAAATGAGAGATTTAAATAAGAAAATCACAATATCTGGTCACAAAATAATACAAACAGGTATTCAGAACTCGTCGGATAAACACTCCGAGCTCATTTCGCTACAAAACTGGTCCTGTTGAAAGTCAGTTCACAAGAAATTGGTATATTTATTATTTTAGCGGCAGCTAAGACCTCTGTCCTCAGTCACATCAGGAGCAGACCACATGGTTTGCTCCACTCTGACTCTAATCCGCAGTTGCTGTACTGCAGATCCTATGTGGTTAATGATGGCTCCATATGGTTTCTGGGGCTTGGCCAAAGCAAGTGTCTGGATCAGAATGATCTCTATTTAGCCGCTCGAATCTGTCGTTCCGTTGGCCCAATCACCGGTTCGGTTGAACCGTTGATGCTTCCTGTCAAAAGTGTGATCAGCTTTATCGGGAAGTGTCGGACTTGTCATCGCGCGAGGTTGCTTTGACCACTGCAATCTTGCGGATGGTGTGTGGTAACTATGTCCTTGGTAGGAACATGCAGGCAAGTCCCAGTTCCTCACAGAACAGATGGATGACCTTGTGCTAAAGGTAGTATAGCTGCTTGGGAATCTGGCCCATAGTGGTACTGTCATCACAACTGAGCGCCTACAGTTAGTACACATATTATATCCTTAGCTAGATATTCGGACTTCAAACTAGCTCTCTGAAGCATGATCTATTGGCTTATATGGCCCTAGTGAGTAACAACAGATGCACAATTGAAAGATTTCATGCCTGGTCACAGGGCCAGTCTATCAACGGTTTCCTGGAACACACTTGAGCAGAGAAGCTGCCCTGACTGCTCGCCGTGGCCACCCGGTGCACCTAGGCTTGGAGGGCTTTGAAACATGACCGTGCACTTTGGAGGGCTGGTGCATCCACTGTTTTCATCACCATCTCAAGTGCTCACGGCAGCGGTTCCATGGCCATGCATGCACATTGCACTTGTACGACTCTCATCGCCTTCCCAAAGCCCAAGGTCGAAAGTCTCAGCACAATACTGATGCTCTCTCCATTCACCACAAGTGTGCCCCCAAGCGCTAGCTTATCGCTGAGCAGGAGGGTCACAAACCCACCACGACTGAGCAGTGCCACCCTGTCAAGCCTGAGGGTAGCACCAGAAAGCTCAAGGGTGGCAGCGTGAAGGGCGTGGGTGGCATCAATTGCAAAGGTGGTGGTGTCAAACTCAAGGACAGTGGCATCAAACTCAAGGGCAGCAGCGTCAAGCGCGAGGGTGCCGTGGTCAAACTCGAGGGCACTGCAGTCAAGCGCGAGGGCCACACCATCAAGCATGATCAGCCCACACCCCCACTTGTAGCGTCTGCGCCCCTCTGGTGTGCGACCAGCCCCTTTCCCTATACGCCAACACCAACAACAGCGACCCAGCTGGTCGCTGCCCTCCTCCTGCATCACTTTGCACTCAGAGTGTTTTTCAACCATTCCTCAGCCTCCACAAGATGCAAGCCTGCAACACCGCCCATGTCGTCATTACACGAAGCCATTCCAACACCTGCCTCGAGTCGTGTACCTGTCCCTTCATCAATGTGCTCCCCCGCTGGCCCCAGCTCCTCATACATGCCCTCAGCCCCCAGCCCTGGCTCTTCCTCGATGCGGATGCCCTCACCCATCGCCTCTGGCTCTGGCTCTTCAATATGTTCGCCCGTCGCTACAGGCTCTTCCTCCATGCCCATGATTGTGTCCTCCAGCTTGACACACGTGTTGTATGTGAGCCGCCGAAGCCCTCTTCTGTTCGAAGACATTGCAGTGGCCACGGAAGATGCTGGGTTGGCTGCCATGCAGTTCTTCACGGATCTCATGCTGGCGTGCCAAGCAGCAGTGGTGCCATCTGGGAGCAGCATGGGGGAAGATCGTAAATGCTGGTACATCAGCCACGCAAGCGGCACGGTCTTCCCTAATGTGGACAGCGCGCTGCAGGATGCCGGAGCAGATGGTGTCGATGTTTATGATGCCAGCACATATCAGATGGCAGTGTAAGCGATGTCTTGGAGCCGCAACTAACTTGTATTAGGGCTGGAACATTATGATTAAATATGACCACAGCCCGCAACGTACTATAATCATAGGATAATTTTAAGGATTCACCGCAGATCTAATGGTATCAGTAACATAATGTATTGTAACCAAATTTTAATCATAATTAATCGTATTTAATGAATTGTGACGCCCTCCAAATAGTCCAAACCATCCCCAAACCCAGCGTTCAGCAGCTCCTTTGTCACGACGGTGGTGGATGCAGTCGCAGCGGCCATAGAAGACCGCGCATCTGACATAGTGTGCTTGCTGCTCGAGAACAGGCGCTCCACGGCAATACTTACACCGGGGATGCAAAGAATGTCGTGTGCGATGCGAGATAAGATGGGGAAGTCAATTGTGTGCAACTGGGAGAAATGATAAGCACAGTAAATGTCGCAATAATGGCATATTACCTTCCACCAGGCCAGAATGTCGTCGTCACCCTCCGCCATAGGAAAGATGCCGCTGAAATAAACTTGCAACTCTGTCTGGGTCTTCGCGCGCAGTGATTTACCCGAGCCGGTACCAGCAACGGCACGGCGAAAGATCCCTTTTGAAGGTGACGTGGTGAAAGCCTTGGGTTTGGTACTAGGCATCGCAGGTGTACTATCAGTTAATTCCTCCCCGTAGACGTCGTAAATATGCTCGAGGATGGTTTCAGCTCGAGACGCGAGATCCTCGTTGTTACCCCGCAGAGGGTCCTGAAAATATGCTAACCGAATTGCGGGATGAAGAACTACGAATGATGAAATTAGTGGTTAATCATTTACAGCTGTTTGTGAAATTTTGTACCTGCGCCGATGAGCGGGAAATCGCTGACTAGCGCTCTCTCCGTGTGTTTGTTGAGCTTGGCCAGGCCGGCCTGAATTGCAGCGCGCAGATTGCAGGTGTCCTCAGCCACGCTGATATTCGCAAGGCTTTCTCCAAGATGCTGCTGTACAATCTTATAGAGCGGAAGAACTTTACAAACTGTCGGTACCCCTTCTTTCGACAGATCAAGAGTTGCCTCTTGGAGTATCTGTACGTGGATGGGAAAACAAGTTGGAGATCCGAATCTAAAAGCTCACACTCATGACATGAACAATCCTGCGGAGATTATCAAAGTCTCCGGGCGTCAAGTGCAATCGGCCCGCTTTGCGGGCAGCGGCGGCCTTCTTTTTACCCGTAAGACCACGAGCGAGCTCGGCGTTCCATCGTGTCAGAGCCTATTGGACGGACAAGGATATCAGCTAGGGCAGGCAACGGAAGAATGAAACAAACCGGCTCCAGCGCCGTGCCGCATTCAATTTCTGCGTTGGTAGTATTCCACCGGATCTTCATCCCTCGAATAAGGACTAAACCTCGATCCTTCGCGTCACACGTCTCGCGGGTGAGCTGGCGAAATCTTTTGCGACGAATGTCGGAACGGTTAATGTCCACAACAGTTTCATGCAGCTGAACGCAATGAGAGAGGGTAAACAATGGAATTGCTCAACACACCTTGTCAACAATAGTAGCTTTGCGCTTCTTCTTCTTCTTCTTCTTCGTCTTCGCGGGCTCGCTTGGAGATGGCGACTCATCTTCATCCATTGACTCTGTCTCTGACACCTCGCTCTCCGACTCATCAGAGTCGGAATCTGTAACTGAATCTGAATCTGAATCTGAATCTGAATTCTATTTACGCCGTACCTGGCCTTAGGGGCTACGTGGCAGTACACTAGATATAACCTAGTCACGGTGGAGGAATAAGTAATGCTATCGGGTGTTATGTTGAGAGACAATTATACGTAAGAGAATGCGAGGTAACTCCGGGCGCACGACCAGGGATTTTGCTGGCAGCATCCGCAGTCTCGCCGGCCATCACCTTTGTGTCCGCAATTACTTCCGGATCATCATCGGGGAGATACGCAAGGGGGTACTTGCGCGTCTCTTTGTAGTAATCGGATATGTCCGGACTCTCGACGAGTCCAAGGACGTAGTAAATTTCTCTGAATGAAGCTTTGTCAGAAAATGTACAAGCCGGAAATAAACAACTGAACTGTGCGACGATGTTCAAAACGTGACCGGCACAGCCGATCTGCATGTTCTGTGCGTCGAGGTGGAGTTGCATACGCCACATTAACTGGCAGATTTTTTCGCAAAGCGGCCCGTTGCTTGAGGCATTGTCGCCACCATTTGCAACTGCAACGGAGAGTTAAACCCGCCCATGAAACACATCAAAATCACTGACACAGTTTCTGGATCAGTTTGCGCTTCCTGAGGGACTCGAAGATGAGCCGACCGGACGCGGCGCCGGAGTGATCACCATCTAGGGCAAGCAGATCGAGAACAAACTCTCGAAGCCTCCACTCATCGTCAATCAACCACCCGACGCTACCACAGAAGGCGTAGACGGAATTCTTGCTGGTCCACAAGTCTTCGGCCATCGCAAACTTGGACGAGTTCTGATTTTTTATTATTGCATCAGGGTGAACGGAGAGGAAAAGCGTAAGGAAGCTCACCAAAATGAGGTGGTCGACACGTTCTCTGAGGAGGTTGTACAGCTTTTTTATATCTGCCTTGACTGTTTTGCAACCTGGAATTTTCCACCCGCGAGAGAGGAGATATTTTAGAAGTGCATTCATTCCCTTTCTCTCTGGGAAAGTGAATGCAAGATCATCCAAGGCGATACCTTTGATGGGTCGCTCCCGGAAACCGCGCTTCGTAACCATGACAGCTGGATTTGCGATCCCATCCTGCACAAAGTTAGCCATCGTCTGTCGCTGCTGTACGGCATTCGAAGCACCCGCAACAGGCACCGGACGTGACCCGGTCCTCTCTGCAAGCTCTGCCGCGGCGAACACCTCATAAGACGCATCGGTAGGTATACCCGAACACTTGTTGAAATGGGACTGGAAGTTACTGTCGACAACGAGCTCAATAGTATCAGCGCTGTATTGGGTGCAGCCCTTCGTCCGTGCAGACGTTCTGAAGGTCCTGGATGTACATCAAGATCTGCGTGCCAGGTCGATGTAAAAATGCGGTACATAGGAGCACCATTGACACTGCCAGCGCCAGACCGGGTTTTTTTGACACGGTCGGAGGTGATATGTAGTTCGAAATCGCCCAGCGCGCACCCGCTTTGGCTATAGGGGCGTCATCATCACCTTGGAGACGTCACGGTCCGGCTCTTCATCGGACTCGTCATTGTGCTGTCTCGACTAAACGCAAGCATTAGTTATGTTAAATACAGCAGAGAGATAGCAGGACCTTCAGTTTCGGTCGCTTTGCAGCTCGCTCCTGTATGCTATCGATTAATCACGGACAGTATCACAAATTGAGCTACGCACTTTAGCTTTGCCCGATTCCACAGCTTTCTCTTTCCCTTTACCCTTCGTCTTCGTCTTCGCCGGCTGTTAGCGAGATTGGAAGTCAGGTGTGTGCTATCGTGTAGATATTCACGTACCGGGAAAATTTCCTCGGGCACGTCCGAATCTTCTTCGGACAGGTCCACGGCCTTCTTGGGTGGCTTATAGCTCTTGTCGGTTGGATTGTCATCGTCGTCTGCATCTGACATGGCGCTCAATTCAATACTACTTCACCACAGACGTGATTGCTGGTGTACCTTTGCGCTTTGCGGGAATGAGAGCCACCGGGCCACTCGTGGCTGCTTTCGGTCTGGGCTTAAAGAACTGCGCTGCCGGCACCACAACAGGATCTGTGAATTCAGGCCTGATGGATCCTGTAAGTAATGCTTCTCAACGCAGATGGGAGCTCACATACACTATGTCGACAAAAGTAATGTCACATGCGTTTTCAGGTCATATCTCTGCATTTAGACAACATTTTTGGGTCAACTAAGATATAAGGATGTAGAGGAGGAGGTACTCTATAATTCCCAGCCATTGATGGGATCAAAATATATTGATACACCATCAGGCGGGCCGGAATACAAAAAAGACTGAATTTTCGATCATTCTAGCTTCAGCGGGTGCTGTTTTTGACACAGACCAAAGACACCAAATTGTGGCCCTAGATGTGCTGTATCATCCCCCATTTTGGATTGTGCCAAAATATGCAGGGGATATGGAGATATGTGGCCCGCAACATGGCCATTTTTGCACATTTTGGCCCATTTTTCACCGATTTGGCCGATTTGCCTGCTTTTTCACCATTTTGCGGGCCACATATCTCCATATCCCCTGTATATTTTGGCACAATTCAAAGGGGGGGATAATACAGCACATTTAGGGCCACAATTTGGTGTCTTTGGTCTGTGTCAAAAACAGCACCCGCTGAAGCTAGAGTGATCGAAAATTCAGTCCTTTTTGTATTCCGGCCCGACTGATGGTGTATCAATATATTTTGATCCCATCAATGGCTGGGAGTTATAGAGTACCTCCTCCTCCACATCCTTATATCTCATTTGACCCAAAAATGTTGTCTAAATGCAGAGATATGACCTGAAAACCTATGTGACATTACTTTTGTCGACATAGTGTAGAGTCCAGCAGCGTATTTAATCCATGTATCCGGTGCGCTAACATACCCACACCATCCTTCCCCTTGATCCCTGGCTGTTCTGCGAAGAATTCCAGAAACGGGAAAACGAGGTCAAGACCGTAGGGCCCGCGGACAATCAGTTTCCGCTGCTCCTCCCGGGAGACCTGGAACGCGCACTCCCACTGCCGGTTTGCCGAGTAAGCTGCACCTTCCTCCGCATCAACTTCCAGGTCACCCAGGTAGCGCGCAAGTGGCCCGTCCACATCGTCTCCGAGTGGAATGGAGTCAGGCAGCGATTTGATGCGCTCTTTGAGGGCTTTGATGAGGGGTGGAAAGAACGTGACAAGGTGTGCGTCGTCGAGCATTTTGGTGCGCTGGCCCGACGTGTGAGCGCAGAGGGAGCGAGCGGGCGAGTGAAAAAGATGGGCAGAGTCGCTAATGCGGACCCGATTGGGACCCGAGCTTTCGGATCATGGACCGGGTGATAGGCAGTCGGCTCATTCGGCCGCTCCCTGCTTAATATTACGATTAAATACGACCCCCATATCGTACCATGATCTTACCGTAATGTAATATATGGGCGATAATTTTAAGGCCTTAATATTATAGGAAGGGGATAATTAATCGTAATCCTAAGATTATGATAGATTATAATCGAATGTAACCGTAATTTTATCCAGCCTTAACTTGTATATTTCTTTTCTTGGACTTTTACTTCACTGTTTGTGTCTTGTCCCCTGGCGCTCATAGTCACAGCTGTATATTTTCCCCTGGCACTCATAGTTGGAGCTGTATATTTTTCCCTGGTGCTCATAGTTGTAGCTGTATATTTACATTGTAAATCATTATTATTTTGTTGGTCTTGTTTGGCTGGAACGGACCTCGACTCTTTCGTTACCACCATCTGCTAAACAAAGCTATCTTTCAAAACACCCTCACATGTCTCAATCGGACATGAACTTGAATTCAGACAACATCCGTGAACCGAAGGATGGCGAGAAACAATACTCGTTGGCAGAAATACCGGCGATCTTGCCCTGGAACCCCGAGATGGAGTCTTCGATTTTCGGAGTCCCAGCTGTAGTTACTCAGAGGCACTTCAACATGTCCACTGCATTCGCGAAGGAGATGGTGGAATATGAGGCGAAATGTGAGTCATGCGGGTGGGTGTTGAAGGAGATAGAGAAGAACCGGCTTGCCGACGAGGCATTGGATGAAGTGTTGGCGAGAGCTCGGAGCGAAACGGAAGGGAAGGGGACTGATAGGAAATGAAATGCTTCATGTAATTCCGAATGAATTGGCTCAGCAGCATTTTTTCTTTGGTGATTGCGCAAGAGCACGTGGTCGGGACTCGTGGGACATCAACAAACTTGCCTCTTCACCACCGTGATGGAATTCCGCGAATATAATCCTTTGACTGGTGGCTTCACCTGCAAATGCATCGCCTCCTGCCTCCCTGCCCGCCCCTGAAATCGACAACGACAATGACAACGAACAGAATTGGGAGAACAAGGACGAAGTTGGGACCGGGATTCCAAAGCTCAAGCCTGGTGTCACAACCTGGTGGGAGCGCAACTCCGACCGCCCTATGATTCCCCTTCGTTCAGGATGCAGGAAGCAGGATGCGGACACCCGTGCGACTGCAGCCACTAAGAAGGTGGATATGGCTTTCCAGGACAACATCAACTGGATAAACCCGGAACATAACAAGCTGGTAGACGAGGTCGCCAAGAAGCACAATGTGAAGGTGGATGTGGTGCTCCGACGTCTCATGCCGAAGAGCAGCTTCAAAGCAAGCCGCACAGTCAATGTATTTAATGCCAAGGTCCATCATCTTGCGAAGAGGCTGAAAAGGAGTAAGTCTTCGGTTGCATGGCTTATCGTGTACAGATGGGTTTTGCAGTGGGAGAAAAGACTTCCCTCGATGAGATGAAGCGTTGTGTGCTTCACGACCCCGGATTCTAGAACCTGTCACAGGCTGAAGAGGCGGCTCTGACCACTGAGCTCCTGCAAAACCGTACCATGAAGGAGAAGGGTGCTCGTGCTACTAATGCCGCTGCTGCCGCCGATGTGTGCTTCACGATCTAGATGATCGCGGAGGAGGCAAGTACTTTGTATTTAAGATCAATTTAGGGTTCTGATATTTAACAGATGACCGCCCTTGCGGAATGAGCCGGCATAATGGGCTTTGCAATGTTCAGCAAGGGCCACACCCTCGACACCCTGGTCTCCACGGAGGTCGAGTCTTGGGACAGCCTCAAATTCTTCACGGACATCCTCAAGCTCTGTCTCAGTAACCCAGATGTTCTAGGTGACAGTTCTGCGCGCTGCGCAAACGGAGCGGTTGATCCGTGATGGACAGCGGAGTTTGAAAATCGAAGCGCAGAACTGTCACCAGAATGTCTGGGGCATTTCGTATACGGAAGCCTCCCATCGAGTCACATTCCGATGTCACGCTTAGGGCGAAATTATTCAGGATGTGCAACAAGTTGGTGGGGGTCCGCAAGTAAGTGTATACTAGGATACATTAGACCATAGGCAATGGGTTCGGGCTTTTTTCCCAGTCTCAGGAGATCAAAAGAAAGGGCAGTAGGGTAAAAGTATGTGATTTTGCAGTTGGCTTTGAATGTTCGTAAAATGACGCAAAAGGGACAGGGAAATTTTCCAGTACATCCAAGCATCTATATGTATTGGTAGGATGCACCCCGAGGCGAGCCAGGGCACAGAAGGGAGGAAGGACGAGAGATGTGACACAATGGGGGGTGTTACTATATGAAATGCCCCAGACCTTCGGGTATAGTCTGTGCGCCTTCTTTTTCAAACTCCGACGGACATTGACAGCACGGATCACACCCGGAGGTCTGAGTTACTGAGACAGCCTCAAGCTGGACCCCCGAGATGTCAGTGCGCAATTTGAGCAATTGGCAATGGCTCTCGACAAGGGTGAATCATCCGTATGAGCTGGGAAACAGCTAGCTAATCTCATTTGAAGGTTTGATGGGTGTCGACACTCTGCCCTCGATGTGCAAGGAGGCCACGAAGTGCATTTCAAATGGGCTCAGTATGTATTCTCTGTTTCGCTCATGAAGCTTGTACACTCATGCTCAAGTAGTGGACATCAGCGAAAAGAAGAAGATCTCAATGAATTACCTGCAATACTGCAAGTCGATCGTGCTCAAGTACGGTGTAAGCCTCAAGCCCTTAAAGGAGATCCCGTGAATCCCAACAGCATCAATGACGTTGAGACAATTGCGAAGCTCCGCAATGTGCTGAAGACCAGAAAGTGCTTCTGGTACGAGATTTTGGACAGGGAGAAGGAGCTTGAGAAGGAGGAGTATGAGCGGCTGGTGGAAGGGGGGGTTATTGAGGAGTGGAAGAGGAAGACCCGGAGCGACAAGAACAAGTCGCGGAGGAAGGACGAGGAGCCACTCTCCACTCGCAGCAAGGACGTGGGGGCGAAGAAGCGTCGGGTTTTGGAGGAGGACAGTGACGAGGAGAGTGATCGAGGGGATTCGAGAAAGCGGGTTCGATGCAAGGAGGCAGGGGAGAAGGACAAGAGATCGGGGAAAGGGAGGGCAGGGGGCTCAGGGGACAAACAGAAGAGGTCGAGGAACGGGAAAGAGAACATGCAGCAGAAGGAGAAGCGCTGTAAGGAGTGGGATGACGACGGGAAGGAGGATGCACCACGGAAGGAGAAGCGCCGCTGGGAGCAGGACAACGACGACAACCCTCGGCCATCCAAGGTGAACAAGATGTCGAGCAAGGCCAGCAAGAAGTTGTTGGACAAGACCTCCTCCTCATCTGGGGGCACATCTGCCTCCTCCTCCACCGGCCAGAGCTCGGATGCGGGACTGTTAAAGTGTCAGCAGGTTCGGAAGAAGCTCGAGGCATTGGTGCATGCCCGCGCCTCAAAGGTGTCGTCCAAGCTTCTGCCCTTGATATGCCATTCTGGCCCTCCCAGTGTTTGTTCAGGCGACAGCAACTGGGAGAGGATGATGGACCCTGATGCAGAGGAGGACAAGGATGATGAAGAGTAAATGACGAGGGTGGGCATCTTTTTTCATGCTGGGTTTATTCCCAAGAAATTAGTTGTGTACTGATTGTCCTTCTTGATGTGTTGTGTCCTGGTTGAACAGAGGGCATTCTGGTGGTCTAGCTAGTTTTTCCCCCCCTCTTTTTAATGAATATTTTTCGAATATTTTGATGACGTGGAGACCAGGTGGGGATCAGCCGCCGTGATTATGGCAAGCTCGTCGGGAGCCGCCCATGTGTGCTCAGGCACGTCAGGTACATCAGGTGCGCTTTTGTTTCTTTTTAATGGTGGGTTTCTCAGGAATTTATGAGCACTGTGCGGTGTGCACTGGGTGGGCAGTGGCACGATGATGCGCAGCAAAGGCATGCCACAGGTGCACCCAGGCACATCAGGTGCATTGGCTGCAGTTTTTTTCTTCTCTTTTTAATGGTGATTTTCTCGGGAATTTATGAGCACTGTGTGGCACACACTGGGCGGGCGGTGATGCGACAATGTGCACATTGGGTGCGCTTTTTTTTCTCCTTTTAATGCTGATTTTTTCGGGAATTTATAACCATTGTGTGGCACATGCTGGGCAGGCGGCGGTGCGATGATTCGCAGCGAAGGCGCACCTCAGGCGTGCCCGGATGCATCGGATACATTGGGTGCCCTTTTTCTCTCTTTTTAATGCTGATTTCTTTCGGGAATTTATGAGCACTGTGTGGCGCGCCCGGGCGCGTCGGGTGCATCAAGTGCGCTGTTTTTCTTCTTTTTTTGAATGATGATTTTTTCGGGAATTTATGATTAATGGGTATTTATTCAACAATTTCTGTACATTATTAGTCGAGGACGTCGGCGGCGGCAGTCGGGACAGTGATCACAACAGCGATCAAGCGATCACGCCGTCAGCATGGCGGGACACACCCCCATCAGGAAAATCTGAAATACTCTGAAGTGCAGGCAGTAATTATGGTAGTCTCTCGTGGTCTATGATGGTCTTCGAGGCTTTCGGGCCCTCTTTTGGTGGCTTTCGTCGTCTATGGCGGTCTATATATTTGGTCCCTTTCTATCGTGGTCTATGATTGTTTCTCTGGGTGGTCTATAATTGTTTCTCTGCTTGCCCTGCAAGAAGGAAAGGAGAAAAAACGGAGTAGCAATATAGATAGCAGTCAAGCTGCAAAAGGGAAGTTATTATGCTGAAACCCTTTCAATTAACTTTGACACGACACCAACTCGCCACATAAGCCTTGGGCTTTGCAGCAGGATGAGGCATGGTTCTCCAAGTCAAGATTTTATGGCAAGTGTATACTACTGTGGGGCACCGCGCGAAGGTGCATTGCCCGGGCGACCGCCAGGATACTTTGGCGAGCAATTGGCGAGAGATCAACGCAAAAGATGACAAGTCATTTCAAACTCCGCCATCAGGACGCGCGTCGTCCGGTTATTCCGTCATCGAAGCCATCATTCCTTCCTTCCTTTCACCCTCATGTTCTGCCTCAATGCTTATACTCTGGCAGACGGTGGTCCTCTCTGGTGTCCCTATCCATCCCCAAGATGTCCTGAGTCCCAACTCCTTTGGACTTACCCATCAAGATGTCGTCAAGCTCCATTGTGTCAAGTCTACTGCATCGCACGGACTTTCGGAGGTCCGCGCAAACGACCACACTACTCACTCGTGCAACCCCATCAACCTTCGCTTCCTTCTCAAGATTGCCTCCAGCCTTCCTGTAAGTTCTTGGACTGCATCCAGACCTCTTCTTGCGAGCAAGGCCCAAGATTCATGTATTTCCCGCTAAAATCTTTCAATTGTCACTTTGTCCATCTGGGGCCCTGCTGCATTCTAAGCTGTCTGCATTAATCTCCTTCGCAGATGTACGCACAGGTGCTTTCTGTCCGCTGTTGATGTGTCCTTGATATACCGTTATGTATACGTAATTTGGTAGCACTGTTCGTATGAATTAATTTCTGCCTTGCTTTCAATTGCCATCTTAAAACCCACAAGAGTCAGGAGATCTATCGTGTCTATTCGGTCTACGTTGTCTATGTAGCTATGATAGACCCGGTGGTGTCTATGATGGTCTATGAAAAAAAATACCGGCCCTCCACCCATCTATCATAGATGGCCTTTTTCTTTCATAGCTATCTTGTCTTTCTTGGTCTCTCTGTGTCTTTCTGGCAGTTTCAGATGTTCCTGATGCCGAAACACTCAAGTCACCTGCCCGGTGCTATTGTGAAGTATTGCAAGGATCTCAGGTGGAAATATCAGAGATATTGCGAGGTTTATTGCAGATAGCACTAACCAACCTCAGGATACCCTAACTAGGCCGGCCAAGGCACCCATGATGGCCGGCCTAATTAGTAGGGTCAGGTGGGCCTCACAGGTGAGGAAACCAAAATGAAACACTTGCGAAATGCGTCTTGATAGCATCAGCTGCATTTGGAACTTGTCCATCAGGTGGCGGTGGCCCTGCACATGACTCGGAGCTGCGGCCCGGCTCTAGGGGTGGGAACCTCCTTCCCGATGTGGGAAGAGTACGGAGGGAGAGGTCCTAGGATGGGCTGGAAAACTTTTCAACCCAATATCCATTTTTCGAAATCTGACACCCCATTAGCTGTAAGGTCCTGATAAGTAAGGACCCCACGAGAGCCGCCAAGAAACCAAGTAGTTCACACTAAAAATGAGTGGGGGAACGTTGGATTTGGGAAAACTAAAGAAACTATGAAACTCTAGCTACTCATATACTAAATGGCACCTAATCTAATGAGTCATAAAGGCTGCGCGGACACTGCGAACACTGCGCGAGTACTGCACGACTTCTGTGCAAGCTGCACGACTACTTTGCCAACACTGTGGACTCCCTCACATCCGCTCCAATGCCCGCTGCAAAACCTTGCCCCCTACAGTCGCGAGACGCTGCGGATCGGAATTTTGACGAGAGAGGTGCTGACGTCTGGACTCTTCTCCTGGACGCAGAGACCGCGGCCGTTGTCCAGACGTCCCAGTCAAAGTACAAGGACGCGCTCGTCGGCATCCGTGTCTTAGGTCATTTTCTGTGCGATTTTTGGAAGAACCGCCACAATCTCAGTATCGGCGGCTTACGGCCATACTGTCAGCTTATTTGCGAAATCAATTCCTGCGAGGCGACAACCGGGCCCACCGCGTCGCCACAGGAGAAGGCGGCCGGCTACCAGCGCTTATCCGATTTAGGGCTCTGGTATCGCAACCACTTAATGCGAGTGTTTAGATCCAATACCGGCCCCGTACCGGGAGCATCAGCCTCAGACCATCCTTCTCGCCCATCGCTGGATGCCGTCAGGGACGCCATAGTAGAAAAAATCAAAGAGGCTGATAAAACCAAAAAGAATGTGAAGCAGACGGCTCTGGCCCGGGACGGATTTCGTTGCGTTGTGACCGGTCTGCACGACGATAATCTCGTCACTGAGTTCCCGGACGACTTTCCGCCGTTAGTTCCCACAGCTCGTACTCAGGGCGCCCACATCTTTTCTGAATCGGCACAAGACGGAAATAAAGAAGTATACGCTGCGTAGTAGACCGGAACCACCATGTCAATTTTGGATACTTCCTGCATACACCGCAATTTGGCGGGGAACGGCGAAATACCGTCCGGGGTATTGATATCCTATATATCGCCGCCTGGACCTAAGAAAATGGAGCTATCTCAGCCTCGTAACGGCCCTCGGACAGGCCATCTTTCGACACCGGCCCATGGAGACTCGAGCTCTACCCGGGGACCCACCACGCGGGACGGATCTACCCCATGGACCCCTGGACCTCCTGGACCCACCGTACCGTCCGGGGTATGTGCGCCTCGCGGAAAATCGGAGGACGAGGACCTGCCTTTGGCCACCATCCACAGGTCACTCACCGCGGGATCCCAGAGTGGCACGGACTCCTCTGGAAGCACATATGGACTCCGGGGCGCGGACCACACCCTTGGGGATTGGTGCGCCGCCGCTGCGACCACCGACTCGCGGGGCGACCTTGCCTCGCTGGCACTTTTGGCGGTGATCGGGACATTCGGGTCGTTACCCGATATGTCCCGCCCATCTCCGATCATAATCGGAGATGTTTCAGCGCCCGCGGCTCTGTTTTCGCTGGTCCTGCTTAGCCTGTGGATCTTCTCGCGCATCTTTGCACTGCTCACCAAGTTCGGGCGGTGCCGTCTAGCTGCTCTAACACAATTCCCCTACTATGATGTGCGCATACTGGAATCGATGACTACGACAAGTCTCGTGGCTCACCTCCCGAAAGCGGTGGACAACTATGGCCGTACAGTTCCCTCCAACTCATCCCCAGGTTCCGGCGGCCGTACCCCCAATGTGTCCAGTGGTGGTGGAACGAACGGAGGCACCCCGGCTCGTGGGCGGGGGAGGGCTGCCCGCCACGGAGCAGCTTCGCACATGGTGCGCACTATGGGATCGTCGAATACTGCACCTACCGCCCGTGTGGCTAGGACTTCACCGGGGGAGATCAAAATTATGTATTGGAATATATTTCATCACTTTACGCTCAAGTTGACAAGTGATGATTTCCGTGCAATCCTTGAGGCATACGACATTATGCTCTTCGCCGAAACGGATATGCTTCCAGGAGAGGACGAACCAGCCGATGTTCCCACAGGTTACGTTCTTGTCTCCCTTCCACGTAAACCCCGTCTTGAGACAAACCGCCGCGGAGGAGGTGTTGCCCTCCTGATCCGGGAGAATATTGACTTTGTCAAGTCTCACCTCACCTCGCCGGACATCCTGGTTCTTGATCTAGGCTCAATGTGGCTCATTGGCGCATATATTCCTCCCGTTACTTCGCGATGGGAAGGCTGGACAGATGTGGATCCCTTCCAGCAACTGTGGGAAACGATTGCGCTGTGCACGCAAAATGAGGATAAACCTGTCTTAGTTCTAACAGATATCAATGGACGCGTTGGGAGCCTTCAAGTGCCGAGATTCTCCGAACGGTGGCCACGTAACTCATCGGACCTCGCCGCCAATGCACGTGGACAGGCTGTTTTGCGGGAATGCGAGGACTACCACCTCTGTATTCTAAATGGCACCTCGCTTGAGTCAGTTTTACCCGGCCGCTTTACATCCTGGCAACCCACCGGTCAATCCACGATCGACTATGCCTTCGCTTCCGAGAGCCTGTTGCCTCTGGTTCGTAGTTTTCATGTTGAATGCCCCACACCCGACCCGAAAGACGACTGGGCTGACCATACTCGGATCTGTGTCACGCTGGATGCCGCCGCAATCTCGCGCACATCGAGTCTGACATCTGCTCCGCAGCCGGCCCCACACTTTGCTGGCACGGAGCCAATAGATATTCTTTACCAGGAAACGATGGACGCGAAGGAGACCGCGGAAGAGGCATTGCTTTCCTTATATGGTCCTCTCCTAGCTGAAACCCCACAAGTGCAAGCCTATGTCGAAGGAGTCGTGCCGGGGAAAGTACGGACCAAGTCTGCTGGCGCTGGAATCTATTTTGGCCGCGGATCGGCTTCAAATATGTCGCTCAAAGTGCCTGGACCAGGACGACCGACAGCAGACCGAGCGCGGATATATGCGATTCACGAGACACTCCGAAAAGTGGACCCTGACAAGTCTCTGGTCATTTTTTGTACATCGAAAGTTATTATACGGCAACTGTGCTACGCAGCGGCAAAGAAAATGAGCCTCGGATGGCCAGGGGCTAATGGTGACATCTTCAAGGCCACGGCGCTACTTCTGTCGAAACGGCACGGCCAAACAAAATTCGTTCATCTGGATTCGCGGGTCAAGAACGAATACAGGCAAGAGGCGTACTCCAGCGCTAAGGCGGCTCTCGAAATCCCCCAATCTTCTTTCGACTTTGACCCCTCGCAGCCCGGGCCCGCTATGTGCGCGACCCTACACGATCCTGTGCCAAACAAGCGAAAGGTTGTGACGGACTTGGAGGAGACATCCCCGGAGAAACCCAGGCCTTGGAAACACTGGGGTGATAACACCGAAGACGATGCGGACGAAAGGCATCGAGGTCGCGCGAAGGTTCATGCTTTACAGTCTGGTCTTCGAGCCGAACTCCTGGCTTGCAAAGATATCAAGGAATTCTGGGATTTTGTGCGCAGAAGAACGGACGCACGCCCGAAGAAGTCCAAAGTATCGCTCTCGGATCTTTCGACGGACTTCAACGAGCGGTTGAATCCTCCAAAGGTAACCCCCGCATCGTTTGATACAGAACAACTTGCGTTTAATGCACGTATGGCACGCGAGCTGGACCCGGAGCCGTTGGATACTTCACCGCGGCAGTCATACACCAGGGAGATTACATTGGAGGAGATTGAATCCATGAAGCGGCATATAACGGCGCATGGACTGGATACCGCAATCGGAGTGGATGACTTCTCATACAAGGATTGTCTATCCATTCCAAATGAGAAGCTCCTGGAATTCTTTCGCTACTGCATCGGGAATCGAGACATGCCGCGTTACTGGCTAATGTCGCTGCTCATCGGGATTTTGAAGAAGGACAAAGACGCAACGGACCCTGCCGGCTATCGTCTCATAGCGCTGGAATGTTGCATGCTGAAGATGCTTACTCTCATCATTGACCGACGTCTGCGGGAGGGTGCAGAGGACATCGGCGCAATTCCCAAAACTCAGAACGGCTTCCAGGATCACCTCCGCACTAATGATAACCCGTTTGTTCTTTTGTGCCTCATCGACAAGGCCCAGGCGTTGAATAAGCCACTGTATGTTGCATATTTAGATCTGAAGAACGCCTTCCCTGGGACAGACCGATCTACACTCTGGGTTAAACTGGCGAAACTCGGTATCTCGGGACCTATGATCGAGTGGTTGAAATGCCTTTACGACAGGATTCGGTATATTGTCCGACTGGAGGGCCGTTACGCGCCGGCATTTCGTTCCCTCCTGGGTATTCTAACTGGTGATCCCGGATCCCCTCATTTATGGAATTTGTTCATGTCCGACTTCATCCTGGCGCATCACCCGGAGGATATTACGCTGAATGGCGTACCGTTCAACAAAATCGAACACGCGGATGATATTATGACAGCGTCCCCATGCTCTGCCGGTTTTCAAATGCACCTCAATGGCTCCCAATCATGGTCGGACAAAAATGCTTGCATAACTTCCATACCTAAATGCCTGGCTCAAATCTGGGGCTCCCGACAGAAATGGTATCCCTCTGCTTTTTATCTCGGGAGCGAGCCAATAAAACAGGCGCAAAAAGCGTGCTATCTCGGTATCTGGTTCGAAACAGGCTGTCATTTCATCTGGCGGGAGCAGTACAAGGTGAAGTCGAAGAAAGCTTCTAAGGTGGCGAATGTAATCCTAGGCTTGGACCGCTTCGTGGGCACTCTACCAACATGGGATATGCGTACTCTGTACATGGCCCGTGTGGACCCATACTTGATCGCGGGTTGCGAGGTTTGCCTGGATGTGGAGGAGAAGAGCGTGAAACTGCTTGAAAAAGTCCAGTGTAAATTTCTACGACGGATGCTCGGCGTGGGATCACGGTCTATAAAAGTCGTGTTGTTCTCGGAGACCGGAATATGGCCAATCAGGTATCGGAGGGTGTACCTGGCGCTCAAGAACTTGTGTTACTGGGTTGGCTTAGAGAAGTTGGACAGGCCTGCGTGGAATGCTCTCCAGGAATCACTCGCCCTAGCGCGAGAAAAAAAGATGTCATGGGTTAACGATTTGCGGCTGGTACTCTCACACTTGTACATACCTGTGGAGCTCGATATCTCAGGCCCGATAGAGGTGTCAACCATCGAGGAGGCAATGAGACAGGTAAAATCATCTATGGAAGCCTGGATTGACCACGACATCGAAACATCTTCCCGGACCAAGGACTTGTTGACGGATCGCCTAGAACTTGACGGCGACACCGGCCGATTGATGAAAAAATCGTTGGACTTTCGCCACTACCTCAGAATCAAGACCCCGGACCACCGGCGTGCCCTAACACGCATGGTGCTATCGAGCCACAGTCTGGCCGTGGAGCGCCGGAGATGGAAGGAACGAGGCAAGAATATTGTTCCTCGAGAGTGGAGAAAATGCAGGTTTTGTCAAGATGCTATAGAGGATCCGGCCCATGCGATGTTTTTCTGTGACCATCCGGACCTCATGCAAGTGCGCGAAGTCTTTTTGCTGGAGCTGTACGAAAAGATCCCGGATTTCAGGGGCACATTTAGCAACACCTTGGATCTATTCAAAGCCGTACTCGCGAAGAGGGAAATTACTCCGGCACTGGGGAAACTGGCCTTCAATGTACTAAAGGTTTACGACGCGACACCTATGCTTCTCGTTGAACCGCCTACGGAGGTGTAACTGTAACCCCGTCGCATGGCCTTCATGATCCGATCAGGATCGACAGAAGGATCCGATCAGGATCGACAGAAGTCTGATAAGGAAAAAATTCTCTCTCTTTGCGCGCTCCCAAATGGCCACCACTCTGTCTACCGAACAACCTTTCGAAACATTCATGGCTACAGCCACCACAGCGGATTCTTCTGTGGACACCGTGACCCCCACGACCCCACCCGATACTGTACCCGAGAACCCCGCGGCTGGACCCGCGGCTACGCCTGCTGCCGACGCTGGCGAGACACCTCTTGCCAACGAGCTCCGCAAGGAGATCGCGCAGACTCTGGGCCCATCCTCAGCGACTCGCCCGATGACCCGCATGCGGAGCACCCAATCCGTCGCTGCGGTCGACACGGCCGCGACCATTGATGGCACCGCCCCGGCTGCGCAGAGGGCTTCTGAGCACGGGGTCGAGGTTTCCACGTTCGAGCACTTCGGCCTGGCGGGTCCTCCCACTGGTAAGGAGAACTCGGGCCCCATGATCGTCCGTGCGACCAGAAATCTGGCCAAATTGGCGGATATCGTCGGCACTCTCGATGCACGCTTCGGACAGCTCGAAACCGCGGTGGAGAACATCGAGACGGAACTCACCATTGGAGCAACTGCGCGCCACCGCGGGGAGACCAACGACGCCGCTGGAGGCGTGCCCCCGGCTCCGAATAGTTCTGCCGGGTCGAACAACGGCAGTGTTGCTACCGTCGACGACACTGAGGTCCTTTCCGAGCGTGTAGATTTACTCGATAAACACGTGACGGACACGTCGGAGCATATCCAGGGTATCCAGAACCGGGTCGACGACCTGGAGGGTCGTATCAACCAGGCTGCCCCCCCGTTCTCGCTGATCAGGATGAGCAATGCGATGGCGGCGCAGTTCAAACGATCACATCGGACCGGGATACACTCAAGGCGGAAATCGAGTTCCAAGCTGACGCACAGCTCAAAATCAATAAAAAGAATGCCCAGCTCATTGCACAGCTCCAGGCTACCATCAACGTCTTGGAGGCCACTGTCGCACGTCTCGAGCTCGCTCCCACACCCCCCTGCTCCCATCCTCCCATTCACGCTCGGCAGCCACCGGCCGTGTTCGTTCTCGCTCCAGATCCTTGGACGACAGCATCAGCTCCAAGCGTGCGCGGTCGGCGGCCGTCGATGACATGCCTTTCGTCATCATGGGGCCTGTCAAGATGTACGCGCAGCTTACCCCGCTGCAGATCCTCCAACTCCACATGGATGATGCACTGCCCAAATACATCCTTCCGGCGCATTTCGACGTTACTCTGGATCCCGTGCAGATCAACCATCTCCGCATCAGGATGGACGTCCAGGCCGAGACGCGTGCGCTGGCCTCCGCATGGGGGAAGACGGGGAACACTGAAATTACGATGAAGTTGGGTGGTGGCGACACTTTCGTGGGAACTCATGGGACGGCTGCTTCGGGATATCGGGCCTCGGGTCGTGATGGATACGGGGACTCCGCTCGGCGCGCATCGTCTTCCAGAGCCCCGGCAGGCCGCTTTTAATGTCGTTACATTACAGTCCTTGTCTCTCCGGTAGTACATCGGCCAATGTGATGGAAACGGCGAGCCTTCTGGGACTATGCGACCGGTTCGCGGGTACAACAAAATTAATTCTCGTGACCGCTTGCGGCATGCATGACCTTACGGTCCTTTTTCCTGTACTGTTCCCTTGAATGGTCTTGACACAACACTCGGTTCTCCTGCGAGGGAGATCCGGTGCTTGTCGCACGCATCTGCAAAGGGAAAGACTTACGACAGCTTGCTGTGCACTGATGGACTCCGGGGATTTATACCTGGGGGGAGAGAACTCCTCCCGTACACTGGCTGCATATTTGCAGCTGGTGGTCAGGTCCCACGAGGTTTTAACCGGAGGTCCTGCCTTTTCGAGGCCAGCCAGTCCACAGTAAGCCAGCGTCTTGTGATATCGCCCCCCTGGAATGATGCTGTGCTCGGTCGGCATCTTGTAGGATTCTGTAAGGATAACCACCCTATACAGTACTACTTGTTTGTCTTCCGTAAACTCGTTGTTCAGCCTGTGGACCGCACGAGTATAATATATCCCCCCCCCCCCCCCCTGTGCGAGCTGCGAGCAAACTGCGTGAAGTGAATACACCTAATCTAATCACGGATCGGGATCGGGATCACCGGACCACAGTAGCACATCCCTTATAGCGGCAAACGACTGGGGTGCGCGGGGCCGAGCTGTGGAAGGTGAAGCGCGCTCTGGTAATTAATGTACGGGTTTCCACATTTCTTAGCGCGTTTCGGGAGAGGTCGAGGGGTACTTTTGGAGAGACTCAACATAGGGTAGCACGAGAAGGAACACACGCTGTATATCTTCGTGATCATTCGCGCCTTGCTGGCTCAGCGCAGTCCGAACGGACGGCGCATGCATCTACGGATACTAACAGATTCCTGACTCCGTTGATCTCTGTTCTTTCTCAACGGCGCATAGCTCGTGTCGGGCGCGGCGTTATCCTCCCGCAAGGATCGGGAGTTTACGCATCCCGGTTGAATCACGGCCTCTTTCTAGCGACCGCAGTCTCCATCTATCATTCAAGACCGCAGACACGATCGATGGTCCCCCACAAAGATATTTACGCGTAAGTGCACACATTCGCGTGTAGTTCGGGCCGCTCGCGCGCCTGCGTCTGGACCACGCGTAAATCAAATCCTTCGCGGTCTGCGCACACATCCATGGCCACGAACTGTCCACCGTTACGGATCCCGTGTCCGCGGAGACAGCCACAGACGCTCCACCGAGCCCATATGCACGCAGCGCGTATGTCCACATTCGGATACTGAAGTGCGCGCAACGCATGACCTCGCAATGTTCAGAGTATATACTAAGCGCGCGAATATCACGCTCCCGGGACGCCGCTCGCGGAGAGATTTCGGAGCACGCTCGGAGGGAGGGCTGCGGGAGAACAAGGGTGGCAGGAATATTAATACAGAAAAGAAATTGAAGGGTCTAGGGAAGCGGATAGGGAAAAATCGGACAATTGAATCCGCTCATCCCAAGTTCCATGGGCCCAATATCCAAAGGTATTAGTCGGTACAGGCATTAGGAAAAGCTTAAGGCGCCTAAAAGCCGTCTGGACAGCTAGTTCTATGAAACAACACAAAGTGTGTGCTCTCGATGGTTCTGTGTGTCTAGGGGATGAGATCCCGTCGATGGTATTCAATCGGGAACGCACGCCATCAGCATTGCACGTATTTGGCTCTTCGACGCGACGCGACCAAGTCACGAGAAGAGAGGCATCGGCTCGTCACTCCCACCATGGCGCTCCTCCGCTGCCGGCCGCGCTGCGTCCTCCTGGCCCTCGTCACGTTCCTCACTCTCATCACCGCGCACCCCAAATTGCGACACATCGCCCGCGTGCAGTACACTGTACCACTACTACGTCGCCGAGTCGCCGACTCTGGGCCTGGAGGACGCACCCTAGTACACCCGAACACAGTTCTACATCAAGGGCATCGCGTACCAGACGCAAGGTGCGTGTCCTCTCTGCGCGCCTGCCGTGCCCGATTCACTCATCCCCCCCACCAGGGCTCATCGTCTCCGGCCCCATAAACCAGCTGGCCGGGAGCCCTCGACCTGTACGTCTCCTTGACCAGACTGCGGCGCCCCGCCTTACGCCGCGCCCATGGACAGTCATCGAAAAGCTGCGGTGTGCTGCGTGCACGCGCGCCCTGCCCCCTGCAGATGCTGGGCGTCGACGCCATCCGCGGATACCGTCGACTCGGCGTTGCAGCCGCTGAGCGCTGAACCATGACGCACCCTGAGCGGCGCGGGCATCTACGTAATGTGCGTACCCTTCCCCTGATGCTTTTTTCGCTCACGCTGCGCGACGCTAGTACGTTACGCCGTCTCCGCAGCGCTTAACAGCTCCAAGACAACACTACGACAATGTCCTCGCCTTCAACGTCCAACACGGTCCTCACTGACGGCAACCCGTCACTTTCCCGTCACCAAGCCCACCGCGCGCGCCATCAGAGCGCTCAGCTTCCCCGCTCTCTCCCCATCTCGGTCATGCGATATCGGCGCGTCCGCCTTCCGCCTTCCGCCATCGTATCACTCCTGCGATCTGCACCCTACCCGATCTCCCTCTCCTTCCATTTCCTTTCCCACCGCGCACGCGTTTCGCCTGTTTACTGCTCTTCTTCCACACCCCCCTCCTCCCCTTCGTTCCATTTCCCTCCCCATCACGCTCTTGCATCGCCTTGCTAACGCGCCGCATCCCGTTACTAACGCGCCGCAGCGCTCACGCGCTCGTACGCGCAGAGAGATCTACGCCCTCTCGGCCACGGGAAGCGTGCAACTTCGGGGTGAACGCGACGCTCCGGGCGTCCGCTAGCGACATGCATCCGCCTTCCCCGTGCTGCATCCCGTTCCTAACACGCCCCAGTGACCAAGCTCTCGTGCGCGTTCAACCCGTTCTGCGACGTGCGACTGTGGCGGCCCTTCCACCCCCGAGGCATTTGCCCCCTCCCCTGCCATCGCGCGCCATCCCGCGGCTGACACCCCGCATGGCTCAAGCGCTCGCGCGTTCCTGCGCACAGGCAGGTCGATACACATATGCCTGCGTCCGCCCCCGCCGTCTCCGCGTGCCTGGCTCCAGCTCGGGCGCGGGCACGGGTGCCGAGTGAAACGCGCTGGGGACGCTCGCAATGGTGGGGTGCGTGTTGGGCGGGCGGGCGGGCGGGATGCGCTGGACTCTGGCGTATGCATATTTATTTGCGTTACTTGCAGACTTCAATCTTGAATATGCTTCATATGCGTGTATCGCTGTACCCGTCCGCTTACCGCGGTAGGTACCGTACTTGTATATTCGACCAGCTATGGTAATATGTTCGGCCTTCGCGCCGTCCGGATTTGGATTTGAATTTGGATTTGACGGAAGTCAGTCACTCAGACCTCAGTTTATAGCTAGGGTCTGATGGGAAGACATTCAAGTCAGAAGTCAGGGATGGTGTACAGAACACCGCCTCTACAGTTAAATCCTTAGTATCTGTCGGTCCTGGATGAGGCAGGCCGGAGTTCCACTCCGTGACTGAATGCAGTCTAAGTTGGATGTGGGCATTTTTTTGCACCTCCCCCAAATATTGATACATCCAGCCTTCCATATTTACAGCCACAGCCCTTTGTCACGGGAGAACGACACCACGCTGGAGGCGTAGTGGGATTCATTCGTGCGTCAAGATTCCTTCAGGGTCCGTCAAATCTTCTCCCTTATCTTACTTGGATCCTTTTTGGTCCATTACATTCTATGAATTTCGTGTACCTAGTTTGCTGAGCGCCGGAGATCCGCCCCGTTTGAACCTTTCTTGGAACGGATTCGATATCGGCCGGCCGCCTTGGCGCTCCACGGGCCCCACTTGAATACAGTAGCTTGAAACTTAACATTTCATCTACATTAGGGGAAGTCAAAGCGAGAATCGAAGGACGATTCTCGGCCGATTCTGATATCGATTCTCGGATCGATTCTTGCTCGAGAATCGATCTTTTTCCAGAATCGACCAGAATCGATGTTCCTGCTCGGGAGGAGGAACACCGATTCTTGACATCAGAATTGCGATTCTCGAGCTCGAGAATCGAACTTGCCCTAAACATGCTGAGTCTGGCGCGATGCCTTGTCACAGAATTAAATTACAAAGCAATTATATTCGGCTACCCTTCGTACATCCCGACGCCCGTTCATCGATAATTACCATGGTCAGAGCCTCCACCACGGGAAAAGCCGCCGCCGTCAAGAAACCCTCTAACCGAATCAAGACCCCGATCACAAAGGCAAAACCAGCCAAGAAAAAGGCGGCACAAGGCGGTCTTAACACGTGTTGTGTGGTGATGGATGAACATCCTGAGCACGTCGCGCGCCCGACACTGGTGCGAAGAGAGCCGGGGCATGCTGTCGTGGTATAAATTAAGTTTTCATGTCACGCTTGGCACCCAGAAAAAGATATTCAAATTTAATTCTCTACGCTGAATCCTCCGAGAATCGAGCTCAGAAACGGGGGGGTCAAAGTTGATGTGGATTCTTGATCGATTCTCCCGCGAGAATCGATCAAGAATCCACATCAGAATCGGCGAGAATCGCCATTCGATTCTCGCTTTGACTTCCCCTATTGAGTTACAATCCATGAGTCAGAAATAGCTGCATCCTTAGTAGCTGTAGCTCAAACTACGTGAGTCGTGCATAGTTGAGGTCAATTGTTCAGCTTGACCCGCATGCTGGTGTCTCACTCATTCACTAAAAGGAATGCTTAGATACTTCAGTGCTGTACTACATATTCGGCATCATGATTGATTGCCTCAAACTGCACAACGAAAATTGTAGTGTAAGTACATTGTTCAATCTCCTAAGCCTCCCTATTGATCCTGCCAGAACCAGAATTGTGAATGAATGAAGGCAGTCTGAATAACGAATATGGGTAGGAAGACTCCCAACAACATTCCACTCAATTCTCTTGCTCCCCTGCTTCTTGCTGAGCTATGTTGGCCTGCTCATTTCGCTGTTCGTGCAAACGTTTGAGCAACTTCTGAGTATACCGCTGCCCCCGAGGGTGATGGGCACGGTCGTGAGCATCCATTGCCTTGGTAAGGAAATCTTCTGCCTCTGAAAATCTGCATTGGATAGTCCTCAGGTTTCCCAGCTCCTGCAATGTGTTGCCCTGGCCAAGATTGTTATGGATGTCTGTGTAAATTTTCAGAGCGGAGTGATGAGATTGCTCAGCATCCTCAAATCTGTCAAGCCTCTGGTAGAGTTCTCCAAGTGCCCGGAGATCATTGGCTTGACCTAGCCTGTTATTCAGCTCTCTGTGAAGATTGAAAGCAGACTGCAGAGCTGACTCGGCATCCTCAAATCTGTCAAGCCTCTGGTAGAGCTCTCCAAGTGCCTGCAGATCATGGGCTTGACCTCGCCTGTTATCCAGCTCTCTGTGAAGATTGAGCGCAGACTGCAGAGCTTTCTCAGAATCCTCAAGGCAGTCCAGCTTCCGGTAGAGCTCTCCAAGGTCCTTCAGATCATATGCTTCACCGAGCCTGTTATTGGCCTCTCTGTGAAGGTCGAGAGCAGACTGCAGGGCTTTCCTGGCATCGTCAAGTCGGCCAAGCCTCTGGTAGACCTTTCCAAGTGCCCGCATATCATTTGCCTGACCAATCTTGTCATTGACTGCCCTATGAATATCAAGAGCAGTCTTCAACATCTTTTCAGCATCAGACAGTTTCTGGAGGTGGCGATATATCCTGCCTTGTTCCGAATAGCAGTCACCTTCCAGGCGTCTGTTGCGCTCATGAGCAATGGATGCAGCCTTCGAGAGAAGTCTGGTGTCATACACATCTAGATATTGGCATATCTGAGAGAAGCGGATGATATGGTGTAGCACATGAAGATCTGTGTTTCCAGTGAGACACAGGTCCAGCACTGCTGATATGTTGCCAGTTTCGAGCTGTACAGGCTCACGCACTGCACTTGAAGTGATATATGAACTATCAACTGGAATCAGGCTCAAATAGTGGTTGGCCATATGAGTGAAGAGGGCTTTGGAGGGCCGAGTTGACAGATTAGGGTGTGACTGCATGTACTGCCGTATGGGGGATAATACACGGAGAAAGCCATCAACTGTAAAAGCCAATGAGCACTGTTTCAAAACTCTGATGGCTGATCGCAAGCCTGTGAAGTCACTAGCAAATGCTGTCTCGAAATCTGGTATTCGGGACTCTGGCAAGCCTTGGGGTAGCATGCATAAGATGCCAAAAAAGTCAAGGGCACCTGAACAGGCCTGAAGTCGTGGGCTATGTAATGAGAGCTCAATAGAAAGCTCGAGGTTGTTGAGATGATGGTCAGATCCATCTGATTTGACAAGCCTTGTTGAATCAGAGTTCCAACTTGCCCAAAGTGCCTCTGAAGATTCAGCCTCAGCCAGCTGGGCAAGCAGTGTCACAGCAAGTGGAATGCACTCCACAGCCTGGATAAGCAGCAGAGAGAAGTTGTCATGACTGTGTCTGATGGCATCCCAAGTTTCAATTGCAGCATCCAGAGTCAGGGGCTGTATGGGCTTGAGGGCACCCCATTTGATACCCCGAGGACGATCCAAAGCACGGCTTGTAATTATCACAGTGAGATAATGAACAGCTATGCTAGCAAGAAGTGATTCCACTGCATCCTTATCTGAATCCCATGGGGTTTCGAAATTGTAGGCAGAGAAGACATTTCGATGTCATGGACCGGAAATATAGGTTGAGATTGTCCGAAGGAGATCTGGAGCTGTTGGATTCAATAGATAGGCCAAAGAGTTTCAGAAGTTCAAGGCCCAGGGTATCAGCTGTAAAGATGGCCTCACAAGAAAGGAAGAAGCGGTGATGTAGGAAGGCTTTGTCTATGTTGAAATGATGGATTGCTGTTAAAGCAATAGATGTCTTTCCTATTCCGCCTGAGCCTACAATGGCCACATGATATGGTCTGTGATTGAGAATAAGGTCCACAACATCTTGGACCTCAGAAGAGCACCCATAGAAGATGGAGGGTGCTGGGGGAAGGACAAAGGTCAGACTAATACTGTGTGAGCAGTTATACTGAGTCCCAAATGATAGCACTCACTCAGTGGAGTTGAGTGTAGCAATGACTGGGGCCTATCTGATGGTCAAACACATGGAATATGTGTAACATGTAGAGCACATACATAGGGCACAAGTTGCATAACAGCGGTCCTCACATCATTGAGTACCTTCCCTTGAGCAATTTGAAGGTTCCACTGATCCATCTGAAGGGTGGCCTGAAAGGAAAAGACAACAAGTGAGAGACTGTAGAACTTGAGGTGACATGTGACATACTTGGAAAGCCCTCAAAGCAGAGACAACCTCTTTTTCGCACTGGATTGCAGTGGTGGTGAGTTCCGAGCGCTTGGATATGAGTCGAATTCAGTCAGTGATTTTAGAGTTGGCCTTGCAGCAATCACTCATGGTCCTGATGACTTTCAAGAGACAACTGTGGGATTCACTCAGTCTAAGAACACCACAGTTTGAAAAGCACGTACACCTCAAAGTCTTTGAAGGCCTTTTGAATTGTCTCTGGTAGGTCTTCCTGTGTCATCCCGTTCTGGCTGCACTGCATGCTAAAAGTGGCAACAAGCATCTGGATTGCTTGGACCTCGGACTTCACTGCCTTCCAAGTTGCCTTGCAGACATCGACCTCCTACAACCGGATCAATGTACACCGAGGCTCAATGATTCACGATCACATACATCAGTGATTTTGACGACTTCCTTGAGCACTGTCGAGATGGCATCGAGGTATGGTACATTCTGCGCCATGGATGCTGCAACTTCCAGTGCAACGGCCGCTAACTGGACCGCACCTTTGGACGTCTCGAGGAGTTTCTTTTTGAGCTCCACACCTGAGAAACGGGCCTGCCAGTCAGCATTGTATCAAACACTAGCGAGGACTTACGGCTACGGCCGCTGTTGCCCGAGGTAGAATCCGGCATTGCAGGGATGGGTGTATTGAGCAAGGAGGTGCGACGTGGCAGGATGATAGACATCTCGGCGGAGTTTGAATGTACAACGTAACCCGGCCCGATCCGTCGTGACTTTCCTCATTATTCCTCAGGTGATGGCCGCGGCATGGCACTGCTTGTGTACGTACATTAAATTTACATTTAAATCTGGCCGGTGAAGTCATAGAAAGATGGGAGCTATCCTCAAATGTTTTCCCATGGGTCTACAAAATACTACCTCGATTTTCCTTGCTCGGTGCTGTCTAGCATGACCGTGACAATGCAAAGGCAGCAAGTTTAGTCGACTATTAAATTCAGATGCCCGCCAGCCTACGGTCGCTCGTCGCAGCGGATGGGTCCTCGAAGTCCAGGGTGAAGTGGGTAGTGAGTCGGTCAAACAATTTTAAAGGTTCATCGCTCCTTACAGCCAGTCACTTGTTGCGGCGGACACAGTTGGGCAAACCGACTGCAGCGAAGGGAGGCCATAGTGAATGGTACCATTGTGTAATTGAATTTCTCTCATCCCTTCGCTGCGGCACGTAGGACTTATCTTAACTTGATGCATGGGAAGTACTCATTACCCCCACCCTAGGTCCAGGCAAAATCTAAGGGGGCTTCGAAATCGACTGAACCATGTTTCAGAATGTTCGCATGGAGTACAAGTCGTCGCCCTACAATATATCGGAGCTTCAGAGCTTTGCAACGATCACATTACTTCGAGTTGTACCGGGCCTGAGCTAGCTGTACTCAGATTGGGTGTGTGTGTGTGTGTGTGTCATGCGGAATCCCCGATACCGTTCCGGCACGAAGACTCTCCTGCGAGCGGAATCACAGTCCGGCACATGCTTTGTGGGTGAAGTGCTGAGGCTAGTAGTAGGACTTAGTACATACGAAGTTCATGAACCGAGTATCATACACATCGCGAGCCAAAGTAAAACAAAAACACCTACGCACACAGAAATTCCGATCTGCTGCCGTTCGAAAGTGTTCACTGCCCGAGGACCATCTTTGTCCGGACCCAGAAGTGCTAAATCCCTCCCTGTCCGTTGTCGTACTGGCTAGCCCGGAAGAGTCGGTGATTCCGCTGTGGCATATTCCTCTCCGACACATTCCGACACCAGGGGGATCTCGCCGAGGGACTTGCGGTCGCGGATGGGCACAGATACTGCAATCGGCGTATGGAGACTTGTTATAAATTATTCGATTTGCTGTGGGATTTGCGTCCTGAGTTTTTGAATTCGGTGTCACGGTTGTCCAGGCGCCGTTCTCGATACTTCTTGGAACGCTCGACACGTACGCTTGCCACGCAACCTGAAAATTTCGCGGGAATCAGTACTGGGAAGATGGGTGCCTTTGAAGGTTGAGGTACCGGGCATGTAAATGCGTAGCTCTGCGCCAAACTCATCCGAACTCTAGGGCTGAACTTTAGGTCTCTTGAATCAAGGCTGTTGATATGGTCTCTGGCGGCAGTTGAAGAATATGCGTATGCAGCTCGTGTCGGACTCGGATTCATATGCCGCATGTGGCCAGCCCCAAATCTACAGCACGGCGCCGCTCGTCTCTACCGATCGCAGACACGATCTCCCCGCAGATCTTCACGAGCGAGGCACATATTTGAGTGCACCTTCGTGCGTCCACGGATATATCCGTACCGCTCGGGCAGTCTGCATCTTGACTCTGTGTTGATACGCATCCGTTGCGTAACGTATAGATACATGACCACGACCCTGCATCGCTACGAACACTGTGTCCGCGGCCTCGTCCACATCCGAATGCTCGACTGCGTGAGACGCCAGACCCCGCGACATTCAGAGAATTTAATATGCCCTCGAATATGGCTCTCCCGGGACGCCGCTCGGGGGATGATTTCGGAGGGAGGAGGGAGGAGGGTGGAGGAAAAAGTGATGGGTGAACAAGGGCGGAACTTATAAGGGGAGAAAGGAATCGAAGGGCCCAGGCGAAGCGGATGGGGAAAAATCCGCTGAGTGAACTCAGCGGGAGTTCATTCCGCTCGCCCAAGTTCCATGGACATAAATCCATGTATCACCGAGGACTAATCCCATTCAAAAGTATCAGTCGCTGCAGGCACTCGGAGAAGTTGCGTAAAAGCCGTTTGGAAAGGTAGTTTTATGAAGCAGCCCAAATTTTGTGCTCTCGATGCTTCCATGTGTCTAGGGAATCCGACCGTGCCGATTACAGCGACGTTCTTCAACTGCCGCACGCACCTGGAAAGCCATCAACATTGCACGTATTTGGCTGTGTGACGCGACGCGACTAAGTCACGGGAACACTTAGTCACTCCGCTCGTCGCTCCTGTTACATAGGCTTCCTCAGCCTGCTTCTCCTTGTCGCGATCCTTGCCGTCGGCGGCGCGCACCCGAAACTTCGGCACATCATCCGTGTGCAGTACAATTCCTACGTTGCATACGGCGGGTGGTGTCCGCCCACCGGGACGCGGTTCTACAACAAGTGGCATCGCGTACTAGACGCAAGGTGCGTCTACCCCCTGCGCGGCCGCCGCGTCACTCATCCCCTCCACCAGAGCTCATCGTCTCCGGCGCCGAGAATCCCCGAAATCAGCGATTAATCAGTCCTCGACCTATATGTCTCCTTGCCCATGCTGTGGAGCCCCACCTGACGCCGCGCCCACGCCCAGTCGCCGACAACCTGCGACACGCTGCGCCGCGCGCCATGCCCAAACGCCATCCGCACGCTCCCCGCCGAGTCGGTGCTGAGCCTGGACCACAACGCGTGCATGCGATTTCTGTCGCCACGAGCGAGGTGGCAGTCGTCACTAGCGCTACGGGTGTCGTGACTTCAATTACTGAAGACGCTGGATCGGTCATCTCGGGCGCCACCAGCGCTCTCGCATCAGTGGTTTCCGACGTGACGAGCCAGGCCGCTGCTATCACTAGCGCCGCGGGTGCTGGTACGTCCAATTCCTGCCGTTCTGCACGCTAACCTCTTGAAAAGTCATTACTTCGATCACCGGGGGCGCTGGATCCATGATACCTGGTGTAACCACCGCTTTTGGCCCTGTTGTCTCCGGTCTAATCAGAAAGGCGGACGCCGTAACAAGCGCGGCTAGATCTCTCGTATCTGGAGGTACGTTCCACTAATTCAACCTCGACATTCTGATTTCCCAGCCGCACCCATTGTAACTGCTCTTCCATCCGTCGTCATATCCGATACACTGCCCGGTATCATAAATATCCTCGCCAGTAACCCATCGACAGTTAGCAATATTAATGCCCCTGGTGCGGGTACATCTATCCCGGCTGGCGTTGGGAGCATCATTTCCGCCGGAACAAGCAACCTTAATGACCTACTACTAGCATACTGGGTGGAATTCTCCCGATCGTGACCGGGCTTGCTTCCTCTGCGACAAAAATCTCCGGAAGTATCGCATCTGGGGTGGCCAGCAACGCCGGATCAGGTACGGTTAAACATATCTTGTTTTGAACTCGGCGTTCATTCCTCATCCTCAGTGATTTCCCTTCCGATCGGCGCGCCCATAATATCCCCCATCACCACTTTACCCGCCTCCCTCATCCAGACTGCCATGGGCGCCGTGACCAGCCCGCTCGGGTCTGTTGCTTCATCATTTGTCAGCGTTGCGACCACTCTCCCTGCGTCCGCCACGATGATCCCGGCATCCGTGGTGTCCCTTGCGACAGGTGACCCCGCATCCGTCGTTATCGCTCTCCCCAGCTCCCTAATCCAGACCGCCGTCGGGGGCGTGGCCACTCAACTCCGTCCGATTTTATCCTCCCTCCTCCGCATCTCCCACTGTCATCCCAGGGTCCGTCGTCGCCGGTTTGACCAGCAATCTACCTGCAGGCGTCTCCTCTATCATTGGTGGGGCCGCTGGAGGCGTTGCCTCGGCAGGAACGACCGTCCTTGGATCAATTGCTAACGTGATGACTGCTCTTCCTGCTAGCACTTGTAGCCAAGGCTGCCACCTCGGTGACTGGCGGAATTATCCCTTCGGTCACGAGTCAGCTCGGCGGGGTAAGTCACCATCTGGATCTGAGTCACAAAGCCGTTGGTAGTCCTTCCCTCTGACGCATTGAATGGCGCCACTTCTGCACTGGGCTCATTTCCCCGCCTACTTCGGTGACAACTAGCGTGTCGAGCGGCGTCTCTGCTGCTTCGACATCGAGCGCCTTGATCCCCGCCGTCAGCTCCGCAACCGTTCAGCTCGTGGACGCACTTGCTGCCGCCAAGAACGCTGGAAGCGACCTTATCGGCTCGCTCACCGTTTTTGCGGATTTCGATCTCCAATATCGTTCACGTGATCCTCGGCAGCATGGGCATGTCAACCAACACTCTGGCGTGGTCGTACGTCTAGCCCTTCCCTCGATAATTGCAATCGACTAATCCGTCGAATAGACAAACAACATGGCAGTGTACACCACCGCCAATGGCACGGCCTCCACCGCGTCGCGGTCGCAAGTTGTGAGTTCAGCTTTGCTACTGGGTAGATTCCTAGACTAACGACCCTCCTAGCTCTTTGCGATCATCGACACCGTGGCTCGTCAGATTGCATTGATTTCCGCGGAAATAAATTCCGCGGGGCTGTAGGACCAGCTGTGGCCGTCCGTCTCCTCGCTCCAGGCCTCCGTCGACGTAAGTCTCGCGGGTTATCGATTTTCGACCCGAGCGCATCTCCCTTGATTCGCAGTACATGTACTACGCCTTGCCCGCCGGATGCGAAGCCGCCACTACGGCTTACAACAACCTCAACGTCGCTATCGCCGGGCTTTGATCCTGTCCGGGGTTGCAACCGGGTTGCGGCCTGTAATACCTCCTGGGCCTCGAGCGTAGATTTCCTTTGAATTGTGTACTTATGCATCACCGGACTTTGTATCATCTACAGTTGTATTCGTAGTTTAATTGTATGCATTCACGGACTTGTTCAATGGCATTATGCATTTCATTCAACAACTATTGAGTTCAAGGTCCCTCTCCTTGTTCGAATTGCTCGAGCTTTGATATCTGGTGTTGGAGGCCGCTGGTGTCTTTAACGAACGACATCTAGGATTTTGCATGAACCGCATCTGGTCAGGCGAGAGGTTAATCGCTGTACAGGGAAGTGCTGCCAGTGCAAGTGAAGTCCCTCAACCTCAGATGGGTAGGCGTGATCGTGCGGTCCTCCGTCTGGATCGGGGCCTCATATATACACAGTATGTCCTCCCCTCGTTTCCGGCACCCTCATCGCAATGGACTTTTCTTCCCACATGTTACGGAATTGTGTTGGAAAGAAAACGACCGTACCATGCATCATCCCAGCCTAAACTTCCAGGCGCGAAACCTTCTTTTTCCCGCTCTCGCTAGGCCTGTTATTTTCAATGCTCCAGCCGCTTTTCAAATTCTCACGGATTTATGACCAACTACGAGTGCGGTGTTGCATCCAAGTTGCATTTTCTCCTCCCAACTCTGCTCCATACAGCATCCAGAATGGGATCCAGTTACATTCCACGCGGATGATACATCATCAGTAAAATACAGTTGCACCACACTGGCTGCCTATATTTTTGAATGCAGGGCATGTGAGACCGTCTTTTTTTCGTCAGGCGCTCACAGCTATTGCACTTGAGAGGTTCAGCTCTTATTCGACCACGAGATATTTACAAAGAGTACAGATAGAGAAGTAGTGCGGTAGGTCAGATTGGAGCCAAACATCTGTCTGTCTCGCCGCCACTGGGTGTCCAGAGATGTTTCAGACAGAGTCACCAAGATCTGAGGCCTATTAAACCCAAATTTAGCAGTGTTCATGGTACCGAGATTCGGAACCCACCCCCATGCTCTTCATCTCCATGTGGCCGTCGCCGTGCGAAACCCCATCTGAGAAAACTTCCCGAGTGATTGTGACTACATGCGGACGCTCAGAGTTTTCATTCACTGTGGCTGCCCCTGTACGGCGGAAGAAAGCTGGCGTAGTAGCTGCGGTCCCTATGGAAAAGACGTCGAGGTCGATGGCCGAGGTATATGTCGAACGACCGCCAACAATTTGGAAGCGTGAGTTCAAAACGACCAGGACACTGTTAGCGTAGAGCTCCGGAATCAAGGCGATCGGAGCTATCCAGTACCCCTTGGTAGGAAAGGCGAGGAGCAGAATGAGAGTCGTCAGTGCCACCAACGCTGTGTTCAGTTGGTCAGTACCACATACAACGACAGAACATTGAATCCATATGTACCCGTCAGTGAGCCAGTCTCGATCGTCAATCGAATCAATTTTGACACCAGCATGCGGGTCTGGCGAAATCCCCCATCATGTTTCGCGAGCTATAATCTTTGGTTGGATAAATTCAAATCTGGGGCGAGAGGGACTCACGTAGTACGTCATGGATACAGCAATCATAATGTCGCTCAAGGCCGAAGCTCCGCACCACACCTGTGAAGTAAATGAATATAACTCACAACATCCTAATTGTGCGTACCCCAATGGCTATAGACAGCTCTCGACTGTTGATAAGTGTTATATCCTCCGCTGCAGATACCTTAGTGAAGGGGTGGTGGGGCGAAGAATGCTCATACCTCGCTCGCTAATTATGCCTTGGGCGATTCCTCCGATACTGCTAACCAGAGAAATCTGCCTGCCATTGTAAATGTTGGAGCACGAGAGCGAAGCGGAATCACTTGCGACCACGATCAGCGCAGGCAGGAACCAGGATTGTGAGAATATATGGAGACGGTAAGCATAGAACGATTGGCCAGTGAACGAGACTACAATTTAAATTAAGTAGACATGAATGCTGAGCCAGTTATGGAATTACTCAGCGAGCTCATGACGGGCACATCCAGCCAGTCGAAACCCACCCTGGTAAGCTGTGAGACGTCACCAAAACCGTACCCGAAAATGGCGAATCCGTCGTGGGATATCAATATCGTCGACACCAGCTCGATGGCGTATATACCGTAAACCAGGCACTTGGTGGAGCGCTTATCATTCGGGAAGGCCTGATAATAAAGGTCTGATGTGCTTTAGCGAATCCACATGAACTGTCCAGGGGGCCGCTTACATAGCTGAACCGACAGAGCGCCGAACAGTCCCCAATGCAGGACATGGGACAGCCACTGGGCATTCCAAGTGAACTCCGGCGACCCGAGCATTTTCAAGGTAATCAATCACCAGTGGTCCGGAGCTACAGATTGTGAGCATAATGAATCCACGAACGAGACGGCACCGACAATTCTACGGGCTGAGGAAGGGGAGGGGCCACAACAAGCTCCATCGCGCGGAGTGATTCTCGGGGGCTGAAATACGAATATTCCTGAAAATAGGGCGATTTATATACGATACGACCGAGTCTCACGATCCTTACTCTTCGAGCCAATCACAAGTGTCACTAGTATCCACTGTTTAGGTCAACGTGAGACGCCGAACCAACCTGACGACGATATGATTGACATATGAATTGCGAGAGAGGTAAATCACCGTCGACGTAGACACCAATTGGACTCTCGAGAGTCCTCCAATATGACATCCAAATGGCCCGGAGCTCTAAAAGAACAAGTTTCCGCAGCATAGCGATATGCTGGTACCGATGTAATGGTACATCTCAGTATATGTTCATCGTTTTTGATCCCTTCCTATAAACCGATCATTCCGAGAAGATGAGAAGTTGAGAAGATGAGGTCAAGCTTGAATTAACCGATTGTATCCGGTAGGGAGGTAGGTAGGTAGAATTACACGGCCGGTCCCGCTGAGGAACGCCGGGGGTCCAGAAGGTATCAAACTGTATAGGCACTAATATACAGTATTGCTCCTGGACTCCTTCACAACACCAAAGGCCGAGCTCACGGGCGCTATCTCACAACACGCCGCGGTAGAACCAAGGAACGGCAAAGAAGCAAATTTAGCACAGAATAAGTGGGGCAGATCAAGTGTTAGCAAAACAGGTGGATAGATTGTCATGAGGACAGCGTGATTCGCAAGTTTAACACGTAATGCCGTGTTTGAATTGTACGATGGCATGTGTAATAGCTCTGATTTTGTGCATTCAGCCAAGTACTGTGTAGGCACTGGTTCATATGTGTGATCCATTATCACAAGATTTTTAACGTCAATTGGCAACGAGGAGAACGGTACAGAGATCAAAGCCTCAATTGTCCGTCTTAGCTTTCCGCCATTTTCAACATCTCTTGGCATGTCCTGCGGTCCTTCTGAATTGACACCATCCATGAATTTTGCGGAGCTTGTCCGACAGATTGATTGCGTCCCAAAGCCATTCCGACATCGGTGTTTTCCCCCTTAAATGGCTCCAGACGTCTTGGATCAAGCATCGTCGTGCAGAACTGGCTCGGGGAAATGGAATGACAGTCTTGATGCAGCCTTGATTGGGACCTTGACACAATATCTTCCCAATAGCTGGCGGCTCAAAGGAAATCGTCCGAAAGCCGCTCGGGTGCTGTAGAATGCAAGGAAGGAGCCCAGGTGGCTGCAATAGCCGGGAGGTGAATCTATGTGTCCCTATTCTGCAAGTAAAGGCGCGATCTTATTACAATATTAATAATAACATAATGTGGATGTGGCAGGTCCCGCAAGTATACTATACGACTGTGTTCTAAAGGTTGCCCACATGTTCATACCATACTTATCTTTGGCTGACTATTTCCGAGAGTGAGCACTGTTGGAAGTTGACAGTCGCACGAACAAATGCGGGAGAAACCAGACTGGATTTAATACAAGCTACAGAGCCGTATAAATACCAAGTCGTATATCTACAGTTAAGTAATCAGAAACGGCGAACAATGGGAGGTAAGAATCAACAGATAACAATCTGGCTGTAAACGGAATGCTGTTGGATGATAAACACAGGAGAAGACCATTGCTGTATTTCAACAGCAGCGAGTTGGCTGGCAGTGGGCGCGCGCGCGCCGGAATCTTTGCGTTGCCGTCTTCGCCTGAGGTTTTTCTTCGCAAAGAGGCAAAGAAAGATTTGGCTCGATTCCTGGAATCATTTGATCTCCGATCCGAAGGTTAATTCGGGCTTGACTTACCGGAGGGGGGAAAACGACGGTAATTACGCGATGGCCCAAACCCGAATCGAACGGGCATCCCCGTGTGAACCTTACGGAAGCCCACATGCGATGCAGATGCGGGGTTTTTCTGCATTGAATTAGACCTGCATCACTGCGTTGAGGCCGTAGTCACAGATTTGCCTACGTTCTGCTACCTGTGACTACTGATAGTCTGCCGCACGGAAACCCACTGAAAAACCACATCTGACGCCAGTACTCACAGCTTATGGTTCCCGATAAATCCATGTGTCTAGGGGGTCTGCGCCGATTACTGCATGTTATTCAAAGTACCGTCATCAACATTGTACGTATTTGGCTCTTTTGACGCGACGCGACCAAGTCACGGGAGCCATTGCTCGTCACTCCACTATTGGTAGGCGCTCCTTTGCTGCCGGCGGCGCTGCGTCCTCCTGGCCTTCCTGTTGCTCATCCTCACCGGCGCGAGCCCCGCACATCGCCCGCGTGCAGTACAACTACTAGTACTACGTCGCCGACTCGGGGCACGGCGTGGTCCGCCCACCAGCACGCGGTCCTAAATCAAGGACATCGTCATCCCCTCCACATCGTCTCCGGCCCCGGCAGTCCCTCGACCTGTACGTCTCCCAGCCCGTGCTGTGGCGCCCCGCCTGACATTGCGCCCACGCCTAGTCGTCGACAACCTACGATGCGCTGCCCAAACATCGGCGCGTCCGCATCCCGCTTTCCGGCATCGTATCTCGCCTGCGATCCCTCGACAGCACTCTTCGGGTGCAGCCTGTACGCCGGCTGTCCCGCTCGCTGACTCCCTCAGTTCGTGGTCGGCCTCGGAGGACGACACCCTCGGTGCCTAAAGCGTCACTGCATACTTGTGCACACCCCCGCAGCCATGCCGCCGCAGGGCACGGCGAACAGCGTTCAACAAATCCGCTGCATGACCAATGCAGACTTCGGTGCGTGCAGTGCACAGTGCGGCGAGGGCCCCGCAACTCCCCCCGAGGCGTGTCCCCTGTGACCAGCGACCACACCGACGTCACGGGCGTGGTGTGCAGGCTGTGGCGGAGGGCCGAATGTGACAGGTAGCTGCAACTGGGACGACGGGGGGCGTAGGATGTGCGAGTTGGGTGCGCCGGGTGCGTCGTTTCCTTTTTCTCGTGCCCTACATACAATCCATACCACCCTACCACCCCACCATCGCCTCTCCTTCCACGCTCGCCTCTTCCAATCACCCCTTCCAGCCCCCGCGCTGCACCTCTTCGCTGTGTTGCTAACCCTCACGCGCTCGTGCGCATTCAGGCAGTCCTACGACGCGACTTCAGCGGGACGGGCGTCCTCGGGCCCGTCGCCAGCCGCTTCGCCTGCTAAGGCGCCGCAGCGTTCCCGCGCTCGTGTCCGATGATTCCACCCCCCCCTCTTCAACTTATTCCTCCCCTCCCACTGCCCTCGCGCTTCGCGAGTTCGCTAACGCGCCGCAGCGCTGAATCTCTCGCAAGCCCAGCCCGTTACACGGCGTGCGACTCCATCTTTCCGTTCTCCCTCCCTTCCCTATCGCGTACGCACGCGCTTCGCGGTTTTACCAGTGCGCCGCAGCACTCAAGCGCTCGCACGCCGTTCTACAGCGTGCGACTTCAACGGGAACGCGCCGCGCCGGGCGTCCAGCCATGTGTCCGCCATCGCCGCGTGCGTCACCAGCCCCGCTTCGCCTGCTAACGCGCCGCAGCGCTCACGCTCTCGTCCGCGCCCACCTCGTTCTACGGCGTGCGACGTCAGCGGGAACGGCCGCGAGCGACACGCTGTCACCGCGGACGTCACCAGCCCCGCCGCACTCGCGCTTCGCGGTCTTACGCCCGGCTGGGGACGCTCACGACGGCTAGGTGCGGGTCCGTGCTGGGCGGGATGCGCTGGACTCTGGACTTTCGCGTGAGCTACTTGCTTGTTCGCGGACTTTGGATCGGGCTCGTTATGCGCTCTCGTTCGGTGGATAGCATGTTTATAGTCCACTAGCTACGATGAATAAAATATCTTCGGCCTTCGCTGTGTCCGGATTTGGATTTGGCTTTCGATTTGGATTTGAAGAGAGGCGGGCGCGGTGGCACCTGTAACCGCCTCGTTTTGAAGTTTCCTCCTCCACAATTTGCGCTTGAGCTGCGCCTGGAAGAGCAGCTATATTGTCTGCAGAGAGTGGTGGTCGTATGCGGCACAAAGGCGAATGCGAGGTTCAGCGGTGCTTGGTGCTTGTCTTTAGCCTCCATCTCCGGGTACCTTCCAGTCCATTCAGCCGTCGGCACAGTTCATTCAGCCGGCGGTACAACATGGAACGTTCACATCACATTGCTTCAGGTGGATTGGAACTGAACTAAGTATGTACGTACCGAGACCCAAAAGGGAGCCCGAAAATCGAAAGCTGCTGTGAGATGAACTCCTAACTTTCTGGACGATCCAGGCAATATTCATGGATCGAAACACTGCATGGAGAATTATAGAACTCCGGGCGACTACCCCACGTCAAATGGGTGCTCGATACGATGAGCTAGCTACGGTTAGGTGTGATTGGAAGTACTAGTATGGTATGCACGGAGGCCAGCGGAAGGTAGGATCCGACTACGGACACCTGAATTCAATTAGAACGGGCATCAGAGGGCGAGCAGATCTTCATTGGGATTCAGAGACGGAGAGCTGGATCCCGGGCTGCCTCATTACACGCCGGGGATGCTGCAACTAGGGAGCCGATGCTTTGTACACCATGTCTCGCCACTTACTTACGCCTTGCTGTCAAGTCCTGAAGAAATTATGAGTCGAGGGCTCGAAGCGGGGAATGCATTTCCTGATGTGCTTTTGAATACGCCACTGTGTCCAGCTTTGGCTAGCTGGTTCAATAACAGGTCCAAGGAATTGACTCGACTACGTCAGCTTTCGTTTACATTCAGATCCACCAACCGTCGCACGCCCGCACCGAGTCTGAAATCTCCGCCGCAATATCTCTCACACATGCGAATAATTCAGAGGACGCCAGGACGATGCAGACCACAGGGGACGATCTAGAGCGGCTTCAGCACGCCATCTGCTGTGAGGTTTGCAATCGCCACGTACAATGTATGATCTGGGTTTGAGAAAACTTTATTGTCAGGGGCCTGGGGCATACAGTCGGGAAAGAAGAGAATGGAGACCGGGGAGATCTGGGGGTCCTGTTGAAAGTTATTTCCGTCCTGCATCAGGTGATGCAGGAATTCCAATCAGAGGCCCAGGGTCGACGTGGTACTTCGTGGTACTTGAAGGAATGTCTTCACGTGACTGGTCGCGTCGCATCAAATGAAGTGGTATTTGCAGTCGATTGACAAAATTTGATAGGTCCTGCATGTCTTGGAGCTCTGAGAACACTGAGATTAATTGAAAGAGCCAGTATTTATGGGCAAGACAAGAAAGAGGTCGGATTTGGGGCGATAGAGGTCAATTGTTCAGCATGACCTGGCATTGCCGCATGGTGGTGTCTTGCTCATTCCTAAAGGAATACTTAGGTACTTTGGGGCTGCATACTGTACCATAGTTTTGAATCTCTCCCCACTGGCACAGCCGTATCATGATACCCAATCAATTGCCTCAAACTGGGCCGAGAAAATGGTAGTAGTACAAATTTTGCAATCAGCTAAGCCCTATTAATCCTGCCAGAACAAAAATTGAATGAATGCAGTCTGAATGATGAATATGGGTAGGAAGACTCACCCAACAACAGTTCAGTCATTTCTCCCCTTCATCTTCCTGAGCTATGTTGGTCTGTGTATTCTGCTTTTTGTGCAAACGTTTGAGCAGTTTCTGAGTATACTGCTGCCCCCGAGGGTGATGGGCGTGTTCGTGGGCATCCATTGCCCTGTTAAGAAAGTCTTCCGCCTCTGAAAATCTGCATTGCATAGTCCTCAGGTTTCCCAGCTCCTGCAATGTGTTGCCCTGGCCAAGATTGTTATGGATGTCTGTGTAAATGTTCAGAGCAGATTGATGAGATTGCTCAGCATCCTCAAGTCGGTCAAGCCTCTGGTAGAGTTCTCCAAGTGTCTGCAGATCATTGGCTTGACCTAGCCTCTTATTTAGCTCTCTGTGAAGTTTGAGTGCAGACTGCAAAGCTTTCTCAGAATCCTCGAGGCGGTCTAGTTTCTGGTAGAGCTCTCCAAGGTCATTCAGGTCATTTGCTTCACCGAGCCTGTTATTGACCTCTCTGTCAAGGTCAAGAGCAGACTGAAAGGCTTTCCTGGCATCGTCAAGTCGGCCAAGCCTCTGGTAGACCTTTCCAAGTCCACGCATATCCTTTGCCTGACCAATCTTGTCATTGACTGCCCCATGAATATCAAGAGCAGTCTTCAACATCTTTTCAGCATCAGACAGTTTCTGGAGGCGACGATATATCCTGCCCTGCTGAAAATAGCAGTCACCTTCCAGGCCTCTGTTGCACCCATGAGGAATGGATGCAGCCTTTGAGAGAAGTCTGGTGTCATACAGACCTAGATATTGGCATATCCGAGAGAAGCGGATGACATGGTGTAGCACATGAAGATCTGTGTTTCCAGTGAGACACAGGTCTAGCACTGCTGATATGTTTCCAGTTTCGAGCTGTACAGGCTCGCGCACTGCACTTGAAGTGATATATGAATTATTGATTGGAATCAAGCTCAAATACTGCTTCTTCATTTGAGTGAACAGGGCTTTGGACAGGTCAGTTGACAGATTGGGGTGAGATTGCATGTACTGTCGTATGGGGGATAATACATGGAGAAAGCCATCCAGTGTATAGGCCAATGAGCACTGTTTCAATACTCTGATGGCTGATCGCAAGCCTGTGAAATGCTGGGCAAATGCGGTCTCAAAATCTGGTATCCGTGACTCTGGCAAGCCTTGGGGTAGCATGCATAGGATGACAAAAAAATCAAGGGCACCCAAACATGCTTGAAGGCGTGGGCTATGCAACGAGAGCTCAATGGAAAGCTCGAGGTTGTTGAGACGATGGTCAGATCCATCTGATTTGACAAGCTTGGTGGACTCAGAGTTCCAGCTTGTCCAAAGTGCCTCTGAAGATTCAACCTCAGCCAGCTGGGCAAGCAGTGTGACAGCAAGTGGAATACACTCCACAGCCTGGATAAGGAGAAGAGTGAGGTCATCATGACTGTGGCTGATGGCATCCCAAGTTTCAATTGCAGCATCCAGAGTCAGGGGTTGTATGGGCTTGAGAGCACCCCATTTGATACCCCGAGGACGATCCAAAGCACGGCTTGTAATTATCACAGTGAGATAATGAACAGCTATGCTAGCAAGAAGTGATTCCACTGCATCCTTATCTGAATCCCATGGGGTTTCGAAATTGTCAAGGCAGAGAAGGCATTTCGATGTCATGGACCGGAAATATAGGTTGAGATTGTCCGAAGGAGATTTGGAGCTGTTGGATTCAATGGATATGCCAAAGAGCTTCAGAAGTTCAAGGCCCAAAGTATCAGCTGTAAGGATGGCCTCGCAAGAAAGGAAGCAGCGGTGATGGAGGAAGGCTTTCTCGACATCTGGATGATGGATTGCTGTTAAAGCAATTGATGTCTTTCCTATTCCCCCTGAGCCTACAATAGCCACGTGATCTGGTCTGTGATTGAGGATAAGGTCCACAACATCCTGGACCTCGGAAAAGCGCCCATAGAAGATGGCAGGTGCTGGAGGAAGGATAAAGGTTGGCCTATAATCCATGATCAACTGTCCTGGGCCCCAGATGATGAGCACTCACAGATTTGAATTGAGTGTAGCAATGACTGGGGCCTATTCAATGGTCAAACACATGGAATATATGTAACATGTAGAGCACACACATGGGGCACAAGTTGCATAACAGCAGTCCTCACATCATCAAGTATCTTCCCTTGGGCAATTTGGAGATTCCACTGATCCATCTGAAGGGTGGCCTGAAAGTAACAGACCTCAAATGGGAAACTGTGGAATTTGAGATGACATGTGACATACTTGGAAAATCCTCAAAGCAGAGACAATCTCCTTTTCGCACTGGGTTGCAGTGGCAGTGAGTTCCGAGCGCTTGGATATGAGTCGAATTCGGTCAGTGATTTTAGAGTTGGCCTTGCAGCAACCATCCATGGCCCCGATGACTTTCAACAGGCAGCTGTGGGATTCAGTCAGTCTAACAACACCACGGATTGAAAAAGCACGTACACCTCAAAGTCTTTGAAGGCCTGTTGAATTGTCTCTGGGAGTTCTTCCTGTGTCATCCCTTTCTCGATGCACTGGGCACTAAAATTGGCCACAAGCATCTGGATTGCCTGAACCTCGGACTTGACTGCCTTCCAGGTTGCCTTGCAGACGTCGACCTCCTACAACCGGGTCAATATACACTGAGACTTGATGATTCACGATCACGTACATCAGTGATTCTGACGACTTCTTTGAGCACTGTCGCCATGGCACCCAGGTATGGTACATTCTGTGCCGCAGATGCTGCAACTTCCAGTGCAACGGCTGCTAACTGGACCGCGCCTTTGGATGTCTCGAGCAGCTTCTTTTTGAGTTCCACACCTAACGAAGAAGAGTGCAAGTCAATATTGGAACAAACGACACTGGCGAAGACTTACGGCTGTGGCTGGGGGCATCTGAGGTAGAATCCGGCATTCCAGGGATAGATGTATTGAGCAAGGGACGATGGGAGTGCGACGTGGTAAGTGCGTGGCAGGGGGACAGACATCACTCAATATACAACGTAATCCGGTCCGATCCGCCGTGCCCGGCTTCATTGTTCTATCAAGGCTCGATTGATCCGTAGACTATGGCCCCGTATCAATCCACGAAGCAGTCTCTGAGTAAACAGTGACAATTTTTATATTCATACACCGGGGCGTGGAATCGTGCAGATCATGAAAGTGCTCAATTTTATTTGACGTGTTTCGACCAGGAAACAAACTGTAATGTCTAGCTCGAGGCCCGTGCCTCCCAATCCTCCATCCACACCGTTCTCCTTTCCGCATGCAGGACTTCATTAATACGAGCTAACAGACTGGGACACATCACCTCCCAAGCAATTTCCCGATGCCGCTAAATCTCACAAACATTACGGTACATTCCGGCAGTCCGGGCCTGACATCGCCTGGATATTGAGAGGATATAGACCGTTCAAGAGCTGGTGAGATGTGATTATAATGAACGTGCACAAAAACGAAGGTAGGCGGCGACGCACCCTATGGCCTTCGGGCGCAGAACACATTCGTACGGGGTTTGCGAGCAATCCATTCTACATTCGCCGCGGTTATCCGGCTTCGATATCGGACACAAATGAAATTGAAGCTCTCACACATAGAGTCACTACCCCAATAAGCTTTCGGGGATTTGATTCCGAGTCAAGCAAGACAGTGGCTGAGCCCCGTAACTCGTCCCTGGCAGTCGTACCAGCTGTATCCAAGATGAGATGGAATGCCAAGGCCGCAGACAGTCCGCGGCGATTGCGGGAGACTTTGGGGAACTCAGTGTCGGAAAGAGTCGAACGAGAACAGCGGCGTACAACATTCAAACGACACAAAAAAGCACTTGACGCACAGGGGACGTGAAATGCTTTGGTGGGCGGCTCATACACAAGCGGCGAGATGACGGTATGTAACAGAGGGCCAGACGCGCATTTCGAAGGACGCTGCGCAACCAGACTACGGACCTGATTAGCTGGCGTAAACGGGCTCGAGCTTAAAGCTTCACCACCAATCAGCGGGCGCCGCCCGCGCCATTAAAACCCGACTCATCGTCCGAGTCTCCTGTAGTGACATGACGTGAATAATCGCGGCGGATTCAAATTTCCGAGGCTTGCAAGTCGCAGCTTACCTTCAGAAAGCCTCATGCCGGCGGACCGTTGATTTAAATTTCCTTCCCGCTGACCGGTGGACCGATGTTCTTAAAATACACATTAAAAGCTGCCGGGATTCGACATCGTTTTGTCGCAGAGTGGTACTGGAAATATGTCGCAATCACGTTTTCGGGCGGTTCACATCTCAGAAATCCCAGAGGCTCCTGACCATGATGTTCGTCACACAACCGGTTTAAGTACCTCGGTCGAGCTTGCCGCTCTCTGCGTATGGAGCCGTGAACACAGGCACGACCCCGGCACGAATGGGACCCGAAGCAGCTGTCACGGTTGAATCTGGACAGACGCAGCTGCTATCCGCGAGCTGGCATCGGCATCAACAGAAACCTGGGCATCAAATTCAAAGGACTCGGACCATGGGTCCTCTTCGCCGAGCCGCGGAAGGTGAAAAGCGACCTGCTATTAATACGGCTTTCTAACATACGTGTCGCGGAAGGTCGAGCAGTGAATCAGGATTAGCTCTAGAAGCATGAACAGACAAGAAATAGAGGCTGTGAGTTCTCCGTGATCATACGCACCCCGCGGGTGCAGCCCGCGTTCAAACGGGCCGGCGCATGTAGATGCCTGACTGCGTAGATATCATTAGTAGGTCGATGTACTTGTGCAGATGCAGCTCATCTAGGGTTTGGCTTTTCTCCGGCCAGACATGACCCCCCCACGCAGATATTCACGCACGGCGCACACATGTGTTCGCGCCACTCGCGCAGTCTGCCGCGCGTAAATCCACCGAAAAATCACATCCAAAGCTGCTGATTAATATTCCCGTGTTTATTGGTCAATGTTTTTTGGGAATCCGTCTGCGCTGATTACAGCGATGTTATTCGCCGGAACAACCATCAACATTGCATCTATTTGGCTCTTTGAGGCGACGTGACCCAGTCACGGGGACTCGGCTCGCTCTCGGAGTCGGAGCCCTCTGCTGGCCTCCGCTGCCACCCGAGCTGTGTCCTGCTCGGCATTCTGCTTCCCCTCGTGCTCTTCACTCTCACCGTCGACTTTTTGCCCCCGTGCCGTACAACTACTACGTCGCCGACTCTGGGCGCTGGGGCACGGCGGCGGCCCGTCCAAGTGCACCGGGACGCGGTTCTACATCAAGCTCAAGGGCATCGCGTACCAGATGCCGGCTATGTCTTTATTTGCACGCCCGCGGCGCCCGAGTCGCTCATCCCCTCCAGAGCTCATCGTCTCCGGCCCCGACAATCCCTAAATCAGCCCTCGCTCTGTACGTCTCCTTCCTTCCGCATACGCCCACGTCCCGTCGCCGACAACCTGCGATACGCTGCGTGCACGTGTCCTGCCCAACCTGACGCCATCCGCGCGTACTCCGCCGACTCGGCGCTGGGCCACGATGCGTGCACGCGCAGCGACTCGACTCTACGCGCGCCGCTTCGCCATGGTGTACGCGTCCCCTCATACGTACGTCCCGGGCGCGCGTACGTCTTGCAGGATCTGTACTAATCGCACGAGCACTACCTTTGGCTGCAGTCGCAGTGTGTCTCCGTCTGGCCGCGCACCCCCTCAACGGGATCGTCGTCGCAGGCGCCCGTCTCCGCAGACTGGGTCGACATCGTGTGCCCTTGCTGCATGACTCCGCGCGACGTCAAGCCCGCCGTCATTCTCGCCCCCAGGACCGCGCACTAGCTGGTGCGCCGCAGCGCTGCATCGAGCTCGTCCACGCGCGCAGACGAGGACGCCTTTCCGCAGACCTTCGACTTCTCCCACGTCTCCCGCTCCTCCCCGCCCTAGCCGGCTCCCCCATCTCGCGGCGCCTCCCCGCGTCCTCGCTCGTGCGCGCAGCCCGCACCTCTTCCTCCCCGGCAACCCCTTCGCGCGCATGCTTGCGATGCCACTCCGCCACCAGGATTACGCCGCGTACTGCCGCGGCTCACTGTTGAAGCTGGAACCGCATTCCGTCCCTCCCGCTCGCTTCGCTCCGGAGCCCGCGCCTGCTGATGCGGCGCGCAGCTAGCCCGACCGCACCGCCATCGTGCGCAAGGCCGCCGCGGCGCCCCCGGATTACCTCGCACATGCTGGGGACGCGATAACGCTGAATACCACGCGCGGGGCGCCTCTCGACGTGCCCTACATCCTCACAACCGAGGGCACCGCGTGGTTCAGCGGGGATTTGGTGCGCGACGCGGAGGTATGGAGATCGCGCGGCGGGCGGCAGTGTTTGTCGGGAAATTTTATGGGGTGCGTGCGCATGGTCGTTTGTTCGCTTGTGCGCACGGCCGCCGAGTACCTCGCACATATGTATGCGTAATAGTGCTGTATATCCTGACAACCGAGCGCAGCGCGTGGCTCGGCGGACGAATAGAAATGCGGGTGTTAAGATCGAGTGGGGACGACATCGGATATGCGGGTACTGGGCACTGGACTGGCCCCCCTGAATGAAATTCCAGATCGAGTAGAACATCTTGTTGAGTCACCCGTGTCGAGTTCCGTTGATTCAATAGTAGTGACTCGCTTGGAAGGCGGTTTGGAAGCCCATTCGGTATCTTGATTTTGTTTACTGTTACATCCATTGTCCGAGATCCGATTCGTCGATAGCTACAATCCCATTAGGTACCATATTCCGACTAACCTCACGATTAGGCAGGCAGGTACGTATATGCCAACGCGGTCCCATCAGGCAATGCACTGCATGCATGGCGGCAAAATGTATGCTACGGACACTACCATTTCAAAACCCGAGTGCCTCCAGCATCACATTCAAAAAAAATAACAAACCGGTTGTGATAAAGTAGATGAAGCATCGACGGATGGCGGCGTTTCTGAAATCTACGACCAAGCCCGAGTAATATTCCAAACACCGAGATACATACTCGACGGCAGAGGTATTTAGAGTTCTCCTCTTAGTACTTTTCCACTGAGTATCTTAAGGTACAATGGACTCTACGGGGGTCAGCCGAACTGCTACCCACGAACACGAGACTTTGACACTGATTGGTACATAGGTAGACGAACGGGCGAATCTGGGTAGGATGTAACGACACGAGCGAATCATAATTAGATCCTAATTCCGGGTAGCATCACCAAAAAGTGGAGAAAGTAACAAGGCCAAACTATGCCTTATAAGGGTCGAAAACCGTACCAGGCTTGGCAGGCTGGCGAAAAACACAACAACCCTTATTAAAGATCTATTTTCTATGTAAGGCTCCATCAGCCTGGCAAAGCTTTGAAAGGCGGCTTTGACTTCCGCCCGCTTTCACGGCTTCAGAACTCTTATATGTTTATAATCCCTTACTACGTTTCTTCGTGCAGATGGTTCGACTGCGCTAATACCCAGAGACTATGCACGACAATCACACAAAACAGTAATGTGGGGGAAAAATTGGATTGGCATACATAAATTAAGCGACAGGCGTAGCGAGGACGGGGCAGGAATTACATCGTCGACGATGTCCGCAGGCGCAGGAGCGACAGCGCTAGCACTAGCAATGTCACCGGCGCCGGCAACAGGAGCCTCGGGGACGGGCTCAGCGGTGGTGGGTGAATAAGAACGTGACATAGTATGAGGAAGGCCAACCGAGCAGAGCGGGAGGAAAGCTTCAATATAAGCTTGAAGTCCGAAGATTGATTCGACCGTCAAGTCCACGTTCTTGACGGTCTTGAGCAGCCATTCAACTTGACGGCAGTGAAGGCGACCTGCTTGTCAGGGTTGCGAAGTGTCCTTGACGAGCTTCCCGACCACAGCTTGGGTGTCGATCCCGATTTCCGTGCTCTTGCAGGATGAGTCTCTGAGGCTTCAGATTTTGCTGGGGTGTTGACGTCTTGCCATGGAGGACAGGAAGAGAAGCGGCAAAGGAAAGGAGGGAAGGGCAATAGAGCCCCTAGCGGAATCCCTCCGCCAGTCCGATCTGAAAGGGATCGAGATTGAGGGAGTAGCCGAGAGGTTAATTGCAACGCTGTTCGCCGATGATACTCTTGTATACCTTGATTGGAGGGACGATTTCGGCCGACTCGTCGATATTCTGGATGAGTGGTGTATAGCATCTGGAGCTAAATTTAACATTAATAAGACCGAAATGATCCCCATAGGAAAGATTGCTCACAGGAATAAAGTCCGAGAGACACGGTGTGTCAACGGAACAGATGGCACGACCATCCCAGACCACATCAAGATCGCTGCCGAGGCGGAACCCATTCGTACGCTAGGTGCATGGGTCGGAAACAATGTCGAACAGGTCGATACGTGGGCACGAACACTAGAGAAAATTGACGCGGCCCTAGACCAATGGGACCTCAGGCACCCGACAATGGAAGGCAGAAGGCTGATAGTTCTGATGGTAGTCGGCGGCATGACGCAGTACATGTCTAAGGTCCAGGGCATGCCGAAAGAGGTGGAAGAGAAGCTGGAGAAGCGCATCAGGAACTTCCTATGGGCAGAAAAAGTGAAGGTCACCATTAACAAAGAAACAGTGTATGCCCCCGCGGATGTCGGAGGAAGGAACCTACTGGATATCGTCGCGAGGAACGAAGCAATATCGATAATGTGGCTAAAATCTTACCTAACTTTCGGCGAGAGACGTCCACTCTGGGCGTATGTGACAGATAAGATCATGTCGGTAAAAGCACTTGGGGGAGACGACAACGTCGCCAAGATACTAAGACAGAACCCATACCTGCAAACCTGGAGCCCGACAAAGGCAGACCTAAGTGACGACTTGAAACGTATGATGAAAGTGGGGGACAAATACGACGTACAACTAGAAGGGATAGCAAACGCGAGGGACATCCAGCGCAGCATGCCAATATGGTATCACCAGAAGTCCTCCGCGACACGCACCCTTTTCAACAGAGGCCCCGAGGTCGAGTGTCTGAAGCGAAATCATGTGATACGCACGGTCGGGGACGCAGAAATCCTGGCACGCAGAAGAGGAACGACGAGACACCTAGCGAGGAAAGACTGTAAATGCGAGGGATGCAAGACCACACGCAGGGAGTGCAGGCCGAGGCGCTGTCAAAATCCCCATAAATGCTATGTCCGAGCCCAGGCAATGCTAGACTCACTGCAGAATAAATGGAACCCGATCATGACACAACCCGAGGACTACAAGATAGACCCGAGAACCAACGAAGGCGCCGCACGCGACCCTGACCCTGACTGGGTGGAGTTTAACCCAGTTGTCACGACAAAAGGGACAATATCGGACGCCTTCCGCATCTTCACCCAGACCGCAGACAACCCGACCATCGGAACAACAGCCCCGAACACGAGGCACCGCCCTCAACCAGACGCGGTGGACACAACAGTATACACCGACGGCTCCGCGTTCAATAATGGCGCTGAGAACGCACGCGCCGGAGCGGGCATCTTCTACGGGGAAGGTGATGCAAGGAACCGTGCCATTAAGGTGCCCGATGAATGGGCACCGTCGAACCAGGTGGGCGAGGTCCTAGCGGTCAAGGAGACGATCGAAGATTGCCCCAAGGACATGCCCCTAAAAATACTAAGTGACTCAAAGTATACAATCGAGGGCTTAACGAAAAACCTCACCAAGTGGGAGGACGAGGGGTACCACACCATCACGAACGGGAGTCTAATAAAGCTCACAGTGGCGAAGCTCATGGAGCACAAAGCTCGGACGGCATTCAAATGGGTGAAAGGCCACTCCGGAGTAACCGGGAACGAGGGCGCGGACGCCCTAGCGGGCGAGGGAGCAGAGAAGCCACAGCCAGATATTGTAGATACAATAATCCGCCCCGCATTGGTACTCCCCGGGGCGAAGCTCAATGCAATGACGCAGTCCCTAGCATATAAAATCATCAGGCTTGTCAAGATGAATCGTGAGACGTACCAGGACGCCCTGGACCGTAACGCGACACGTAGGAACATGGAATACGCAAGAGGGGCGGCCTCGGACGCAGACGGGAACGCCCCGCCAACGCACCAGATGTGGCGCGCGACGAGGCACAAGGACTTCTCAAGGAGTGTTAGATTCTTCATGTGGATGACGCTGCATGGAGGTTACAAAATCGGGAAACACTGGGAACACATTCCCGGACACCAGGAAAAGGGGACGTGTTCATGCTGTGATATGACGGAGTCAATGGAACACATCATGACTACGTGCGACGCACCGGGGCAGGAATTGGTGTGGGACCTCGCATCTGAGCTGTGGCGGCTCAAGACCGGGGACGACCTACGTCCAACACTAGGAGAGATAATGGCGTGTGGCGCAATTACACGCGGCGACAAAGGTACGACGCGCCTGTTCCGAATAGTAGTCTCAGAATCTGCGCAGTTTATCTGGCGGCTCCGCAACGAGAGAGTCATTCAAGAAAAGGACGCCGCGACCGAGCGGGAAGTCCAAAACAGATGGTGCAAAGCGATAAATACCAGATTGAAATTAGACTGCATGCTGACGAACGAAGCGAAATACGGCCGGAAAGCAATTAAGAAAGCACTAGTACGCAGAACGTGGCGCAAAGTCCTGAAGGACGAAGACAGACTCCCAAAAGATTGGACAGGGGAGACCGGAGTTTTAGTGGGTGTTGGTTGATGATGGGATGAGGGAGGACCGGGCGCTTTGGCGTTCAGTCTGACCTATGATTTCTTGAAACCAAAGCCCCACACGCAGCGTCACGAGCGATCGGGCGCGGTGCTTCTGGGCATTTCTTCGGGTGAATGTAACGTCTGGCCGGGTTTTCAGTCCAAGGCCTCAATTTCAGCGGACGGGGAGGGGACGACTTGGTCGGCCTTGAGAATGATTCGATGGATGATACTCGCCCTAGGGGTATCAGACAAAGATGACAGGTAGCGTTTACACTATTCCTCCTTGTTAAACAAACGCTCCACAAAAAAAAAAAAAAGAAAAAAAAAAAAAGGAGGGCAGGGTGGAAGATGGGGGGAGAAAGAGAGCCACGAGCGACGAACCATTTGATGGCGTCGCCATCGAGAATCACGCCATCCGCGACAGGATCATGATCCGCATCGCGTCTGATGAGGAGCGGAGTTTGAATGACTTGGTCGACTGAGGACTCTGCCATGCATGGCCTGGTACGTACAAGAGCGAGCCGGGGCACTCTGCACCCCGGCACTTCGCCTCGGAGGCTCCTCTTAAGGTAAGGTGGCTCTTGACTGCCGTCGGTGATAACCGAGCGGACTGTAAAGGCTTCAGACGGACAGACGGAATTGTATAGGCACAGGAGATGAACATTGGAATGCCTTATAATTCAATGTCCTACCGTCTGTGCTATACCAGGCTGCTGAAACCCATACCAGGCCCATAACAGCCTGGTACGCGGCTTCTAACGGCTTCCAAGAATATGATCCGCCTGATATGGCCTTGGCAACCGAATCAGGCAAGACGAACGGTAACAGGCCATAACAAGATTCCCATCTTTTGGTGATGACTAGGGGTCGAGCAAGGCAATCAACGAAGGCCAAACGGGCCGAGGGCATGGATCATTAAATAAATAATTTCATTAATGCATAGGCAAGAAAAGAGAATAATATATGGAAACAGGGGATAAGGATCTAACAGTGACTATTGCTGATCTTCGCCGGCCTCCCCAAAGACAATGACCCATTTTCTGTTGAAACTGACTGAATCGTAACGTGGGAGTAGTTGTCCAATGTCACTGGTTGAACCATTCAAGTTTATCAGTGAGAAATTTGGTGAGAAATGTTTGGAATTTCTCAGAAGTTTTTCGCCGAAAATTGAAATATTTTCAGCACTTTTTCACTCGGAAAGAAGGTGAAAAATGTGAAATAAAATTGATGTTTTCTTGAGACATTTTTCAGTGAGAAATTTGATGAAAATGTTTTAGATTTTCCATAAATTTTCTCGCCACAAAAGTCAGTGAAAAACTTCAAACTTTAAACTTTTTCAGCAATTTTTTCACCCAGAATGAAGGTGAAAAATGTGAAACCAAACTGATGATTTCTGTTGAAGGGTTTCAGAGAGAAATTTGATGGAAATGTTTTAGATTTTTCAGGAGTTTTCTCACTGAAAAAGTAGGTAAAAACTTAAAACTTTTTCAGCACTTTTTTCATGTGGAAAGAAGGTGAAAAATATGAAACAAAATTGATGGTTTTTTTGAAAGATTTTCACCTACTAATTCATACATATTTGTGGGTGAAAAACTTGAAACTTCCTTCTTCAAAAATTTCACACATTTTGCACTGATAAAGAGACAATTAAGTATGTGAAAAGATGTGATGAAAAGTGATAAAAAACTTAAAAAGCAGGTTACAAGTTTCTCAACATTTTTGCTAGAGATTTGTTTCACATTTCTAAATAATAAACATGGTGAGTATCAGGGTGAGAAATTCGAAATAGGTTTACAACTTTTTCAGGAGAATACATTAGTGAAACATTTCAAGTTTTTCGGTGAAAAATTGATGAAGAATGCTGAAATTTACACACCAGTTTTTTCGTTGGAAAATATCGCGTTCCCGATGTTGCATAAATCAAAACACCGCGTAAACTTCCGGTGCCGGAAACTTTTTTTACCAAAAATTCAGAATACCTTCATACCTTGTATTTGAGTAGTACTAGTTGCTAGAATGTATCTCCGAGCTGAAAGGCGGATCAATGGGTGGGACAAGATCAGAGCCAATTATGAGTGCAGAGAGACCTTGACTTGATTGACAAGCAAGGTAATTTTAATAAACCATGCACCCGGCCTGCCAAGGTGTTAATTTTTTAATTACTAATTTACGAGTTATGACAAGTCACGGTATGGCTTGCTTGGTCTTAACCACCAAGCCACCCTACAAGCTCAACACCTTGGCAGGCAGTTGTTCCCCAGGTGCATGGTTTATTAAAATTTAATTAGCGTCTGACGTGTTTGATGGCACGTGATTGTCCGCCGGCCTTCAATGCTTCAACGCAGGCGATTGAGAGGACCTTTTGACTTCGTTTCAGCTCAGAGATACATTCTAGCAACTAGTACTATTCAAATATGAGGTATGAAGGTATTCTGGATTTTTGGTAAAGAAAGTTTCCGGCACTAGAAGTTTACGCGGTGTTTTGATTTATGCAACATCGGGAACGCGATAGGAAAAGGTGTGAAAAACTTGAAAGTTTTTGCTGGCTTTTTTCACTCAAAATTTTGAAAGGTTGAAGAAACAATAGTATCGGGGAGGGACAGGAAAACTCAAAGATGATCTTTGAGTTTTGTGGCGTGATGCATACCAAATGATGGGAAATACATTCCGCCCACTACAAGGCTCTAGATTCTAACCTACCAAAATAGCTCTGTGAGCAAGTATTCAATTTCTGCTATGAGCAATCTAGGGTGGATTTTTGGTGTAGGTGTAATTTCCACTTGCAGATCCATGCCACCTACTACAAGGCTCGGAATTCAAAATCTGGTCAGGATTTAAATGTGCGAAAATAGGTGTTTGAGCTAGTATTGGATGTCTGTTCTGAGCAACCCAGGGTGGATTTTTCGAATGGGCATATGCTGCGTGTGAACCTTACGCAAGCCCACATGTGATGCGGATACAGGGTTTTTCTGCAATTGGACCTGCATCACTGTGTTGAGGCCCAGTCACAGGTTTGCCTATGTTCTGCTCCCTGTGACTAACATATGTCTGCATGTGTCAATCCCTGTAGATGCACCTTGGGTACGGTGGATCGACAACCCCTGTGACCACGTTCTACGGCACTAGACTACATGATGTAGCCACATGAGGGATGAGTGCAATAGTCTCACCGTGATGGCATCAACGAAGCAATAGAGCTTGACTGGAGTGCCACTTATGTATTACACTACTAATTAGTAGTAATATGTGTCAAATATAACCCTTTAAGTTGACACACCCTTCCCGCCATCAACTGGACATGCCCACGCCCCCGGTGGTGCATCATTCCTCCCGTGTCACATTAAGCCTGGCATCTAGTGCCAAATATGCCGACTGATGTTCCATCATCAGCCGGCCCTGAGGCCCGCTTCTCGTGTAGTTTTCCCGAAATTGCCTTGTTCTGATGCCCAGAAGGGGCTGATTGAGATGCAGGGAATCCCGAAGAAGGCCGTCCAAGAGAGCTTGGCATACGAAAAATGGCATGAGGGCAGAACAGAGATTCGCGGCTTTTCCAAATTCGGCCATTCGGTGTAGCGGCCTTTGTGCGTATTTAGCCAAAAGTCAAACATATAGTCCCCGTGAAGTCCCGTAAACAACCGAAGCCCTGGGTGCACCCTTCGCCATAACCTCATAGGCATGTGTGCGCATATGCCGAGCCGCGGCATCGCGGGTTGCACAAGGTGCCTATGCCGAGTGCTCGCATCACTTGCTGAGCCTTGCCGTGTGATGCACGGTGACTTCTGTTGATTTTGAGCCCGGTGGCGTGCGCGCACCTTCCCGGGGCAGCTGAGAAGTCTGATGCAGATGATGCCCGCAGTCGTACAGGCTCCCGGCCCTGCTGACATCCCGAAGCCCTGATTCCTTCTATTACCTAAAACATTATGTATTAAATGCGATCAGACAGCTGACACCTGCCAAATCCCAGAAGCGAGTGAGACTATTGCACTATGGACTCGTAGCCACATTACGTCCGCGGTTGCGGCTACGTCCGGCTCACAGATTTGGGTGCAGCTCACTGGTCCACATCGTTTGCACAGTCTGTCGCATGGAAACCCACTGAAAAACACCAGTACTCATAATCCATGGTTCCCAATAAGGCCATGTGTCTAGGGAGTCCACGCCGATTACTGCATGTCATTCAAAGTACCGTCATCAACATTGTACGTGTTTGGCTCTTTTGACGTGATGCGACCAAGTCACAGGAGCCATTGCTTGTCACTCCCACTATTGCCATTGGTATGGCGCTCCTTTGCTGCCGGCAGCGCTGCATCCTCATGGCCTTCCTGTCATTGTCGTGCTCCTCCCACAGGCACGGGTTCACAACAACTAGTACTACGTCACCAACTCTGGGCACGGTGAAACACTGACTATTGAACCACAGGTGAAATAAAGTGTGAAAGCTGAGCACTAAAGTGAACAACCAACAACACCAACAACACACAACAACTCAAACTATCAAGCGCGCAAGTTCGGGGTTCCTACCAGGTATTAGGCAGTGGCAATTTGGGACTTTACAACACAAAAGCAGTTTTTCGCTAAACGTGACTTTTGGGACAACCAGACTGTTCTAGGCGCTTAACACGACCTCAGAGGGTAAGGAAAGTAGGATTTGTGTAACAGGGGTTTGGAATTACTTCCAAGGTGATCTTAAGATCAATAGGATTTTGTCTGGCAACTTATATTCTGGTAACTGGCTTGATAACTATGGCAAAGTAACAACAAAGGTCACAGCTCCACAGAAATCCGATGTTCAACTTGCTCGCACGTACTGGTAACTTGTAACTTGCACTTGATTAGTTCTTTCGAACTTTTCAACTTGTCTCGCGTTCAAATATCAATCAAAATCAAATTTTATTCCCACAATGTAAGTTAACTGAGAGAACTTAAAAGTTCCTAGAGTTAAGCCGAATGGAGTCTAGACGTTCTCACACAGAACCTAGCTGGTAGCCTTGGTTTCTGGATAGAAAAGGGTAGAATCTACTGGCCTCCTCCTAGAGAACTATGGGTATTTATACAAACAAGAGATCTAAATAAGGAAATCACAATATCTGGTCACAAAATAATACAAACGGGTATTCAGAACTCGTTGGATAAACACTCTGAGCTCATTTAGCTACAAAACTAGTCCTGTTGAAAGTCAGTTTGCGAGAAAATGGTATATTTATTATTTTAATGGTGCCTGAGACCTCTGTTCTCAGTCACACCAGGAACGAACCGCATGGCTCGCTCCACTCTGACTCGAGCCCGCAGCTGCTGCGTTGCAGATCCCATGCGTTTAATGACAGCTCCATATGGTTTCTGGGCTTCTAGATAAAGCGAGTGTCTAGACCCGGATGATCTCTATTTAGCCGCATGGATCGGTCGTTCTGCTGGCCCGATCACCGGTCCGGTTAAACTGTTGACACTTCCTGTCAAAAGCCTGATCGGCTTTATCGGGAAGTGTCAGACTTGTCGTCGCGCGAGGTCGCTTTGACCGCCGCGACGTTGTGCAAACTCTAATCGTGTCCCCAGTGTATTGCCCATTGTCTAGATGGTGTGCCATAACTATATCCTTGGTAGGAATATGCAGGCAAGTCCCAGTTCCTCACAGAACGGATGGACAACCTTTCGCTAAAGGTAGTATAGCTGCTTGGGAATTTGGCCCATAGTGGTACCATCATCACAACCGAGTGCCTACAGATAGCACACATAGTATATCCTTAGCTAGATGTTCAGACCTCACACTAGCTCTCTGGAGCATGATCTATTGGCCCTAGTGAGTAATAACAGACACAAAATTGAAAGATTTCACGCCTGGTCACAGGGCCAGCCTATCAACAGCGTGGTCCGCCCACCAGGACGCAGTCCTAAATCAAGGGCATCGACATCTACTCCACATCATCTCCGGTCCCAACAGTCCCTAAACCTGTACATCTCCCAGCCCGTGCTGTGACGCGTGCCCAGTCGCCGGTTACCTCGCCGATGCTGCTGCATGCACGCGCGCCCTGTCCAAATGCCATCTGCGCGTACTCTGCCGACTCGGTGCTCCACGATGCATACATGCGGAGCGACTCGACTTTACGCCGCTTGGTTGTAGTGGTGTAGCACCCTGCCGCCATGGGGCGCCAACATCCTCGAGCAGCGATATACACATCCTGCCCTATACTCCTGACCCACTGCTCACACTCAAACGATAGTAGCCCCACTGCACTCGCCATTCACGGTCTTACGCCTGGCTGGGGACGCTCACGGCGGCTGAGTGCGGGTCTGTGCTGGGGGGGATGCGCTGGACTCTGGACTCTCACGTGAGCTACTTGCTTGTTCACGGACTTTGGATTGGGCTGATTATGCACTCTCATTCGGTGGATAGCATGCTTATAGGCGACCAGCTGCGATGAATAAAATATCTTCGACCTTCGCTGTGTCCGGATTTGGATTTGAAGAGAGGCGGGCACGGTGGCACCTGTAACCACCTCTGTTTGAAGTTTTCTCCTACGCAATCTGCACTTGAGCTGTGCCTGGAAGAGCAGCTATATTGTCTGCAGAGAGTGGTGGTCATATGCGGCACCAAGGCGAATGCGAAGGCTCAGCGGTGCTTGGTGTTTGTCTTTAGCGCCCATCTCCGGGTACCTTTCAGTCCATTCAGCCGTCGATAAAAAGACGGAACGTTCACATCACATGGCTTCAGGTGGATTCGAAGTGAACTAAGTATGTAAGTACCGAGACCCAAAAGGGAGCCCGAACATCGAAAGCTGCTGTGAGATGAACGTTTGAACTCCTAACTTTTTGGACGATCCAGGCAATATTCGTGAATCGAAACACTGCATGGTGGGAATTTTAGAACTCCAGGCGACTACCCCACGTCAAATGGGTGCTCGATACGATGAGCTAGCTATGGTTAGGTGTGATTGGAAGTACCAGTATGGTATGAGGCCAGCCGAAGGTAGGATCCGACTACGGACAACCGAATTCGATTAGAACGAGCATCACAGGGCGAACACCAAAACGAGATCTTCATTGGGACTCAGACATGGAGAGTTGAACCCCGGGCTGCCTCATTACATGCCGGGGGTGCTTTAATGAGGGAACCGATGCTTTTTACACCATGTCTCACCGCTTGTTTACGCCTTGCTGTCAAGTCCTGAAGACATTATGAGTCGAAGGCTCGAAGCAGGGAATGCATTTCATGATGTGTTTTAGAATACGCCACTGTGTCCAGCTTTGGCTAGCTGGTTCAATATACTGGGTCCAAGGAATTGACTCGACTACATCAGCTTTCGCTTACATTCAGCACACGCCGAGTCTGAAATCTCCGCTGCAATATCTCTCACCTGTGTGAATAATTCAGATGACGCCAAGACGACGCAGACCGCAGGGGACGATCCAGAGCGGCTTCAGCACACCATCTGCTGTGAGGTTTGCAATCCCCACGTACAATGTATACTCTGGGTCCGAGAAAATATTGTCAGGGGCCTGGGGCATACAGTCGGGAGAAAGAAGAGACTCGAGACCGGGGAGATCTGGGGGTCTTGTTGAAAGTTATTTTTGTCCTGCATCAGGGGATGCAGGAATTCTAATCGGAGGGTCGACGTGGTACTTCGTGGTACTTGAAGGAATGTCTTCATGTGACTGGTCGCGTCGCGTCAAAGAGCCAAATAAGTGTAATGTTGACTCATCAAATGAAGCGCCATTTGCAGTCAATGGACAATTTTGATAGGTTGTGCACATCTTGGAGCTCCGAGAACACTGAGATTAATTGAGAGAGCTAGTATTTATGGGCAAGACAAGAGAGAGGTTGGATTTGGGGCGATAGAGATCAATTGTTCACCAAGAGGTGTCCGATTCGCTAGCCGAGCACACGATCAACAGCACGTGCTCAAAGGGCACGGGAGCCATTGTTCTGGTATTCTCCTCAGTGCTGCCGGCGGCGCTGCGTCCTTAGTCTCTCTAGACAAACGCTACAACGTAAACACGCAGTCTGTTAGTTACCGCGTCAAATAAGCGGCTTCCCATCTTATTATGTAATGATGGACGATGCACGACCACACAACTCATTTATTTCACGCGTCTTGTGCTTGTCTTGCACTATTCAGCGCGAATTTTGAGACTGCTTAAGTTTAAATAGTTCCCAATGCTCTGCCAATCCCGGGAGAACTTTTTCTAAGTCCCCTTGACATTTCGTAAGAATTCTCGGCAAAAGCCCGAGATCGGCCTCTTATTCGACGTTCTTCAGGAAATTTGGGAGCGGGATGTGTTTTCACCACCATTTTTGATATATAGATTGGTTTCGCACTCCATCGGACAGCCCAATTAAATTTCGTCGCGTCTAAACGCGTGAAATCGCGTCGAAGGAGGGAGCACGTGACGGATGCTTATATAATAACCCTGGCAGCCTACTGTGATGGCGCGGTAACCACAGGACTACTGCGTCCTGGCCTTCCTGTCATAGTCGTGCTCCTCACCTTCACCGGCATGGGTCCCGCGCCTCGTCCGCGTGCAGTACAGCTACTAGTACTACGTCGCCGACTCTGGTTACGGCGTGGTCCGCCCACCAGGAGTCAGGACGCGGTCCTAAATCAAGGGCATCGTGTACCAGACGCACGGTGCCGCCAGCCGCGGTGCTCATCTCCTCCACCAGGGCCCATCGTCTCCGGCCCCGACAGTCCTTCGACCTGTACGTCTCCCAGCTCATGTGGCGCCCCGCCTGACACCGCGCCCACGCCCAGTCGTCGACATCCTGCGATGCGCTGTGTGCACGCGCGCCTTGCCCAAACGTCATCCGTGCCTACTCCGCCGACTCGGCGCTCCACGACGCGTGCATGCGCAGCGACTCGACTTTACGCCGCCTCGTCGTGGTGGTGTAGCACCCCGCCGCCGTCGCCACCCAGCCGCCGTGGGGCACCAAAATCTTCGAGCAAGTATGTACATGTCCCATCCTATACTCCCGACCCACGCTCACGCTTGCTCCAGTCGATCAAAATGATCAGCGCGGGAACAAGGTCCCCGCCAGCGGTGCGCCCTGCGTCTCCGCTTCCTCTCCACGGCTGCACTGTGCTTACTCGTCGTCCACGCTCATAGGTTATGTTGATGGACCGCGCCTCCGCCTTCCGTTGAGCATTTCTCCTCTACGGCACTCCCAAGTTTCGGCCTCGAGTTCACGGATCACGTACTTGTGCGTCCCACCCTTCCTCCCAGCACCTCCCGCAGGTCCGCTTTCGGGTCAGAGACGTCCACCTGGGCACGCTCCCGTGGACATGCTGGCCGGTGGCATCTACTTCCCCGCACGGCGGACGCCCCACGAACTCGGGAGTCCGGCGGACAAGCGACTGACGCGGGCTTCGAAAGTCTCGGCACCCTGCACGGCAAGGGCCCCGCGACTCCCCCCCGACGCCAGACGGGCAGGCGCCGCCGCTTGTAGTAGCGACTCCCCCGCGAGCAGCCACTACACCGCTGTCATGGCGTGGTGTGCGGGCTGCGGCCGAATGCGATCCGCAGCTGCGCCTGCGCCGACATCGCGGCGGATGGGATGGCGGGGGCGTAGGATGTGCTATGTGCAAGCCGGGTCCGCCGGGTGCGTCGTATTTCCTGTGCAGTGCCCCACATATACACCACCCGATCTTCCCCCTCGTTCCATTTTCTCCTTCCACGCTCACCTCTTGCATCCCCCCTCTTGCCCATCGCGCGCCATCTCCCCGCCTGTGTACTGCTCTCTTTCCACGCTCACATTCCCCGTCAAGCCCCTCGCGCTGCACCTCGTCGATGTTTTGCTAACCTTCACGCGCCCCAGCGATCAAGCACTCGTACGAGCTCAGCACAGCTAGTTCCGCGCCCTCTCGGCCGCGGAGCGCGCGACTTCAGCGGGACGGGCGTCCACGCCGCCGGCGTGACACGGACACGCCCCAGCGTCCGCCGCGCGCGTCGCCGGCCCCGCCGCGCCCCCGCGCTCTTACGCCCTCCTATAGCGTGCGGTTTTAGCGGGACGGGCGTCGGCATTCCCGGTCGCGCTTCGCCTGCTAACGCGCCGCAGCGCTCGCAGCTCAGCAGTTCTACGCCCTGTCGACCGCGGGCCGCATGCGACTTCAGCGGACGGGCGTCCGCTGGCGAGACGGACACGCCCGCGTCCGCCGTGTCGCGTACGCGCAGGCAGGTCTACGGCGGGGAACGCGACCCTCCAGGCGTCCGCAGCCGTCGCCGTCGCCGTCGCCGCGTGCGTCGCCCTTAATGCCCAGCGCGCCGCGCCCGTATCTAGCCCCGGCTCGGGCGTGGGCGCGGGCGCAGGGAGGTGCGACTTTGGCGGGACGGCACGCGTGCGTGAGGATGCTGGCGCTGAGGACGCACGCGACGGTGGGGCGCGGGTGCGTTTTGGGCGCGATGCGCTGGATTCTGGCGTGAGCAGCATACTCACTGATTCGCGGACTCGACCTTGGATATTCTTTGCGTTCTGTGCCTGTCATGCTTGTAAGTATATTCGCGTCCATGGTTAATAAAATATCCTCGACCTTCGCCGTGTCCGGATTTGGATTTGAAGAGATTTTTTGCCTCCGCCATCGGCTTGCGTCTGGGAGTCGCTATATAGCCTGCAGAGAGCAAGCTCTATTTCGTGCTGGGGTACCTTCCAGGCCATTAATCTAGACGGGTTCGAGGTCGGTGAAAGACGGACTCGATGGCTTCAGGTGGATTCGACGAATTAAGTAAGTACCGAGACCGGAAAGGGAGCGCGGAAATCGAAGGCTGCCGAGAGTTAAAATCCGGCACTTTTTGAATGATCCAGGCAGTATATTCAAGGATTGTGAATCTTCGGACTATTGCAGGCGACTACTCCACCTCAAATGCCAGTGGGCGCTCGCTCAATGCGATGAGTTAACTAAGTTGTGTGATTGGAAGTACTAGTAACGATATGCATGGAGACCAGGGGAATGTAGGATCCGACTATGCACTAAAATCTATTACAACGGGCATCGGAGCTGCGGGCTTGTTGCTTGTGCGGGCACCAAAACAGTTAACATGACGTTATCCTCCAGCACTCAGACACGGGGAGTTGAACCCCGGGTTGCCGCATTACTCGCAATCACGGGCCACGGACCACGGTGATGCTTGAATCATTAATGGGCGAGGTGGTGCTCTGTACACCATGTCTTGACTGCTTGATTACGCCTTGCTGTCTGAGTCGAAGGCTCGAAGGGGGGAATGCATTTAATGATTCGTTTTGTGAATACGGTACTGTGTTGACCGCTTACTAGTATACGGTTCAGCAACGGGTCCATGGAAGTGACTCCACTAAATCGGCTTGCGTTTATATTAAGATCCAGCAGCCGCTAGACGCGCGCGCCCTCGCTCGCTTAGTTTGACGTCTCCCCCCAGAATATCTATCACACCCGTGAATAATTCGGACGACGCAGACCGCAGGGGACGATCAAGAGCGGCTTCAGCACACCATCTGCAATTTGCATGAAGTGGCCCGTCAGTCGTCCGCCATTCTGCTGTGGGGTTTGCAATAGCCACGTACAATGTATGATCTGGGTTTGAGAAAATGCTGTCGGGGGCATACAGTCGGGAACTGAGAGATTGGATACCGCAGGGGAGATCTGGAGTCCTGTTGAAAGGTATCTCCGTCCTGCATCCGGTGATACAGGAATTCCAATCGGAGGATCAACGTGGTATTTCGCGGTACTTGAAGTTGGCGGTGGTGAAGGAGTGTCTTCACGTGACGTGACTGGTCGCGTCGCATCAGAGCCAAATAGGTGCAATGTTGACTCATCAAATGAAGTGGCATTTGCGGTTGATGACAAATTTTGATAGGTTGTGCAGGTCTTGGAACCCTGAGAACACTGAGGTTAATTGAGATAGCCAGTATTATGGGCAAGACAAGAGAGAGCCTGTTGGATTTGGGGGCAATAAAGGCCAATTGTTCAGCGTGACCTGGCATTGCCACATGTTTAGTGATGGCAAAGTTCGGTTCGGTTCAGGTTCGGGCCCTTTTGCCCGAACGCTGAACCTGAACCCCGCGTTCAGTTCAGGCCTTTGCTGAACCCCGAACCTGAACCTGGCGTTCAGGTTCGAGGCGTTCGGTTCGGGGTTCAACCGCGTTCGAATGCCGAACCGAACCTTTTTTCCCCGAAGTTCATAATGGCCGGGCAGAGCAACGATATGGAATTGCGAGTCCAACAGATATTAGGGGTACCATACACGTATTTTCGGGGACATTATCATTGTGCTCGCTGGCCACATATTCGTTGGTGCCAGGGGTGCCCTTTATTCCTTTGAGGTCTTCTTTGTGTCTCAGTTCTCTGTCCATTTGACTAAAGTCCACCAGGATATTTCAACATCTGCGCGACGAGCACTCATGAAAAAATCAGCACTGAATGCAGCTGGGACTGCAATGACTATCCGGGCTTGCAAGATGTCCCTTCACGACGCACTCTTTCACCTCCACTTCAGTTGTGCGGGTTGGGAGGAGTTGGATTTGGCGGACGAGCTCCCAGATTTGATAGACGAGTGGGGATATCAGGTCACCATGTACTTGGATTTCTAAACCAAAAGTGTTATTTATTGTCACGCCCTTCAACACTCCTTTTGGCATGAATTAAGTGAAAATTTCTCCCTGAGGTTCGGCGTTCGAACGCGTTCGAACGTGTTCGGAATAATTGCCCAGGCCCGAACTCCGAACCGGAGTTCAGGTTCAGGTTCAGGGATTTCCCGAACCCTGAACCTGAACCTCGCGTTCAGTTCAGTTCGGTTCAGGTTCGAACCGATTCCTGAACCGAACCTTGCCATCACTACACATGTTGGTGTCTTGCTTATTCCTAACGGAATACTTAGGTACTTTGGAGCTGCATACTGTACCGCAGTTTTGAATCTCTCCGCACTGGCACAGCTGTATCATGATACCCAATAAGTTGCCTCAAACTGGACAGAGAAAACAATAGTAGTACAATTTTTCAATCAGCTAAGCCCTATTAATCCTGGCAGAACAAAGTTGAATGAATGCAGTCTGAATGATGAAAATGGGTAGGAACACTCACCCAACAACAGTTCAGTCATTTCTCCCCTTCATCTTCCTGAGCTATGTTGGCCTCCTCATTCTGCTTTTTGTGCAAACATTTGAGCAACTTCTGAGTATACCGCTGCCCCCGAGGGTGATGGGCACGGTCGTGAGCATCCATTGCCTTGGTAAGGAAATCTTCTGCCTCTGAAAATCTGCATTGGATAGTCCTCAGGTTTCCCAGCTCCTGCAATGTGTTGCCCTGGCCAAGATTGTTATGGATGTCTGCGTAAATCTTCAGAGCGGAGTGATGAGATTGCTCAGCATCCTCAAATCTGTCAAGCCTCTGGTAGAGTTCTCCAAGTGCCCGCAGATCATTGGCTTGACCTAGCCTGTTATTCAGCTCTCTGTGAAGATTGAAAGCAGACTGCAGAGCTGGCTCGGCATCCTCAAATCTGTCAAGCCTCTGGTAGAGCTCTCCAAGTGCCCGCAGATCATGGGCTTGACCTGGCCTGTTATCCAGCTCTCTGTGAAGATTGAGAGCAGACTGCAGAGCTGGTTCAGCATCCTCGAGTCGGCCAAGTCTGCGGTAGAGCTCTCCAAGTGCCTTCAGATCATATGCTTCACCCAGCCTGTTATTGTCCTCTTTGTGAAGATTTAAAGCAGACTGCAGAGCTTGTTCGGTATCCTCGAGTCAGTCACACCGCCTATAGAGCTGTCCCAGTGCCTGGAGATTATTGGCTTGACCCAGCCTGTTATTGTCCTCTTTGTGAAGATCAAGCGCAGACTGTAGAGATTTCTCGGCATCCTCGAGTCGGTTCAGCCTGTGATAGAGCCTGCCAAGTTCTTTAAGATCACTGGCGATGCCAACCCTATTATGAACATCTCTGTGGATATCAAGGGCAGCTTTCAACATATTTTCAGCCTCAGATAGATCGTTCAGGTGATGATACATAATGCCTTGTTGTAAATAGCAGTCACCTTCCAGGCCTCTGTTGCACTCATGAGCAATGAATGCAGCCTTTGAGAGAAGTCTAGTGTCATACAGATCTAGATATTGGCATATCCGAGAGAAGCAGATGATATGATGCAGCACATCATGATCTGTGTTTCCAGTGAGACACAAGTCTAGCACTGCTGATATGTTTCCAGTCTCGAGCTGTACAGGCTCGTGCACTGCACTCGAAGTGATATATGAATTATCAACTGGTATCAAGCTCAAATAGTGCTTGGCCATTTGAGTGAACAGGGATTTGGACAGGCCAGTTGACAGATTGGGATGAGATTGCATGTACTGCCGTATGGGGGATAATACACGCAGAAAGCCATCCAGTGTATAGGCCAATGAGCACTGTTTCAAGACTCTGATGGCTGATCGCAAGCCTGTGAAGTCACTGGCAAATGCTGTCTCGAAATCTGGTATTCGTGACTCTGGCAAGCCTTGGGGTAGCATGCATAGGATGACGAAAAAATCAAGGGCACCCGAATATGCCCGAAGGCGTGGGCCATGCAACGAGAGCTCAATAGAAAGCTCGAGGTTGTTGAGACGATGGACAGATCCATCTGATTTGACAAGCCTTGTTGACTCTGACTTCCAACTTGTCCAAAGTGCCTCTGAGGATTCAACCTCAGCCAGCTGGGAAAGCAGCGTGACAGCAAGAGGAATGCACTCCACAGCCTGGATAAGGAGAAGAGAGAAGTTGTCATGACTGTGTCTGATGGCATCCCAAGTTTCAATTGCAGCATTCAGAGTCAGGGGCTGTGTGGGCTTGAGGGCACCCCATCTGATACCCCGAGGGCGATCCAAATCACGGCTTGTGATTACCATGGTGAGATAATGAATAGCTATGCCAGCGAGAAGTGATTCCACTGCATCCTTGTCTGAATCCCATGGGGTTTCGAAATTGTCAAGGCAGAGAAGACATTTTGATGTCATAGACTGTACATATAGCTTGAGATTGTCCGAAGGAGATCTGGAGCTGTTGGATTCAATGGATAGGCCAAAGAGCTTCAGAAGTTCAAGGACCAGGGCATCAGCTGTAAAGATGGCCTCACAAGAGAGGAAGAAGCGGTGATGTAGGAAGGCTTTATCAATGTCGGGATGATGGATTGCTGTTAAAGCAATAGATGTCTTTCCTATTCCACCTGAGCCTACAATGGCCACATGATCTGGTCTGTGATTGAGGATAAGGTCTAGAACATCCTGGACCTCGGAAGAGCGTCCATAGAAGATGGAGGGTGCCGGGGGGAGGACAAAGGTCGGACTAATAATGTGTGAGCAGTTATACTGAGACCCAGATGATGATTACTCACCCAGTGGAGTTGAGTGTAGCAATGACTGTGGCCTATTCAATGGTCAAACACATGAAATATGTGTAACATGCGGAGCACACACATGGGGCACAAGTTGCATAACAGCAGCCCTCACGTCATTGAGTACCTCCCCTTGAGCAATTTGAAGGTTCCACTGATCCATCTGAAGGGTGGCCTGAAAGTAACAGATATCAGGTGAGAACCTGTAGCACTTGAGATGACATGTGATATACTTGAAAAATTCTCAAAGCTGAGACAACCTCTTTTTCACACTGGGTTGCAGTAGCAGTGAGTTCCGAGCGCTTAGATATGAGTCGAATTCGGTCAGCGATTTTAGAGTTGACCTTGCAGCAATCATCCATGGTCCCGATGACTTTCAAGAGACAACTGTGGGATTCACTCAGTCCAAGAACACCACAGATTGAAAAGCACATACACCTCAAAGTCTTTGAAGGCCTTTTGAATTGTCTCTGGGAGTTCTTCCTGTGTCATCCCTTTCTCGGTGCACTGGGTGCTAAAATTGGCCACAAGCATCTGGATTGCCTGAACCTCGGATTTGACTGCCTTCCAGGTTGCCTTGCAGATATCGGCCACCTACAACCAGGTCAATAAACACCGAGACTCGATCCACGACCACGTACATCAATGATTTTGATGACTTCCTTGAGGACTGTCAAGATGGCACCAAGGTATGGTACATTCTGTGCCGCGGATGCTGCCACTTCCAGGGCAACGGCCGCTAACTGGACCGCACCCTTGGATGTCTCGAGGAGCTTCTTTTTGAGCTCCACACCTGAGAAACAGGACTGCCAGTCCGCATTGGATCAAACAACACTAGCGAAGACTTACGGCTATGGTTGCTGTTGCTTGAGGTAGAATCCGGCATTGCAGGGATAGGTGTATTGAGCAAGGAGGTGCGACGTGGCAGGATGATAGACATCGTGCCTGAGTTTGAATACAACGTAAACCGGCCCGATCCGTCGTGACTCGTGACTTTCCTCATTGTTCCTCGGGTGATGGCCGCGGCACTCAAGCGGCACTGCTTTTTAATTTTTGATTTTAATTTGGCAGGTGAAGTCCTAGAAGTATGGGAGCTTCCCTCAAATGCGACAGGCGGGAGTGTTGGGGTTTCTGCTTCAAGGTATTCAATCCTTGAGTTCACGCAATTCCTGGTTCCGGTTTACCGGTTCCAGGTCTCAGATCAGTAAAGAGCTTGTCCGTCTGTCCTTTTTACGACTTATGTCCGTCTGTCGGTGTCCGTCTGTAGTTTGTAAGCATGTCAAATCAGCAACGGTAACTAAGCATGTCATCAAGCAGTCACTCGTTGGTCGCTCGTTCGACTCCCATACAAATCATCCTTTAAAACACTCTCATTATTTTACTCAACCAATTTCCGAGTCGAGATCATGCGCCGCGTGTGCCGCAAGGAGCGACCGGAGGTCGGCGACGAGCGGCTAAGGGCGGCATGACATTAATATGGTATCTCAGCCAGAGAAGGAACCAGGGCTGCCTGGAGGGCCCTATCTATATTCGGTTCAATCAATATAAGATTTACACAATGCCTGTGAGGGCGGGTGGTACAAGCTCGTAAGGTTATGTGGTCTTTTCCTACTGTATTTATACTGTCTACCCGAGTCACTCCGAGTCATATAATAAATATTCCATACTGTTCTGTACTGTTCTTGAGCATTCTCTCTCATTCTGTATGATTCACGGTGAGTCATGTACTTGCCCGAGATATCTCCGAGCCTCGGTCATGTGCCCGAGTGCTCATACACCAATAGGGAGCTTTGGGAACATCAGCTGCAGAAGCCGGTGGAGCGGGCTTGTCGATGCGGAGTTGAGGGTCGATGTTGTCTGAATCATGAAAAACAGGGTCGTCTTCAGGATCCGACAGCGCCGATGCGGAGTTGCGCACGACCGTGCGAGTGACCTTCGCATTGGCGCCGAGGCTGAATCATGTTCTTAGCGGAGATCAAGGAGATATGCAACGAACATACCGATCATTAAATAAGTCCCACCACCCATTCTCGTGCCAGGCCGTGATCGTCTCGGGTTTAAGCCCACCGATTACGAGCCCTGCCTCACGTGCACTGTCAATACAGCCTTTGAGGATAGCAGTAGGGTTATCCGAGTCTGGATCCCCGCCGCCGTTAGCGGTGAATTTCTCGAACGCGATCATCCACGTGAACGTGTCCATTGAGCGTGTCCACAGAGACTTGATGGATGACTCCGTGCGTGTGCTGCTAAAGACAAGCTCCTCGGCCTAGATATATATCAATGGAAGAGCAAGAGATTTTCCCGTTCGACACACCCGCTTCCAGACATGATTCGGGCTTGTTTGTAGCTGCACAAAGCAGCGGTCGCCATTAGGATCGAAAGCGAGAACGCATGTGTAGACCTTGGTCTTTTCAACGTTAGTCCAGCGACGTTTGGAGCATAACTCCTCGTTCTCGCTATCAGAGATGTTGATTGCAATGTTTGCCCCAGTATTCGGGTCATCGTTCTCCTTTAGCTCGGTTCTCGAAGGCTGCTTAGCCTTCTTTCTGGTCTTAACCGTGGCCTTGGCTTTTGCAGCTTTGGCCGCAGCCTTGGCCACAGTATTGGCGTCCTTCTTCCCCAGCCCTGGAGGCCGCCCGCGGCCACGCTTCTTGGGAGGGCTCGGGCTAGATGCCACCGAGGGACTAGAGCGTCCCGGGGATGGCACCGCAAGCGTGGCAGGCACGGGATCCGGGGGTCTGTAAGGAGTTGGGGGAGGAGGCAAGCCGGGGACAGGGCCGTAAGATTAATACGGATGCATATAGGCCTCCGGGGGAAAGACATACTTAGAGCTTTGGATCAGCATACATTAAAACCCTCCAGTGTTGTCAGCCACGCACCTGAGCCCGTGGATCCATCAGCCAAGTCGCGTCGCGTCGCAGAGTCGCGTTGAAGGCTCGACATATGGGTATGATTAAGCTGTCAAAAGCAGGTGAAGCCGAGGCTCGATGGAGAACACATACTGGGATTAGAAGTAATTGGGGAGAAATGACCGTGTATGGACAAGAGTGTTCAAATTTAATCAAATTTAATTGAGGCTCTTGAACATGCTTGTTGAATATTTGTAATCCAGCTCGGCATTCGGGCAGCTGACTGATATGATTGATATATAAGCTCTATGTACCATCATGCTAAAGCATCTGATTGCTCTGAGGCAGCCTTCTTACCAACAGTGCTATTGCAATCTTGCTCTACCTCTTCCATCTAATCCGCCCTCACTTTTATCACAACAATGCCCGAGATGCCCGAGGCGAAAATAAAAGGTTCAAACATCGTAGGACTTTTCCTCAAGAATGGGAAGAAGCATGGGAGGGAAGATTAAATAGTATAATGTGTTGCATGTGAATTCTCTAAGTATATTGTCTCAACCAGGTGCCCAGGGCTCGAGCAGTCTGCAGCAGTGTAAGGAGACACGAGTTGGGGGAGCTCTATCCGGAAAAAACCAGTATTTGCAGACCATTCTCTCATCCTGGTATGCAGCCAGTATGTATTGATTAAGAACATATAAAATATCTCGATGGCTGCGAGACTCCCAAAGTGCTGCGCATCAGACCCTGAGGGAGTCGACCGAAGGCCGGCGACGAACGGCATCTTCTGTTCGAGTAAATTATACATCTGTGGATTCTAGAGCTGCCCAAATCAACTCTCCGGGGCGTAGCACGGGTAACTGCTAGTTCCACTAAAAGGTGCTTCTATCGACATAAATATCACCGACCTCTAATCACATCCACAGGTCCAATGACATCCACTGTACAGGCACTCGCAGAAGTCGGCTGGAAATTGAGTTCTATGAAATTGCACACACCATCTGTCTGGGCAATCCGATCGTGCCCATTATTGCCCCGTTATTCAGCTCTTGGAAAGCCATCAACATTGCACGTATTTGGCTCTTTCACGCGACGCGACCAAGTCACGCGGAGAGATTTTCGTCACTCCCACCATGGCCGCCCGCGCTGTGTCTTCTGGGCCTCCTGTTGCGTTCCTCGCTGTCACCTGCGCGCGCCCGCACTGCGCCACATCTTCCGCGTGCAGCACAACTACTACGTCGGCCAGTTGCCGACTCTGGGCCCTGGCGCACGGCGGGTGGTCCGCCCGAGTACACCGGGACGTACATCAAGGGCATCACGTCAACGTCACTAGTGATGTGCGGGTCGGGTCGGGCTTGAAAGCCCAGGCTTGGGTCGGGCCAGGGCGGGCTTGGGCTTGAGAAAATCCCCGACCCGACCCGAGCCCGCTAGTAGGGCCCGGGTCGGGTCGGGCTTGGGCTTGAGCCCAGGCTTGACTGTATTTTCTTTGCTCCCTGCATTCAAGTAAGTTTCATTGCAGATTCGGTGTTCTGTATATCATTACTCACTGTAAGCCTCATTCTGTAAAATTTTGAACCCTCACAGACGGTTTTTTCGACACCACTGTTTAACCATCAATCCATCAAACTGATTCGACCCGCTATTGCGACTTGGAAAGCCACATTCAAGGTGAGAAGACCTATTGGGCATGCAGTATTTCAGTTTACAATTGTTGAACTGCCTCAATGTTGCCATCTCATTCGAAAAATCTGACCCCCAGTGGGACCCACTGAGGCCCGGGCTCAAGCCCGGGTCGCGGGTCGGGCAAAATTCTGGCCAGACCCAAGCCCTACCTGAGCCCTACCTCGGGTCGGGCCTGGGTCGGGCTTAAAGCCCAAGCCCTGGGGCTTGGGCTTTAAGCCCGACCCGTCACTAGTCCGTTTTTAAGGTCAGGAGCCCGATCAGGGTAGAACCTTATTACATAATCACGTTTTGAGGCCCTTGCCCCAGCTCTTGAACCTTGGATATAGCTACATCCGAAAGAAACAGATGTTTTCTGTATGCCCAAATATTTCCATATTTTTTCAGTACCATGGGACGAAGCCATTGACGAGTCAAATTGATGGGTTTGGGGCACATTGAAGGATGAGCCCCTGCACTCATTCAAGCGCCATTCAACAAATTTTAAAGAGACAGATCATTTCTAATATACTCCGAATTTTAGTTCCACCCCAAGAAACTAGATAAAGAGGGGCCGCATAGCGAAAACGGCACCAGGGCAGCTAAGCGAAGATTATGTAACAAGGGCCAACCCCAATCGGGACCCATCACTTAATAACAGACTTCAACACATCGAGGTACGAGATCATACCGTGTTGAAGTCTGGCTCTGAGAGACTAACCCGGCACATCACTAAACATCACTTACAAGACGCAACACTTCGCGGCGTCGCTCATCCCTCCAGGACTCATCGTCTCCGGCCCCGAAAATCCCCTCAATCGGAGCAGTTGGCCTGGTCCTCTCGGTGGACGGAGTCGGGAGTCGGCAGAGGCGGCTGTGTGGTCGTGTTAGGACTGGATGTCGTAGCACAGCCTCATCCATCCCTGACCGCGACGCCTCGCACCTCTTGGAGCCCTCCCCCTTCCTTGGGCCTACTCGGCCTCCTCCACTGTACGTATCCTTCCTTATGCTGTGGCGCGCCGCCGGACGCCGCGCTCACGCCCAGTCGCTGATGTCACTGCGTGCACGCGCCCTGCCCACCGCCATCCGCGCGTCCTCCGTCGACTCGGCGCTGGACCACGACGCGCCCTGAGCGGCGCGGGCATCTAAATAAGGTGCGACCCCGTCAACTCCGGATGACTTTGTTGCTTACGCTGCGCCAGTCTGGACTTTCGCCACTCCGTCTCGTTCGTGTAGCCCCGCTCACGCCTCCCGCAGCGCGTAACGGGTGGTGTCGATGGAGCTGTTGTGGGGCACCAACATACCCGAGCAGGTATCTGCACGTCCCGTCATACGTACGTCTCCCATCGCACGAGCACTACCTCTGGCCGCAGGAACAGTGGGTCTCCGTCTGGCCGCGCACCCCGCCACCGCGATCGCCGCCGGCCCCTTCGACGTAGGCGAGTGCTGTCTCCGCCGCCTGGTTCAACGGCTTCTGCTTCGTTACACCACCACGCGTGACGGCACATCGAGCTCGTCCCCGCGCTCGCAGACGAGGACGCCTTGCCGCCGATCTTCAACCTCGCGCTCTGGGCTCCCCGTGCCTCCTCCCGCTCCTCCCTGCCCCAGCTGGCTCCTCGTGCGCGAAACCCGCACCTCTTCCCGCCGCCCCCGCATCCGGACGCCGTCGCGCGCATACTCGCGCCGCACCTCCGCCGCGCCCTGCCGCGAGCTCGCCGTTCCAGCTGGAACCGCATCCCGTCCCTCCCCGACCGCGTCGCTCCGGAGCACGCGCCCGCCGACGCCGCGCGCTGGTGCCCAATCGCCATCGTGCGCGGCACGCGCCGATTACCTCGCACATGCGGGGGACGCGACGATGCTGAATACGGTGAGCGAGGGCACGGTGGACATGGCCTACATCCTCACAACTGAGCGCAGCGCGTGGCTCGGCGGACGGGTGGCGAGCGGGGATTTGATGCGCAATGCGGAGGCGGCAGACATGGAGATGGCGGTGGGTACGGAGATCGCGTGGCGCAAGAAGGGCGGCGGTGTTTCTAGACAATGGGGTACGTGAGTTTTTTGCCGGTTTTCCGTATTTTGTTGGTTTTTCGGTTGGCGGTTTTGGGGTTTTCGTATCCGTGTTCGTTCACTCCCCTTTCTCTTCTGCTTTTTTTCGCTTCACTTTCGCTCGTTCGTTTTTCGCTCGCTCGTTCCTTCGTGCCTGATCTCTTCGTTTGTAGTGGTCATCGTTCAGGAGGAACGTCGTTCACGAGCAAAGTCGTTCGTCGACGGGTGGGAGGGCCGGACGGTACGGTTGTTGTAGGCGCGAGTCTGCTAATTATCTCGGTGGAGTATCTCGGTCGGGCAGTGGGTTGTCGCGGGTGCGCGGGTGGGTATGGCGACGAGGAGGACGAACTACTGTGTGAAGCTATGGCCATTGAGCCTAGTACGCACCTGCCAGCAAGATCAAATAGAATCAGGTCGAGCCGCACGAAACGCAGCGATGCAGAGGGCAAGGGAGTATGGACCGATGCGATGTGCGAAGCCACGAGAGGACGGCCAGGGAGACGAGGGCTGAGATTAGGACTGGGACAGAAGACAGGATGGGTTTGGATGCTATCCATTCTCCATTCGCCGAAATCTGCAGCTTCTACTAGCATATCGGACACAGGAAAGTGAAACAAGTATTCAGGAATCATTCCGAGCCACAGAGACAGATACAAAAGAGGGAGTGAATGCATATGACCCATATTAGCTCGTCCCTGGCGCCAGATGTAACCCGATAGGGAAATGCCACCGCCGAAGACCGTCTGCGGCGAATGCGGGAGACCAAGATGTACCCACCAAAAAATCCTGTACACTAGGTACAAAAAGTGGATTAAGGCGCCGCAGGCAGAGACTCTTCTGTTAAACGAGCTACGTAAACCCCAAATCGGGTAATTCCTTCCCACCCTGTCGCAGTTCCGTAAGCCCGGAGCGGTAAACGACGTGCCCTGAAACACTGTGGGATCATGATCCTGGCAATAAACTCCAAAATATCCCTCAAGGCGAGTCTCAAAAAGGGGGCAAAAAAACCGGGAAAAAAACTCGACCTTCGCAAATGCATTTTTGAGGTCCTGCGCAACTTTTACAAAAAGTGATTTAAGACCGGTGATCAATCTCTTTCTGCTTCCGCCTTCATATGGTCAACGGAGATGCCATTAGCAGTACACTGACCTTCCCCACCCTCCACGTCTTGACCCGTGGGGGGGACACCATCCCACTCCCTTCCTCGATGATCTTGTTCCTCCGCGGCTGCGGTATTTTCGGGCAGAGACGTGTCTATACACCGGGCACTCCTCGCCCGTATTAAAACCGCTGGAACTCGAACATTACGATTGGGGCGATGAAACGGAGCAGTTCCCTTCCGACGCGGCGATCACTGGCAGGCTCGCAGCGCATTCTGGTGTCCGTTATATACTATCGCCGAGCAAGTCCTGCCGATTCGTCGCGATTCCCGGTCGGGCTGCAGGGAGCGACCTCATATCTCCGACACGAGGGGCACACTAAGATATTCGGGAACTTTCGAGGACTGAGATTAAAATAAGGAAACCGGGATAAGCTTTCTGGGGGTGCCGTTTTCGCTTAGATATGGTTCATAATATAGGTTAGCGGTCAGAGCAGAAACTCGCCGGTGCGCGTTTACGCTTTCTTTGACGGAATTTGTACATGAGGCCACTCATCATATCGATTGCCCAGAACCTTACCTGTTCGACTCACGCCCGAGCCATGGCCTTGACTTTAGGGTATTTTTTGTGCACATCGGGAGTACGTACGCGATCCCTAGCACGATCTCCATGTACTGTATAATTTACATTCTGTTTCAACGGTCCAAAACTGACCCATATTTTATTTTACAGGTGGAATCCCTCCAAAACTCATCCATCTACGAGGTTTCAACGTCAAAGATTCAGCAACTCGGTAGTGAAGTCGCATCACGTCCGCCTCATGGAAAATGCGACCAGATATGTAAGCGGAAGTCGCCCGTTCGACCCAGGTCCGAGTTATAGAGTGTGCTGCATGTTTCTTTTTGGCGTCATGTTATCGAGGCTGTCCACTGGACGACTAGGTCTTCCCGTTCTGCCCACTACTCGTCCATGGTGCATCCGGACGCTCAACCTACCGCAGCACAGTGTCATGCTGCCCAGCTCGTGCATACTAGTATATTTAGATGAACTCCCCTGCTTCCACAGACCCGCGGCGGCTATGGGTCCGCAACTTCATATCCAAATCAGGATCGCGGAACCTTGCCTGTTCGACTCAGACCCGCGTCATCCTGTGCAATCAGTTTTTTTTCACTTTCTGCCTTGCTATCTCCGCATCACAGCCTGATAATTGTCCCTTCTTTCTTCATAAGCATCAACTACCTCATTCTAACAGACCGACTTCTAATTCATGCGCTCGATCCCACCTCTCCATCTCCAAATCATGTGCATCTACTCAGTTCAACCCAGGGTACTCAACAACTCGAAATTGCCGCCCGTTCGACCCGGCTCCGAGTTCCACTTTATTTTTGGCCGCGTTTCAGACGGTCTGCCGAGGCTCTAGACGGCATCCTTGCAGCGGAATAACGTCCCTGCATTATCCACCATCTCATAGCGTGTATCGCAATATTTTGAGGTACAGCAGTCTTCCGTTCCCTTACTTTCGGTCCGCCTCTCGCCCCAATATAACGCAATTTGTTTTTGAGCAGAGCTATGCCTGTTCGCGCGATCATGTCAGACCCCAGCGATGACATTGATTCGGCGGCGATTTTTTTGTCCGCGCCATATCCCGTGCTCTATTCAACACCCTGTGCAGGCACATCAACGTTTTATTTATGCCACTCGCGGTACTACAAATAGAGGACAGCAATTCTGTATAATGTGATGCTCCAAGGGATGGCGGGCGAGATCGACAGGCCGGCGTTCGGGGTGGAGGATGTGCTCATCGGCGAGGAAGAGCTTGCAGCGGTACTAGTACCAGTAGACTGTGGCGGGGAAGTAGGAGTACCACTGGCGGTAGCAAGGGTGAAAATCGGGATCACACTTCCAGAGAACTGGGATGTCGCCTCCCCGGGGAATGTTTCGAGACAGGCTCCCCGTCCGTCGGTGCCGAAGCTGCACGATTCGGAGATGATGCCGGTTAGAAAAGAGACATTGTCGTGTTCGCGAGAGGCGTCGGCGACGAACGTGGCTGCCGGTGAAACGGGGACGCAGCTATTAGCACAAGTCTGCGTCTAAAAATGAACATTCCAACTGACCGGTTGTGGTGACCGGGGTACTTAAAACAGTCACGGTCCGGTCGGAGTCCGTCGTGAGGGCGTTGGAGAGGCGGAACGTTACAGCCTCCACCGTCACGAATGTTGGAAAGGCCTCGACTTCGACGTAGGTCGTTTCCCCGTCAGATCCAACGCCGACGGCGGAGATTGTCCGGGATGTGGGTTGGATGTCACCGGGCACCGACAGACCGAGGAGCGTCTGGGTGTCGGAAAAAAGCCAAATTACTTGCAACGGCTTGAATCAACTTGTAGCCTTGAGACGGCTTGCCAGGGGTTGCAAGCCACTCAGCTGAGCCTTGGAGGTGCTCACAAGCCACTGCAAGGTATGCAAGACTCGGAAGGAGTCTCAAGCCGTGGCAAGGCACCCATGACTTGGCGAGTCTTTAGACGATTCGGAGGAGTTTTTTTTTCCCGCTACATAGTACCCGGAGTTAGAAAGGGACATTTAGTCAACATTATTTTACATACAGAGACTGGTCCTCTTCTTCGGTTGAGTTTCACCGGGGTTATCTCCAGATTGCCGAGAGGTGTGGAGCTGGGTGGAGCGTCAACCCGGTGGCTCGAGCAAGGTGCATAACTCTGTTCATGCCCTTCGAAACTTTACTTGTGCAGACATGCGTGTGCTTGAACCATTACTAGTATTCAGACTACCGTTAGTCTTACTGACTTGACTGCAGTACTTACTTGCTGACTTGCTTGCTTAGTTGCTTCGTTCATTAAATATCGTACCGAATCATTAAATCCGGTACTGAAGAGAGAGAGAAAGTGGTAGAAATTTTGTTATTTCTGGCTTTCGGCGCCTTGGGACGCGCCGCAAGACCATTTGGCATCCAGAACCTTGAGACTGGGGGCGTGGCTTGGAACTGCTTTCAAGAACCTGACCTGTGTGCTGCAAGCCGCTCAAATGCAAATGACCTTGCGACGGCTCCCAACATATTCGGAGCCGTTACGTGCAATTTAAGATTTTTCCGACAGGAATATACTTGAGCAGTGTGAGATTGATTGTGTTTGATTTTTCGGAGGGTGAGCACCGTGTATTGAGCTTGACAGCAATATAACTGCGATTGTAGTGGGAATGTGCATGATTATGGTGCGCGTGGCTTGACGGAGGTGAACACGTCTTATAAGAGAACTACGGGATGCGACCGTGATGAGGATATGACCTCATTTTCATGATGATTATGACGGTGAATCTGTGAGACACTCAAATAAATGAATGGGATCTATCTTTCGATTCTTGGTGTGGGGGAAGTCGGAATTCGATTAATGCGCAATGTTTGGAACATAAAATTTGTTTTGCAAGTGATTCACCAACGGGGAATCAGCCGTGGGTTTCCGAACTACGCTGTCAATTGATATGCAGATGGATCAGAGTACTCAGCCACGTACTGTTCATAGAGTGCTATTTTTTCAAATTAATATCCCGCATCCTGGAAGGTCGTGGAGCTAGGATCTGCCCCGTGCGAGAGCAGCTCTTGATCAATTGATCCTCCGTGATCTTCCTCTTCCAAGGGAATTTATTCAACGAAAATTCCCATGACCGCGGCATAAAACTTCATCCACGTCCTGTTGCCCGTCTATAAATAGATTCTGAAGGAGGTTTGTACCCTAGGATATGATCATGAAAGGTGAAAATAGTCATTCTGTGTCGGAATTATTTAGCAGTAAGCATCGTGAGCGTGTCGGAAAATCCCCAGCATATCAGTGTGAGCCAGAGAAACAGATGACAAGCCCATCAGATATGCACAAACGACAGACGAGCTGGGCGCTGATAGCGGGAGGAAGAAACGGACCGTCCCGGTCGCACAAATCCCCCTGTTTCCCAATTTTCAAGGCGAGCCAGTTCCGCACGTCCGCCGGGAGGTGACGTCGTAGATAAGCCGAAAGCCTGTCCGTGCGTATATCAAAACCAGTGAGGAGTACAAGACGAGCGGCAGAGGCGCACCTGCAGCCCTGCGTCCGCACAAATGAGTTTCGAGCCGAGTTGTACACCCAGCTGCACAACGATCCTATTCGTACCTACGAATTTAGCTTCCGGATACGGGAGGGGCATATTTTCGCGCCGAATTCGATGCCTAGGTGCGTAGGTATCCTATTTGCATAATCCCAAGAGAAATTTGCAGACAGAGGCGCAGAGTCGCGTTGGGATTCGCGAGGAACCGTTGGTGGATGAGCCGCATGAGAGAGATGATTTGTCTATTACTGCTTTGCCTGGGATCCGAATTGGTTCAAGATCGACGGAGGGTAAAGATGACACCGGTGATGATTAATGTAGGACGTAGTGCCACACTGGGAGCGCCATTTTTGTAGGTTATGTTATACGAAGCTAGAAGTCTAGCATTAATGCTGCTCGCAACCTGTCATCCTATCTCGTTGCGTCGCCTGCGCGAAGGGCGACACGTTAGGTTTCTCGTCCATGAAAAGCCCGCAAAATGACGGTCACCGATATTAACTGCGCGTTCTGGACGCGGTGGTCTTTAAAGCGGAGTTGCCAAAGCTGGCGCCTTCGTCGGTGCTGTCATATACGGGAGTACACAATACCGCCGTATGAGAAAGCGCAATATTGTTACCAGGAACGCGACTTGGACGCAGTTGCACGTTCTGTACGCAGCATCTGTACGTGTTAGAAGACTTGGACTGTTGCCGCGAGAGACAGCGGTTTGATTCGAGAGTGCGCTATTTGTAGATTATTGAGTTCGTTCGTGGTCAGTTGAATCGCAGGCTGATATGAAACCTAGGCGTGATACAACAAACGGAAGATTTCGTCCGCGTGATGATACATGTGCATTGGATTTGCGATGTGTGTAACCTAATGACCAGAAGCCCAAGGGAGAAGGGTTATGAAAAGGAGTAAACAGAAAGGATGGTAGGAAGGATCCGAGTCGCGCGTGTATCGTAATGAAAATAAGTGTATCCCAAAGAATTATCGATCGACATGATCCCCAAAGAGAAAGAAATGAAGAGCCCTGGCTAATTCATGCAGGCTTTTAGCCAGGATTCATGGTGCCTGAGGTGTAACGCACCTATTTCCCGAGTCATCCCACACGCAGCTCGGGCTTCTCGCGCAACCCCCCCGCCTCCGCGTCCCTCGCACCGCGCGGAATAAGTTTGAATTCGGGGTTGTCATTCGGGCCGGCGACCACGGGGTACCTCTGGAAGGTACCGATGAAGGAGTTGAGCGTGGCGAACACGACGAGCGTGGAGAGGCCTGTCACTCGGAGGACGAGGAGCATGGATGGGTGGAGGCCGAACAGGGGGAGGAGCGCCAAGGTGAGGAGGAAGGATGCGGTGCCGCTGAAGAGCAGCTCGAAGGCTACGAGCGCGGCGCGGATGCGCATCGGGATCGGGACCCTGGCGTCGAGGGTGTGGTGGGACATGGCGTCAAGGAAGGAAACACACGCAGACATTTCGGCAATATCTCGCGGTGATCGATGATCATCGGCTTGGCGTTGATCTGAGAACGCTGATTTGAGAATATTCTGTGATTTACAGCTAAACGAAAAACGATAGACCCAACTCGTTTGCGAGTTCAAGTTCGGGCCGAGCACAGCCTTAGCCAAACAAAGCCCCAAAAGCCATCGCTCAACTCCACTATGCCCCAACCACTCCTCGACTGCAACTACGATGGCCCCAGGCAACCGACGCCATATACCTGAAGAGCAGAAACAGCTTGTTGTCATCATGGCCCATACCATGGCCCCCAAAGATATTGCAGCAGCCACCGGCATCCATCGCCGTACCATAAACCGTATTCTGGAGACCTGGCGCGAGACTGGCAAGTGCGTGCGCAGACCATTGGAGCTGGGGAGACCACGCATCCTCACGACATTCGATGTATCCGTGAGCCCTTTTCCATCTCTGTTCGTCGTTCACATCAATCTTACCTTGGTAGTTTCTCGAGGGCCTTGTGCTCCGCACCCCCGACATATACACATTTGAGCTCCAACAAGCTCTCTTTGTGCACACTGGACTCAATGTCGATAAGGACACCCTCCGTAATGCCCTTATTCGCCGTGGGTACACGAGAAAGACGGTGAGTGGACAATTTGTGTATATCTACATGATCTCACATTGTGATGGAGATATCTCGCTCAGCATTGGAGGCCACCTTAGAGAAACAAAACACATACCAAGCTGAAGTCAGCCAGCATCCTGCCCGACGACTGGTCTTCCTCGACGAGTCTGCCTGCAACCGGCACACATCCAAACGATTGAAGGCGTGGGCCCCAATTGGTGAGAGGGCTCGCCGTCTCGATTTTTTTGTCAGGGGTGTGCGGTGAGCGGACTCCTGCCCCTACAGACATTTGATAGATAACTGACGACACACAAGTTATTCTATACTGCCCGCAATCTCTCTCGACGGTGTACTATACCTCGACATCATTACCCGATCGTGGACCGCCGCCGAGTTCCGCAACTATCTGGATGCTCTTTTAGACATCATGAACCCATTCCCCCAAGACAATTCTGTTTTGGTCATGGATAATGCCAGTGTCCATCATTTCGACGGCATTCGGGAGATGGTGGAGGGACGGTAAGTTGATATTTTGTTAACTCAATGTTGAGAACTGACAAAGGAACAGCGGCTGCCGCCTTATATATTTGTCACCGTATTCTCCGCACTTTAACCCTTGCGAGGAAGGCTTTTCATCCCTCAAACACTGGGTTCGCCGCCATCGTGACGATGTCCTTGCTGAAATGGCAGGCGGTGAGGGCCGCAATCCAATTGACATGTTGTGGACCGCTGTATATGATACCATGACCCCTGAGAACATCGAAGGGTGGTTCCGTGATTCCGGATACATTGTTTAGCTCACTCCCCACTCCCATGTAAGATGACGATAAAACAGTATTTGCATTGGCTATTGATACAAGATGTGCATTCGGAAACATTGAGCAAGAAATCAGACGGATATCAGTTCACAGAATTTCGACACCTTCTAATTCTCCTTCTCGCTGTCCAGCGCGGCTGTCCTCGCTTGCTTCTTCCCGTTCCTCTTCTTCGCAGCTCGAACCATCTTTCCCACTCGCTTGACAAAGGCCCCGATAGCCCCATCCGCCATTCCGACATTGTCCTTGTAATAAGCGTGGTCAAACCCCAGTGCACTGCTGGCGTAGACAATCCCTTTAGCTGCAAGAGCCGGGGAATACTGAAGGTATTGTAGAGCCGGGTACTTTTTATCGAGCTCCTGGAGGACGTCGGTGATGGTTAGCGCATCGTCATCATCATCATCGGAGGAGGAGTCTGAGGAGACTTCGCGCGCACGCTTAGTACGCGATGTCGGCAAATTGGGGTTGATGTCGTGAAGTGTGTGCTCGGAGCCGCTGCCGACATGAACGTGAATCGGGGGGAGGGCTGCCTGTCCGCGACCACGTGCGATGCGCTCCTCTCGAGCGCGACCTTTCTCAGCCATCTGATCAAAATTCAAGACGTTCGGAGGGTTAATACAGTCATCGCTAGCTTCGCCGTCATGCTTTGATATGTTAGAATAATATTCATGCGACAATGCGACAAGCACATACCACTTTACGAGCCCACAACCCAACGTGCTCGATGCCAAGTGCGATGTGCTCGCCAGGATGCTTGCTGTCGGGCGGCATCACATAGCACCACCGGTTTCTGCCTGGGTGCAGCGCACAGGTGAGCTTCGCCTTGACTATCTCGAGCTCGGGGATAGAAATTGCGGTTTCGGACTGCTTCTCCGCCTGTTTGGTCGTCTTCCCATCTGGCTGTACCTCCTTGAGGTATTGTCAGTAGGTGATCACATTGATACTTGACTATTTTAACATACCAAGTTTGCAATTTCCATGATGACCGGCTTCTTGCGACGCGAACTTTTCTGAAGCGCAATGAGCTGCTTGAAGGCACCCCCAAGGTCCTCTGCAGTTTCGAGACGGCGATGAGGGTCCCTGCGGCGTTCTTGCGACTCCTTCCAGCCAAGAATGGCGGTAGCAGGGTCAACATTCATCCGTGCGTGGATACGGGAGAAGAAATCATCGGCCGGGATGTCCGCAGGGATGACGACCTCGATCTTCATGTGCTTGGTCTTGTCCTTCGCGGCGTAGTCAATGACCTCAACTGCAATATTGGGCACTAAAATCGTCGTCAAAAACATCAGACAATGAGCATGACGGTATAATACCTCGTTGGTTGATGCCAACGACCAAATTATTTGCTGTGGATAGATCAGTACATTGGAAGTGAGTATTGGAATGGATACACACCAGTCCCTTGGCTCGAGAGTGCGAGCAGTGTCGGGTCAATCTGCGGCTCGCCTGATGCAGGCGGCTGCGCATGAGTGTTCTCGTCATCTGTATTGTGTGCGCCGTAGTCCTCTTCAAATTGGGGCTGAGCAAACATCCCACTGTCGAGGCCAGCCTGCGTGTAGGCAACCGCAAGCTCACGATTGGTTGGAGGGGGAAGCGGTCCCATTCCTAACAGATATGATGCAGTCGCGTAACGGCCCGGGGGTGGTTGACCTGCATTGAAGTTGTAGTGCGCCATGGTTTGGATGTTGTAGGGGAAACGAGGATGCTCCTCTTATATGCCGAGTTCTCCACTGACATTGCGCAAGAGTCGTCATGAAAAGCTTATTTTGTGGGACCTCGGCGGCGCTCAGACAATGGATGTGGATAAAATTAGTTGTTGTCGCTAAATTAGGATTTGTTTGGCTATGCCGTGCTCGGCCCGAACTTGAACTCGCAAACGAGTTGGGTCTATCGTTTTTCGTTTAGCTGTAAAAGAGTCAGAATAAAATGCAAATCTAACCTCCGACCTCAAGGTTTTTCCGCCGTTCGTAGACGAACGAGAAATACCAACTTTTGCTTAGGACATTGCAAAGAAAACCATCGAGTCCTGTTCGGGATGGCTTGGCAGTGTTTCACCCCGTGTCACGTTGTACTGTTCGCCACGGCCATTCCCGGCAAATTTCCGAGCTCCTTTTGAAGCTTTAGTCTCCCTTAGTCAGACCATGAATCAAATGAGATTTTTTTTTTTGGGAGATAGTGGACAAAAACTTATAGAGAAGCTTTAGATGAGTGCTTGAATCATAAAGTCGGAGGAGCAAGAGGCAGAAGCGTACTCTGGGTTAAATCACAGCGGTCAGTGATTCTACACTCGTAGCTAAGGCGTGTTGACATGGGTTCACCTGGGATCTGTTACCATGGGCATCCGCGGGGAGGTTAAAACTGAGCACGCATCTCCGCCGTCCGTGCGTTACTCACGAAGCAGAAAAATGAGTAGGCAGCAGGAATGGGAGGGGAAAAGAGATGTTCGATTTAACGCAGGAAATGATGTGAACGCGGTGGCCGGTTGAAAGATCGGTACGATGCTGTGATCTAGTCTCTCCTAGACAGATGCTTCAACATGTGAAGCTTGTGCCTCGGATTCAAACTCCGAACATTATGTAATAAGATTCTAACACGGTCCGACCCCCGCGGTAACAACAGGACTACGTCATAACCGAGCGAGGCCGGGAACTTCAACTTGTCAAGGATCGAGACATCTTCCGATTCTTCGGGCAAGCATATTCCCGCCACTTCTGCCTGCATAATATTCCCGTTACCGTTAGGTAATGGGTTTCTATAGGGCGCCCTATCAGTGACAGCTCGCAGTAAACTCCATTTTTACTCAGCATTTTTTGCGTAACCTGATCTGCTCCGCCAAAAGCCTCGGTATATCTACAGCCGAATGAGATGCTGGTGATGGCCTGTTCACAAGTGTAATTTTGCTGACATAGGGACGTGTTCCTGCTCCACCAAGAACATTCCAGAAAATAGAGATTGCTATGAGTGCCTACAATGATGATTCCCCGGGTTTCTGCTCTATCCCGGACCTGGAGCGATTCCGACTTACTTTGAGGAGATGTCTCCGGGTACAATCGTGTCTGTAATTACCCTGAGGCGAGTTCTATTCAAGCACCTCTCAGCCTTACAGAACACCAGCTGTATATTCCCAGCTCACAAAGTTTGAGGGACCAATCCCAAGCGAGTCAAGTTCATCCGATTCACAATGGAGCAAGGTCAGCGCTGGTTCGTCCGGCTCATGCCTGACGCACCGGGGATCTCAGGTACGTGGAATTGCCCTGAGTCCAATCCTGCATCTCTTCAGCTCACTGCGACGACCTGGCTACATTTGACGGAATTCCAAGGTGTAGTTCGAGGTGAGCCGGCATGGTCAATCCCACTAGTGATCTCACGAGGCTTGTTCATATCTCGCGCTGACTCTGTTTCCTTTGTTGAAGGATTGACATCTCCACTCAGTACGAGTCGTTGTCTTTTTTCCCTAAATTGAATCACACATGGATAGCGAGTGACTCGAGGGAGCCAATTCACATTAAAGTTTACTCTGCCACACTGATGCTCGAGTCTATTCCTTCAAGAAACAACTATTGAATTTTAGTCGCGCAGTTCGGAAGATTCCGAACTCGTTCGACGACTCCTACCCTCGAGTACGACATAACATATGCTTCTCGATTCCGACGTGCTCATCTGGGTGCCACAGGTTCCGGAGTCTCGTGTGTGTTCGGTGGCCTCATTGGACAGATTTTATAGGTTCCATCGGTAACATCGCAATTTACCTGTCGGCTTGTGGCCCTTTCTCTTGTGCTCAAAAAGACAAGGCACAAGAATGATGTCTAGATAGCAACGTGCACACTCGGATGTTTTTTTGGCCGACTTGTGGGGTTTTCGACATAGCTTGCGCTCTTGTCGGCTTGTCGGTTTTTTCGGCTTGTATAAGCACCGGCAAGTAAGTTGTTAAAAGGCCGATGTTGAGGCTCCGCCACTTGTCGAGTTTCCGAGTTGTTCAACTTCTGTGTTTTGCATTCAACATCAAAGTTTGCCCTACATTCAACTCAGCTATAACCTGGTCTCCGACCAGATGCTTGGGTAGCCTTGCAAACAAATTGTAAGTCCCCCCAATATGCGGCTACGGAACTCCGAGCTCCATCAACCAAATGTTATTTGGTGGTACAGAAAATGTAGCCTTGCAGCTGGGAAATGAACCAGGATATTATTGACCATAATATGCTCCTTACGACCCGGGGAAAGAGGCGTTGAAGGCGAAACAGTGTACCAAGAAGGTAGGGCACCCCGTAACCACTCCGCGCACCTCGAATGAACCTAACCCTAACTTAGTACTGGGGCTTTATTCTGGGCCGAATGAATATTTGTACCGCTCCACAGGGAGGAGGAGGAGATATATTTTGGCTGCGGTTGTCCCTTTAATGATGTAGACCGGGGGTTTGACGAAGGCTCCCTGAAGCGTCCACCATGACAACTTGAATGGTTCAAGCCAGAGCTTGAATCTCAAGTTGACCCCTCAAACTGTCTCCGACCATGTAACAAGATTCAGGTATTCATCACGGGTAACGGGCCGTGCCGCTTGTCGGCCCTACCAGCTTTATTAGGCCTAATTACTTAAATCGGTTACAAAATCTATTATTCGCTCTACAACTCCGCAGGGAGGAATGCTATCATACCACCTCTAACTTCACGCCATCCGCATGAATGTACAACACCTGGTCGCTTGACTCTGTATCGGGGATGGTTTGGATGCACTGAGGAAGTGGCCGAGTGCGACGTGCTGGTGCTATGAAACTGTCGACACTGTCAACACTGTAGCCTAGTCCTACTCGGACGGCAATGATGGTCGGCGCGATTGCCTGAGGGTTCATTAGCGATCGGGACGTGGATCCAGTGCCCAAACTCACTACCAACTGTGCCAATATGGCGCCGCCGGTTATCTATTGACGATCAATAACACATACACAGCGTGATGGTCGAGACAACTACCAACTGGTCCAGTATGAGCTTGATCTATGTAGTCATGGTTAGTACCACAAATAGCGAGAACAGCCTGGAGATCTCACTTCCTCGGAGAATTTAAAGTTAAACAACTGAAAGGCGACGACGAGGAAGGCGATGCCGCCCATCAGATACAGCGCTCCGGACTCCAAACTGGGCGAAGGTCAGATCGCGGATGAGGTATCAGGCGTCACGACGTACATCATGGCGCATACAGTATAGTATCTGTCTGCCACATTTCTTCCCAAGATCTTCCGAGCTTGCCGTGCTAGCCACCAGATTCGGCCAACTAAACTATGCATCAGTTTATCAAACAGAAAACCCAGAACGAACACACCAGTTAGAGCCATCAAAACGAAAGTTGTGGCGAGAGAGAGCGTGATCGCTCTGATGAAGAAAATTCGGCCAACGAAAACATCGATGTCCGAATAAGTGCATCAGGAAAAAATCTCCTTCCCTAATTTGGGGATAATTTGGTCTGTCGATTTCAGATTAGGCGAATGTGGCCGAATGTGGCCGAATATGACCAAATTAGCCAGATTTCCAGAGTTATCCGGCAGCAACAATTATGAAGGGACGTATTTGCATTCCAAAATGAAGGCATCATGGTAAATGATGAATGGTGACGCCGATTAAACTGGTGGAAGCCATGAAGCTTCCAAAAGTCAACTTGCGACTCAGGTTGTATTTAGAAATACGACAAGTCCGTTGCCGAGACACCGGCCCTAAATTGCACAGCCCAGGCACAGCCAAGGCACGTGCCATCAACAAAGTGGTTGGTCGTAAACATATGTCCACACCAAGAATCGTCCTTCTCTTTCTCCCACTTCCATCGCCTGCCATTTTGTACGTCCAAGACTCTTCCATGTCTCTTCGGTCCCTCCGACCCAATGCGACACTCAAAGCAATGTTCCCGCATGTTCCAGCCGTCTTTCCCTCCCGTACCAGGTGTTTTCTTTTTACCTCTGCTGTTCTCTGGTCATTGACTCACATTCATAGTAACTTACCAAGCTGCTGCTTGCTTTCGTCAGTGACTGGAGAAAGGCTTACCTGAATCGATTCAGCACTCGACTCCCAGTCACACATGGCTGCGTGCCTCAGAATATTTCATACACTAACATCTTGTTTGAATAGCTTCGTGGCGTTGGAATGGGGCGGCGCAGACAACTCTGTCTCCCGTCGTACGGTTTGGTAGTATCAGGAAGATGGCTGTTGAGATTCTGTGTACGTCTTCGCCGCCATACTCGTCTCCCTCCAATATGCTTACGTCTTGCTGTCTACAAAGCCCTCAAGCGGCCTTCATGTCCACCGCCACCGCCAACACTCATGGCTCGTGCTCTCGGCCGCCCGAGATTCGATCTCACCGGTGCATACGATCACCTTCATGACCCTGCTCTGCAGCCCGTCCACTACCATTTTCGTCCCAGCGTTCATCGTGGCAAATAAGACGGTTGTCGCTGCGGGCCTCATAGGTGCGTGACAAACAGACCTCGATTAAATGATGGGGGACGGCAAGGCTAACGGGACAGTGGTACTCGAGGTGGAACACACCGCCCGGTACGTGCATTCTCCCTCCGCTTGTCTGCTTCGCTCACAGAGAATTTGGCACTTCTGAATTTAGTTGGCCGAACACTGGTCTTATGACGTCGTTGCGTAAGTCATCAACGCCGGACTAGTTACATGGCTTGGACCGGTCGCGGGTAATGGACATGCTCTCCGGTCCCGGCGTTGTGACAACACGTCAACATTGCCATCACCACTGCCAGTCGGCGCATACTTTTAATTCTTTGTTGGACTTTTGGGGTTCCAGGTAGCGGTCGTGTAAGTTCCCCTTCCGCATACATTTCCCATTGCTGACTCGAATCCCGCACCATGCGGATCTACAGTTTGTACAGCGCCCCTGCCGCCGTCTGCACCCGCAACACATTGCAATCGCCGCACCACTGTGTTTTGTTGTTCCCACGAGCGAGGTTACCGGCATTTGGTTCTTTTCACCTCATATTGCTCAGTGCCAACTTAGATCTCGCAGGTAAGTAGATCTGTGGGCTACAGCCACCCTTGTCCACGATACCCCTCGCGCCTCGCCGGCATTCTTATTCGATTTTGGAGCGTCCCACGAGCAGCGGGACCACGCGCACGTGGTATTTCTGTTCTTATATTCAATACTGGCTCAACTATCCCAGCTATGTGTCTTAGCCATCCTACCATCAAGGCAACCCACAATGTACTGACTTCTCGCCCTGCATTATCTCGTTAGCATTGCCATTTGGTGGGGAAGCAGCCAATAGATTCATTTAGTGTAGTATTTACTTGTCGTAGCTAGCCTGAATATGATTATTTCTGCTTTCAAATGCCTGATAGCCATCCCAATTAATGAACTGGTCTGCGGGTAATCATCGATAATGTCGCAAATCCTGGCTAGCTAAGGTCCGATTACCCCCAAATTATTTTCAACGTCACTAGAAAGCTAATGGACCTAATAAAGGTAATTTGGCCGGATTTCCCACAATTGGGGGGTAATCCGGCCTCATTAGCAAAGGAGGAGTTTCCTGATGTGTTGTCTATGATGATATTATAATATCCGAGAGCTGGGGGGAGGGGGCGGATTAGAGGACCGCATTTCCAAACGCAAGGCCCATGGAAGCACCTCCGACTGCCAACGTCAGCAGAGTGGGAAGGATGATGATCTTTCCCTGGAAATTCCAAATTGCATAGCAGCGAAAAATCTGCACAGTAATTAGAGCCACAAAGATATTTGGGCGATAGGTAGAAACAAACAAAAATACTATCTGCAATAACACTTGGGACAAACGAGTTAGCTTCCACTTGCTCTTGCTTCCACGGGATCACGCACTTGCTCAAAATATACACTGCACTCGCCGCACAAACGAGGGACGCGTTGACATCGCGTTGGGAGGTCTCCGCAGTCTTCGGGTTCACCATTCTAGCCTGCAATATGGTGCTGGCGAGCACCAGTGCACAATGCACAGTGCTGAGGATAAACAGGGAGATCGTCGAGCCTGTCAGGAACTGCTGCCTTTTCATCGGGTGTTTGCGCAGTACATGCGCGTAAAAACCGAACATGACGAGATAAGCCCCTGGGAAGGTCGATTTTCACGTGGGATATACCGAGCGGAGGTGACGCTACCGTATAGGAAGACTTCGACCTGTTCACGTCGTTAGTTTGACAGAGGAGTGACCCCAAGAGATGGCCTTACCGCGGCGATAGCCCAAGCAGCCTCTACTTGGCCGATGATGAGGTCAAGGTCAGACTCGGTGAGGTCAATGACCATGGAGCAGGATGGGGTCGGGAAGCGGTTCTAGATGAATCGCGAATTATGTAGGTTATGTAGAGGGGGGAACAGAAATCATCCCTGATGATACACAGCCAGCACCCACTTATTACTGCGTGTCCGATCACGTTCCGTAACATCGGTCGGAAATGACTCCTCTGAAGCAGGATTTTTAGGTAGCTACGGCTCATATGTCGCGTGAGGTGAGTAGCCTGATTTCCCTACCTGTGAGTGGAGAGGCCGCCGCATCCAATGAGAGACTTACCGCGAGTGCTGCTGGAAAATGTGCTCGGGCCACGGAGTCGGATATAGCAGCTCACAGAATCCAAGTTACCAGACGCCACGATGGAGTGATACTTCGATGTTGTACTGCACAGGTCTTTGTCTGATTATCGGAGATACGAGAGGTCCGGGTTAAAAGTTGGCATATATATATCTCTGATAGATGAAAATGAATTACTGGGATTCCTCCCGGTGTACACGCATTGTATACAAGATCGCCTACGGCGATGGCGTAGAAGATTTCCAGGACCTAAATATATATATACTCGTCAACGACGGCGATTATAGTTGAACACTTTGCAACACCTGTTTATGGGCCAGAGAGTGTAATTCTAAGGTTGCCCAGAAAAAGATGGAAAGGGACGTCCGGTGCGTGGGGGGAGGCTCTAGGACGAATGCGACTCCGGTTTGCGATCAGCCAACGACCAGCGGCGCGGGATTGCATCGCCTCGATCGCGGATAGTCCGCACCCGCCCCTTGCACACCTAATTCCTCCGACAATAACTTGTGAAGGAGGCGCCTGTTCAAATCAGGCTCGACGCATGCACTCTTGAACCAATTTTTGCGAATTACACCGGTGCTTTCTGAGCCTACCACATCTTCAGCACATGCAGGTACTGAGTTTTTCGTTCAAATCGTCAGGGGGTGTGACCAAATTCGACATTCGATAAGTTGGATTTCTATTCGACCAGGCCACGAAAGTACTGGGACCAACCGTAAGGTCTGACGGACGGAGGATCGACCTCCATCGCTGCCGCCTCTGCACGGATCATATGCTGCAGCGGATGCCTCTGGGTGCGCTTCTGTGCTTTACAGACGGTCCGCACCTCATGCCTGCGGATAGATATTATTGTGTTTAACGAGAAGTCTTCCCTTCAAGTCGGGCCCGGGTCATCCGTTGGGAGGTAGTTTTGTCACTGCCCGCCAATTCTCGGCGAAACATTCCGCGTATTAATCGAGCACCATATGACGGTCCGAAAACCTCAAAATTTCCGCCTTGGTTTACTCTATTCGGGAGGGGAAAGGGTGGGATGATCGATGATCAGCAGCGATCAAGAATCGTTTATCATTGCTTCTCACCGTCTCTTCTCCTTCCGCCATCATTTTTGGTGGTCGGCGGTGTCATGCAAGACTGAGAGTCTGAGACACGGTCTGTAGGCTTGTGGCATGGAAAATTGCCCTTGAGCTTTCTCTCTACACGGGTGCTTTATTCCATCGGCAAGATCCGGCGCAGCCGCGTGTCGCGCAGCATTGACTGGCAACCACTGGGACATACTACTTCACATACGGCTTTCAGTCACCATGGCTGCAGAGTGATTCTATTTTGAACACGTTTTTATACGAGGGGCGAGACATTAAAGGACCCGGCTGAGACTCGGAACCCGAAGATTAGACGTTGAATGATAGTGGTGCGCATGCCAATATGTACCATTCAATTGAAAGAACTGGTCGGCATCAACATTGCCCCAGTACCGGGTATGGGTGCTGTCCCGGTCCGATGGTCTATTTTGGCAGCGAGCATGCGGGCCTCCGGCGGGAGCTCCTAGCAAAGTTAAGCTCAAGGGACAATTGCCGGCGGGCAGAGGTCGACGGCCATGACGACGGATCTATTACCTGGCGTGTTCGTATCAATCGTGTTCTCGTATTCAGGCACCCTGTTATTTCCGACCACCAATTTTTGATCAACTTATCCATAACGTAAGATGCTGCAGTTGTTTCTACATAGCTGGTTCGTGATGGAGACGGCTCGTATAAAGGCAGCACCAGTGACAATGGACGGCCAAGGTTGATTCCTCACTTCACTTCTTCCCGATCTTCCTATTTCTTTCCAGAGCTCGAGGCTCCTTACCGCTTTCACTTCAACCTTCACCCCACTTTACGCCAACAAACAAACATGGTCCGAACATTCACTCTTTTCCTAGCCGCCGTCGCCGCCAGCTGTGTCTCCGCGGTCCCCCTCGACGCCCGCCACAAGGGACACCCCGTGCGTGCCGTCTCCTCCAAACCACACCCCACATAATACTGACTCCCCGCGTAGCGCCCCACCCCCACCGCCAAAGCCGGCTCCGGCGTCACCCCCCCTGCGGGTGCCCGCGCGGTTGCTGTCGCGACAGTCGACACGCTCTACGCCCGCCACAGGGGACACAAAGCCGTGCGTACAGCCTCCTCCATCCAAAGACACACCTCACATAATACTGATCCCTGCGCAGGGCGGAAGCCCCACCGCCAAAGCCGGTGGCGGCAGCCCCACCGCCAAAGCCGGTGCTAGCCCCACCGCGCGAGCAATCGAGACAGTAGACATCAGTGCCCTAGTCGCTGCCGCATCCGCATCCGCTGCGTCCGTCCAGGCCGCCGCCATCACAACCGCAGCTCCTGGCGAAGCGTTCGGGTCGCCGGAGTTCCAGGGCGAGGAGGCGGGGCTCCAGCTTAAGCTCGAGTTGGACACGGAGGCTGGGGATACCGCCGCTGCGGCGCAAGATCAGGTGGATCTGGACGCGCTCAACGAGGGCGCGGGGGGCGGTTTTTGAGAGGCCATAACAGGACGAAATTCCTCCTGTATTTCCCCCTTTAGTATTTGAGCGGTCTTGGAGTTGATTTTGAGCGGGCGCTGCTGGGAGAAAAGAGCGCCGAGAGCTTAAACCAATTTGTACCAGGGCGAAGTACGCCGCGGTAAGTAAATAATGTCACACACCTGAGCATCTCCTTCCGACCGGTAAGTGGATGAGCGCATTGGTAATTCAATCGACCGCATGTGCAGAGCTGAACATCCCTTGTAGTAGAACGATCTGCCACTGCACCGAACGCAAACGAGGTACAGCCGAATAAGTGGAGATGCGGTAGGACTGCCTCCAGGCAAGAGATCTCGATGGTCGAGCGGGAGCGGGAGCTGCCCAGCGGCAGATGGACCGACGGGAACAAACATCGGAACATTCGCCATCACCGACAAAAAATTCCCGGGAGTCGTTCCCAACGGAGCCACCGAGGAAGTCACTATTTATTTCACGGCCGCAGACAGAAAAAAGAGAAATAAATTGAAGCTATGCACAATTAAGCTCACAAATCTGCGGCATGAGGGTCCACCTCTACAACACTTCCATCGTCGGCGATGACCTTGAAGCGCACTTCCATCGTTGGCAGTCAGTGAAGATCTTGATTATGGGAGTGTACAGAAGACGCACAGATTTCGTACGGAATACCCTGCGCCTTTCGGACGCTCGTGAAGTATAGCGTGCCCGCGCCTAGAAACGGGGTCAATAATGAACATTGCAGAACGGGGCTAATATTCGGAACGAGCCTCGCGATCCTTGAAGCCTCATCGAGAGGTCAATTTTCCCTTGTAGCTGATTGAGCTGCAACAAGGGAATCAGCAACTTTCCCGCCGCTGAATGAGCTCGCCCCTTTACCTCGCCCCGAATTCGCGGTCTCCCATTCAGCCACCATTCCGGCTGCGGAACAACTTCCTCGCCTAGAATTCGGTGGAGGCTGGAATCCTTAGACGTCGTCCGTAGGATCTGTCGGACAACAGAACTCGTCGCCTTCGTCTCGTTCGTCACATAGCCGAAAAACGCGGCCCAAGATCCAACGCCAAGAGCGGCGAGCGCCACAGCAATGGGCCAAGTTCGCTAGACAGGAGTTTAGATCTCTCAGCCATCTGAAAATGAAGCCAACGATACTCGGTCTGAAGGGAGGCGGCGGCGAGGGGGCATGAATATCGGTTTCGGACGCGATGGGGCTGAAAAAGTTTCTATGACGGGTTCTTCTGTCGGTAGAGCCCGCCGGCGAAGCTCGGTAGCATATTTCCTCGAAGACAGGCGAGTTTGGGACTGAATGCATCGAGAAATGGCAGAGTATGAGTAATTTTGCAAAATACCGGTTGCCGTCATTTGTTAAGGGGTGTTTGTCACATGTTTGTGGAGTCTCGGATTTCGATCTCCGCTGCGGCCATCACGGCTGGAGCGCGTGCATTCTGTGTAAGTGAGCTGATAGAGAACGGCAAGCACATTAAAACCTAGACGGACGTAAAATGCTGCTTTGCTCAACTTGCAAAATAAACAAAAACGCACAAAGTCGCCAGTCAGTAGGACTTGCACCTACTTCGAGCAAAGTCGCGAAGCAAAGATGCGATTTTCGACGCAGAGCAAAGTAGTCAAGGAAATTGTGGGACGCACCGTAGGACTTGGGTCTGTTACCGGGGGGTATATCCACGCATTATCTATATGCTGGCGGGAGGCTCGGACGCGAATGAAAAAGAATTGCACATGGCAACCGGAAATGCGACTCGGATATCGGCCAGGCGCTAGACTGCAGCCGACCAGGGCATCGTAGCGAGGGAGGGATTCGTCTTCCATGGATTCTCCCGTTTTTGCAGTTCAGCGCCAGGAAGATAACCAGAAAAAGGAGAGCACTCTAACTTCCTAGGACTCCGGCCCGATTCGAACGGGCACCTTTTATATGGTGTTTTGATACACACTATTGATGACCAGAAATGGAAATGCGGACCCGCTACCGAGTCTGCTGGTCTAACTCCGCGCACTACATGTACGAGTTGAAGAGGCAAGGGTTTTTGGGTTGGAGTCAGAGACCTCACAATCGAGAGGCCCAAAGGTGAAGAAGGAATGAAGGGGGTACCTACACGGCTATCCCGGTTGTCATAGGATTTTTACGGGTTTGATGACCGTAGGAATCTAACGAGCAGCTCTTGGCCTCCGTTAGATATAAACCCCTACGAATTCCAAAGGCTTGCTCACTGGTCGACCACGTGAAAGGTCTAGGATTCCAATAATTCCATTACGCAGAGAATACAGTGGCAGGTAATTGGGGCAAAATTTTGCATAAGGACAGGATCGAACGACAGACTTTAGAAATGCGAATGGAAAGGGTAATAACCAGTAAGCCATAGTACTTACAAGTGATGCCGCCATATGTAGTTTCCAAGGAAGTCGCCTCCAACTGACCCACGGCTACAAACAACTCAAAGTCCGCACCTGTCCGCACACAGTAGCCTCTGATCCAAATCTCATTCCATTTGAAGGCACAGTCTATAGCCAATACAGTAGGATAGCTCATAACGCATAAGGTCGGTGGACCGCCAAACCTTATGCATTATGATTTTATGCATTGCGAGATTTAGTCACACTAAGTGTGACATATGTCACAATGTTACAAGAAATCTTCGTTTTCGCGCATCTACATGTATCTACGGGATATTGGCACAATCTACTTGCTTAAACTTGCTCCCCAAGCCTCTGAAAGGGTCAATTACCTCGCATTTTTTGTTTCCTCCCTCTGGATGTTGCCCTGGAACTGCCGAAGTGTGCGTGAGAGCTCCATGCTCTGTGTCAAATCTCCTTTCGACAAGCAAGCTGTCTTGTGGGTGCGGCACAGCTTCATAACCTCTGCTGTTGTCATCTCAGGTGACTTCTCTTCATCCTCTGACTCTTCATCCTCGTCGTCAATTTCAATGATCTCTCCTTGCTCCACTGCTACTTCATGCCGTACTTGAGCAACAATGCTGGCATCCGAGGTAGCAGGTGTCAGCTCATCAACGACGCGCTCCTCCGGCGGATCCAACAGATAATCAAGTGATGGTCGGCCCTTTTGGGGAAGAAAAAATTGTTTGCTCTGATTTGACAAGAGCGTTGATGGGACACAACACGTCCACAGGGTGTCGACCCTGATACGTGATTAGTGTGCCCACTTCCTGCCTGAAAAATCCAAAATCTCAACTCTAAATTGGCAAATTCTCAGCTCTCAATAATGCATAAAAGACCGATGAACCCTATGCATTATGCAATAGTACAAAAGTGCATAAAATCCCCGCCTACCATGTCGGTGGATCCCAAAAGTCTATGCATTATGAGAATTATGTGTTATGAGGTCATGCGTTATGAGCTATCCTACTGTACATAGAAAATGCTCAAGGAAGGTGTTTATTAATGAAATTGGATCTGTACTTCAAGTTCAGAAATCGACACTTCCATCCATGATCCGAGGTCCTTGGACCATAGGTTGGTGCTATGCACACACCTGTACTTTCAGGTTTTGAGGAACCCACATTCAATTGGGTAATGGGCTGAGCCAGGGTGTTGATGGATCATGAATCAGAGGACTCCGATGCACCCAGGTACTGCATTCAACAGGAGTCCGAAGGATAAATATTGCTGATTTGGCCGGATCACCGAAATCCAATGACCGCTCCAATGGATTCCAGAAGTTTTTATATTCAATGGCTCCCAACGAGTTTCCTTGGAAATCCGACGGGAAAATCGTTGGATTTTGATGGGCATCAAATCCTATCAAATTCCGATGACAGGCGGGATAATAACTCAGGCCTGATTTGAACAGGCGAGTTCTGCGTAAAGATTCCTTCGCCCCGGTTTAGTTCCAGTTGAAAGTGCGAAGGGTATTCTGCACCATATGCGTTCCGTGGACTAGAGAGGGTGGGATCTCGTTAAATACTGCAACCGTGTAATTAAATGATTGACCAGACCACCTAGATACAATCCAAGTCTCACTCGCTCAACCAAAACACAGAATAAAAGGATCCTAACCTATGGGCCCAAGACTCGGGCCTGAATCGAACAGGAGACTCTCGCGTAATCAAACTTGCGGCATTCCACAGCGCACAGATGCGGGTCATCTGCCACCGATTAGTCTTAGGTAGCAGGCTCGGCTGAATATGTTCACAAGAGAAGTGCGAGGCTCCGCATTCCGAGGATTCTGCGTGGGCTGCTGTAACGGTACGCTATGCTAATACCACACTCCTTTATTATTTCCTTTTCCATCCATTCAACTCCCATCACTACGCTTGGCGTTTGACATCATATCCATTTAACTCCGTGTTTCGTTTTACTCCTGACTGCTACTAGTATAAATACTGTTGTCCCTAGCCTAGTTTCTCTAGTCAATTATATCCTTACAACACTTCTACCCGTTGGACCGACTATCCAACAATCTCTGAACCGTGTGCCGAAACCGCTCTACTATCTAGCCGACAAACTATCTAGCCGAGTCTACTTTCGTCACATCTTTTGAAGTGCTCCAACCCTCGTCGCTGCTTTCTGGTTACCCCTGGTCTGATCAACCTCGTCTACCGTTGCAACCGACGAACATATTGTGAGTGCTAAGCTATGGACAACATCAGAACCCCCCAAACCCATCATACCCGCGCCGCCACTCGTGACGGCCGATACCCCGCTCCGGACCCCCTATACAGCCCGCAGACCCTCGCGTTCGGGGCCACTGGGGCCGGAGGATCCGACGTTCCACCCATCGACTCGTCGATGAGACCCTCCACCGCTTCGGCGGCGAGACCCACCCCCGCTTCGGCGGGGGAACTCGTTACTTCGGTAACGAGGACTCCTAGCCCCGGTGCCTCCGGCACCGTGGGCCTCTCGTCTGAACTGCCTGCCTTCACTGCAAGCATCGAAGACGTTGGCGTGCGCGACGAAGCGTCGGCGCCAGGAACGGACGATGGCGGGGGCTGGACCCCTGTCACTCGCAAGACCTCGCGGTCCCACCGTGAGCGGGGCACCTCGAGTAGACGCAAGCATACCCATGATAATATTACTGCGTCTGACTCGGGATCGTCCGAATTGGAGTCTGAGTCTGAGGCAACGTCGGCCCAGGCGACCCACGAGTTGAGCCAATATGAGCTTCAAACTCTGATTCGTCGCCATGAGAGAATTGCCGATCAGTTCCGCGCGCAGTTTGCGCGGAAGTCAGAGCCTGAAGACGTTCAGGCAAAGGCCCCAGCGGACGTCAAAAGGGACGTACCCAAACCCAAGGTATCTGACCTTGGAATATTTCCGGCCGTGGTGGCACCTGCCCCTGCGCCGGTTTCGTTCAAGGCTTCCCCCGTCCCCGCACCAAAGGTGCGCCGTGCGATGGTCGAGGAAGTCGAGGACGAGGATGACCTCATCAGTTTCAATGCGACGCCGGGCCCCTCGAAAGGGAAAGGCCCGGACCCTAGGAATTGGGGGGGAATCAGCGCGTTCCAGGAATTTTCAGAAGAAGAACTGGACGCACAGCGTGAGATGCTCCGGAACTACGAGGAAATCAACCGCATTAAGCAGGAGGAGGACTCAGTCCCCACTGGTTTCCTGGTTGATTTCGAACCGGCTCATTCATCCACGCCGAAGGATAAGACGCGCCGTAAGCGCTCGAAGAGTCCTAAGTCTAAAAAGACTAAGGGATCAAGCGCGGATAAGCGTCCTGCACTAGCGCCTATGGCGCCTGCGGACGTCCCGACTGCGCCGCCTGCCGCGGAAGTTCAGTTTCTTGAATCTGATTCAGAGGAATCTGACCACGCACCGACTGCCTCGGACCACGATGCGCCCAGCGATCGTGAGTCCCAGTCCGGACTCTCTATACGAGAAATGTTTGAACTGTTGAATAAACGGATTAACGAGTTGCAAACGAATAAGAGGCAGCATGCTGACCTGAAATCGTCCCAAGATGGACCAGGTCCCAAGAAGCAGGCTAATGCGTCCGGCGCGTCGAAGGTACGCGCCACGCCCCCACTCCCACGAGGCGTAACGCCTGGGAGACTTGCCGCGGAGAATTTCTTTAAGAAAGCCTTGCGCGGCAGCTCCTCCGCATCTGTTGCACCCAAGTCGCCGCCGTCCGAACCGTCTGACGATTCGAGTTCTGATTCGGGCTCTAGCTCCAATCATTCGAATGCTGACGGGCCGGGATCTACGCGACGTGGGGATTCGAGCCCGCGTTTGTCATCCAAGCGTAAGCGAGGGCACGAGCGAAAGCAGAAAATGTCGTTAAAGCCGATTCCGCCAAGGCGGTATAATGGGGAGGCCAACGCGAATGCTATTCAGCGCTTCGCTCGTGAGGCAAAGACCTATGTAAAAATGGGCCACGTACCCGAAGACCAGCATGTATTCTTCGCGTCCTACTTCCTGGATGGTCGGGCGCTTGATTTTTACAATCAAATTGTGGTCCCCGATGAGGAAAGCTGGGATCTCGAACGATTCTTTATCGAATTATTCGAATTCTGCTTCCCCGCGGACTTCCGTAACAAGCAACGGAAGCGTCTTGAACGCTGCTTCCAAGGCACGAAGGACGTCGCTGCCCACGTTGCCGAGTGGTCCGAAATCTACAATACCATCGGGTTAGTGGATACTCAGGAGAAAGTAGTGAAGCTGTTTAACAGCTTTACCTACGCGGTTCAAGGAGAAATCTACCGCAAGGGGTTTGATCCCGAAGAGGCGACCTGGGAATCAATAGTCAAAGCGGCTGAGCAAGCCGAGATATTGCTCAAGCTCGTGACTAAGAACCAGGAGCCTGGTTCTTCGAGACGTCCGCCCCCGCCGGTGCAGAAATCAAATTCTGACACGCGTACATATAATGGCGAGAGCCGGTTGTCTCGTGGAGGTAACTTCCGTGGCCGGGGACGGGGGCGCGGAGGACGGTTTAATAGCGTGCCGCGCCCTCGAGAGGAGGTCTTGAGGACTTCGTCCGTGGGGGTACCTGGGAAGCCTGAGAGGCCTAGTGAGCAATTGTCACCAGAGAAGCGGAACGAAATGCTTGCCAAGGGCCTGTGCTTCAAATGCGGCGAGCCTGGCCATCTGGCACGTAATTGCCCGAAGGGCCACAATGTTCCTTCTAAAAAGAAGGGTAAGCCTCCGGGTTTCAGCACCCACGCGGTACACGTACAGTCGGAGTCCGTTTCGCGTGACGCCTTATACGAGAGCACCGAGGTGCTGGAAACAATGCACGTAGGAGCCGTACGTTTCTGTGACGTAGGCGGAGTCGTGGAGGGCGGGGAACCCATACCAATTTTGGAGGGTTTTTCCGACTCCAGCTTCAGCCTAGTAGACGGTCCAGCTGGACCGTCTTGTCAATCATCGGATCAGCTGTCACCATCCGCATCAGCCCCGATCAAGGACGGGGATCAACTGTCAAACAGTGATCGTACGCTTCCCTCCGAATCTCTAAAAGGTGTCGACTCCGAACATAGAGGTCCACCTCGACCGATTGGGGACTTGTATGCGTTCTATACTGCCTTGATGCTACAGTCCGCGCAGCCGTACCCGGGGGACGTGAACCCGCAGGACCCAGAAGGGCAGTTCGAGGAGAAAAGATTCTTCCTGTATTTAATATCAGATACTGAATATCTTATCATGGACCACGAACGGGACACTGAACTTACCATTAGCGCAGAATTACTGCATAAACCAGACTTCATGCCTGCGCTATGGTACGCCCAGATGTGTGCTAGCGAGCTGGGTCTGAACCCCGACGATGCCTTGGAAAAGGAATGCTACCTCGAGGAGATGGGTGACGTCGAGGCAGGCGCTGTTAAAATCATGCTTGAACATCAATACTTCGACGATTTCAAGGATGATTTGAACACTGCACCTCTGGACATATATGAGGTCTGGTCTGAGGACAAGCACCTCAAAATCGCCTACCGAAGGCAAGGCCTATGCCTCTCGATGCCAAAGCATCTTCTTCGTGATCCGACCTTCGATGTAACCGCTTGGTTCGATGATGCCGCTGCAGAATATTATACTGCAGACTCGGAGGATGAGTCCGTGTTCGAATCATCCTCGGACGAGTCCTACCTTGAAGTCTCCAGCGTAGACAATTTGTCTATGCCCGACTTGAAGAGTTTGAGCAACTCGTCCGACGGCAGGAGCCACGCGTCGATGCCTGACTTGCAAAGTGTGAGCGCATCCTCCGACAGTGGGACCCACGCATCTATGCCTGGCCTGAAATGTAGTTTCAGTATAGCATCCTTCGATGGTTCTGATGAGTCGTACGGACCTCCAGAATTGCGGACCGTGAGCTCGTCTGATACGGATTCTTCAGACAGCGAGTCTTCCCTAGGCCCCTTCGCAACGTTTGGGGATCCCAACGAGACTCTTGAAGGCCGTCTTAAGACGTGGGCCCGTATGTCCGAGGAATGTGAGCCGCGTGAGCCGGGACTTCCAAGGTCACGCCGGCTGGGCGACGTACTTGGAAATACGGCCGCGGCGCTGCTAGACTTTTTCCAGCCATACCCCGGAGACGAACGGGTGCCCTGGTCGGACGAGCGTCGCGATTCTGTGCGATTCCGAGTATTGTGCCCGGCTGAAGGGCAATTAGCCATTGAGGACTCGTATTTTGACGAAGTGACTGTGCTACCATTGGAGTACCTGCGTAAGCCGACGTTCCAGCTCCTGGATTGGTATGCGCGCCAACGCGCCATGGCCCTGGGTGTGGAATATGGTGAGGTCTTACCTATTCACAACTTCCCAATCGAGGAATTACTCGCGGATGCCGTTCAGCAATATTTCCGAGACGTAGGGCAGTACATGCCTGCGTTCAAGGAGATTAGCATATCTCGAGACATCCGGGTGAATAACAACGCGAAGCGCCCAGACACCTTTACAGTATGCATCCCTTTTGGGGACGCAGAACTTCACGAGCGCATCACCGAGCGATCCTTGCTCAACCCGCATCTGGACCTGGTGGGCTGGGTCTTGAAGCACAAACTAAAGTACGTGCTGCGTGAGAACAACGCACGGCACAGCTGGGAACGTACTCACCGGTGCCGCTTGTTCGGGCGTCTGTTCGATGAGCCAGAGCTGGAAGCGGAGGGCGAGTTCCTATTGCACTGCGGTGGAGCTCAAATCCCCGCAGACAGCATGAAGGGAATCTCACGTACCGCTTCTATGCCACGCGTCGCGAATCGCATGGTAGCCCGTCCCCTGATCATCGTTGTTCGCGTTAACGGTGAACCCGTACGCGCACTGGTGGACTCGGGGTCCTTGGGTGATTTGGTATCCAGCTCTGTGGCAGATCAGCTTCACCTGAAGCGCGAGGAATTGGTAGACCCAATTACCTTGCAGCTAGCCGTCCAGGGCTCACGGTCGAAGATCAATCATTCTGTGAATGTGAAGTTCAGCTATCAGGATATCACGGAGGAGCGAAACTTCCTCGTGGCTAACCTGAGCGGATATGACATGATCCTGGGTACTGCGTGGTTGTTCCAACACAAGGTGAGCATTGGGCTCAACCCTGCTCGAGTCTGCGTCGGGAGCGCTAACTCGGTGCCTCTCGAAGGAATTGCCACTGCTCGCGTATTCGCTGGAGCTTCGGGGCTAAGCGAGACAACGCTTCAGTGCGCGCGCGAAGAGCTGCTGGATTACGCCCAACCAATATGTAAAACAGCAGCTGAAACAGGCTTACCTCCGTTCCGCGCAATAAATCATACCATTCCCCTCATTGATGAGGATAAAATCTATCCTTGGAGACCGTCGCGCTGTCCCGAGGCGCTGAGAGAGCAATGGGACGCTAAACGTGGTGTTTACCTGAAGGCCGGCCGTTGGGAAGTCACAAATTCGGGGAATACTTGCCCGATGCTGTTAATCCCGAAAGTTAAAACGTCGCCGCCAAAGCTTCGCGTAGTCGTGGACTTACGTGCTCGGAATGCAAATACGAGGAAAATGACCTCGCCGCTTCCCGACATGGAAGGCATCTTGAGGCGTGCGGCACGTTGCAAGTTTCGTTCGCTCATTGATGGGCAGGATGCTTACGAGCAGATACGTGTCGTGCCCGAGCATGTGCCACGAACCGCCGTGAGTACACCTGATGGGAATATGGTCAGTCTCGTACTGCAGCAAGGGGATTGTAACGCACCCGCTACGTATCAATCTCTAATGAACATCTCTTTGGCCAGTATATCGGTGTCTTCCTGGACGTATATCTTGATGATATAATTATCTACTCTAACACGCTTGAGGAACATATTGAGCATGTTAAGAAAGTTGTAGACGTACTGAAGAGAGAGAAGCTCTACTTGAGCGCGAGCAAGCTGCAGTTGCTCAAGCCGGAGCTGAGCGTGCTTGGGCGAATCGTGGATGATGAGGGCATCCGGATGGATCCCCACAAGGTCGACACCGTGGTTAACTGGAAAACGCCGACGAACCGTGAGCTTCTTCGCGGGTTCCTCGGCTCAGTCACGTACCTTGGCGGGGACGTCCCGGGCGTCCAAATCCCGATGGGAATACTCCACGGAATGACCGGCGACACGGTTGCATTCCGCTGGGGTTACACGCAGCAGCGCGCGTTCCAAGACGTGAAGGACTTAGTAGCACGACACCGGAATCATCACCGGAAACCGCTGGACTATCGTCCGACAGCGCCGAAAATCTGGCTTGTAACAGATGGCTGCGGGACTGGTGTGTCTGGTGTCGTGTGCCAAGGTGATGACTGGAAGCAGGCCAGTGTGGCCGCATTCTTCTCGGCGAAATTAAATTCTGCACAACAGAATTACCCCGTGCATGAAATTGAGATGCTGGCGGGGGTTGAGGCGATGCTTCGGCACAGCGACATCCTACAAGGATGTAATTTCACTTGGGTCACAGACCATAAGGGGTTGATTCACTTAGCGAATCAAAAGGACCTGTCTGGACGCCAAGCGCGCTGGATTGAGAAGATATCCAGTTTTGATTTCGAGATACAATACATACCTGGGACGGAAAACGTCCTCGCAGATGCTCTTTCTCGAATATATTCGAACGAGGCTCCGGGTACCGTTCGCGCTCGTTCTGAGTATACCTATCATGATGTTGTTAGTAACAACGACTTGGATATGGACTCAATATCCATGCCTGTGTTTGCGGGTATGGAAGCGATGGCGCTTTCTAGTGACCGGGTAACACGTTCGATGGCCCGCGCAACCAGGGAGGCTGATGCCGAGCCAATAAACAATTCATTTGGGTCCAAAACGGGTATGCCCCCAAAGGAGGGCGGGGATACAAGCCAAAAACTCAAAACGCATATATCTAAGAAGCAGAAGAACGAATCCGCGGCGACTAGCACCGGGGATTCGTCGCCAGCGTCACATGCTGGTGAGGATCGTGGTGGTCAAAATCAAAAGCGGAAAGCCGCCGTTGACAGCGCGGATCCATCATCGGCGGACATCTCTCGGCAGGATCTGGCCGTTGATCCCGCGGAAGCAAATATCGGCAAGCCTGCCGACGGACGTCGCGTCATCAACGGAGATCAGCCATCAGACGGATCAACTATGCTTGAACTTGACCAACTAGACGATTCGCTAATTAATGTCGTGAACTCTGGCTGGCAAGGACTGGACCTGCTCAAACTCTTAGCCCACAAATACAACGAGGATCCTTTCTTCAAACACATCTTGGATGCACCCAAGACATTCCGCAACTTTGAAGTTGAGGAAGGCTTGATTTACCTTAAGGACACTGATCATCGTGTTCTCTGCGTTCCAAAGCTAACCTACCGAGGGAGGAACATTCGCGAGATCGTTATCTCCGAGGCGCACTCTATCCTCGCCCATTTGGGGCTGAGGAAAACTCTGGATTACCTTCGAGACCACTTTTGGTGGAAGGAGATGGTTGACGATACACGTAGCTTTGCGAGTCTTGTGCTACCTGCAAGCGCAGCAAGCCAAGCAATCAAAAAGCCCCATGGGCTATTGCACTCCCTCAATCCTCCACTGGAGCCATGGGACGCGATTGGCGTAGATTTCGTCGGTCCACTACCAGAATCCAAGAACCGCGATGGTGTGTTCCAATTCGCTGGTAGTTGTCATCGACTTGTTGACCGGAATGGTTCACATTATACCTACTCGAATCAACTACACGGCACGCCAAATGGCAGAACTCATGTTCGAACACATCTACAAGATCCATGGATTGCCGAAATCCATCGGATGATCGAGACTCACTATTCACCAGTGTTTTTCTGGAAACGGTTGCATGAGCTTATAGGCATCAAGGCTCCGTATGTCGAGCGCCTATCATCCTGGATTCCGACGGCAGCACCGAGCCGCGCCAACCGCACTGTAACGCAAATGTTACGCCAGTGTATCGGACCAAAACAGAAGGACTGGGTGAGTAAATTGCCTGCCATCGAGTTCGCGATGAACTCGGCGCGCTCCGAGACGACGGGATACACGCCGTTCTTCTTGAACACGGGGCGTATGCCGCGCTCACTCCTCTGGAACTCGGACCGGTCCCGAGAGTAA